>JAOUQX010000018.1:6570040-6581314 GCA_028566295.1 Liobagrus marginatus | reverse complement strand
ACGTTAGCGTTAGCGACGCTAGTCCGTTGTTTACTTCCGGTCCCACGCTACTCAACTATCTTACGTTAATAAATGGGAAATCGGTGGAGCTCGGGACGGATTAATTGGGTTTACATTATTTCTTATGGGATAATTACATTCGCTCTTAGACCTTTTCGCATTTCGACCGGTTTTAAGGAACGGATTAAAGTCGATAAGCGTGGTACCACTGTATATCTTCAGTGCATAATATACTGTGTATATTGTAAAAGAATGCATTTTATGTACATTACCGCATTACCATACTGTTTATTGAGATTATATATCAGACCATAGACTGATTGCATACTAGTAGGTCAGTGGTGATGTGACAGTCATTTGATTTGGATAGTTATATGACTCATAGCTGTAAACTTTCTTATTAATTGGACATAAAACGTTCTTATTAAATATTTACATAAAGTAGAATTTACTAAAAATGTGCGATGTAAAAGTGATGCATACATATTTTAAGTAAATCAACTATCTTTTTTTAGTGTAGTCTGATTAATCATGCTAGGTGAGTGTGCATCACTTACACGACTAGTTTCAACATTGAAGCTGATCTGAGTCTCCTCTAAAGCTATTCATATATGCTAAACATGCGATTGCTATTTGTGATAAACAAAGATGTCCAGGGCATTTATTTAGGTACGAGTGTTAACTATTAATAACTAGTTACATCTACAAGTCTTCTGAAATTCTTCTAGCGCTACAGCGACACACTGATTAAACTGAGCTACTGTAGGCCCTTTACATTAAGGTATTTGAGACCCAACTATTTGATACTATTATAAAATTTTATTTTAAAATGATCATAAAATACTATTTGATAACAAAAATAGAATGAAGAATAAAAATAGCTGTCAAAAATGATTGTTGACGTTGCCGAAAATGATGATTCAAGCCCTAATCATTGTTGTAGTGTGAAGCAAAAATGAAACATCAAGGGTGAGAACACGGCCTAGCGAAAAAAAAAAAATTCACTAATTCTCATCAACACCAACACCCAACTAATACATATCTGAACACAAAGCACTGAAGAGACACACACTGCATAGCTAGTTTGTTGCTAGTGAAGGTAGCTTATGCACAGCTAGTTTGTTTTTGAAGCTGATACTAATGGTACGTTTTTGTCAACAATGAAAAAAAAGATTGGGTCATGAAAGAATAAAAATACTATACATTTATGAACTGCCTATTGCTCCATATAAATGCTGCGTTCAACTAAAACCTGTATCTCGATCGTCTTAAAAAAAAAATTCTTTTAAACCTAAACCAGATTCTACACATGACAGTCTCCAGAGCATTCAAAACAACATGGCTGCTCAGAACAATGCAACACTTCTTAACTTTAACATAGTTACATTTAAGCAGTTACTATGGAGCGTTTGTTTCCTAAATCATGAACTATGACTACACACATTAGTATTTTGAAAAGGTAAATACTTTAGCTGAAACACATGAAGGTTGAATATGACATAACTCAGAATTCTGACTTACCACTTATGAGGCTATTCTAATGCAGCACAAGACACATTTGACCGTATTATGCGAAAGCCAGCAATCTGCTTAAGGTGCATTTGACATCATTTGCCATTAACTGGGTTTTAGTTCCAATTTTGGAACGTCAGTGTCTCATTTGAGATAATACTACCTTTCTACTTTTTACACAATATTGTTCATAATGAAGTGCATAAGGCTATTGGGACACAGCTATGGTGTATTTGAATGAATTTAAGCACCTATGCTAAACAGCTCATTTAAGAGATTCAGTCTTGATAAAACTAATATATATATAAAACATACTAATTGACATGTTACTTGTTGTTTTTTAACATATCATTTTATAATTAGATGTGCAGAAAATGCTGCAAACGTATTCCTTTTATTTCCTCTGCCAACCTCAAAAAAGTCACTTAGCTAAATATTTTATCCAAAAGTACATCCTGGGATTTTATCATTTGTTTGCATGTTAACATCTTTCATGGAATTCCTTCATTTTTAAAGCCTGAACGAGGACAGAACATCATCTACACACACCAAAATCATACTTTAAAAGATGGGTATCAAATATTAAGCATTACAAAAAAAAAGACTGATTATATATATATATATATAAAGTTCTAAAAACAATCTCTCAAGCACGTCTCAATACACCTAAAAGGCGTTTAGGGATATAATTTGCTATGATACTAATATTACGTTATATATATCTATGTCTATAGATATATATATATATATATATATATATAGATATATATATAATTACTAGAAAGCATGAAGTAGTTGAGCCATCCTGCTTAAATAAAAAAGAAAAGAAAACAAAGAGCGAAGTAGAGAAAGAGAGAAGTATTTTCGGTCACCAGGGAAACCTTCCACGTTAAGTTCAGTATCAAACTGATTTAAAACCTTTTTCTTGTGCAATTTGTACACGAGAAAAACGTAAATACAAATGTTAAGGATTAAGTACATGCTTAATGAGAGGCATATTTTCACCATTATACAACAATACTACTAAATAATACAGGTATTGAGGAAGCAGCTAGAAAACAACTAGCCGCCGCTAGCAACCCAGCGCGTTATATACTGCACGGTTTATGTGCTGTTATACAGCTAGCAGTACAGCTCACTACAACACTCGGTGCGTTTATAATAATAACGCTTAAGGATTGGCAGCGAATCGTTCGAACGACTGTCATTTTAGCAGGACTCACCTCATACAGCTCCTCTGTGGCCATCATGGCCTGGTTAATACTCGATGCTGAAGTAATCCCGACTGAAAGCCTTTTTCCAGTTCAACTGTTTCTGGCCTTGTTCTTTAACTTTTTCCGTAGTACCGACCGAATACACGGCAACACGTCTTATTACTTCATATCATACGGAAAATTATGATCAAGTTTACTGATGACAAACTCAAAATAGTGTTCCTAAACTTCGGAAAGCAGTGTTGTACGACACGCTTCGAAGTCAAAGTGGCGCGGTCACGTGGTTATGACGTTTCGACGTTCAGTCAACTAGCGTCTTACTTCATTTAAATTTGGTTTATTCTTTCAGCTTCCTTAGATTAAACAGTAAGTACATTATTATATTAGTATGCTTTTCAGCCCCTATAGTAAAAAAAAAGCCAACAACATTTAAGCTACGACAACTATGGCTAGGTTTCGCACATAAGAACTTGGCTAATTCAGAATATTTCCGTTGTAACATTTTTGATGCTGGTTGAAAGTCTCTTCACGTGTCAAATGAAATGCACTATTTTAAGTTAAGTGCTGTAAATGTATTTATATCGGCTGTGGAAGGCATTGGAACCAAAAACCTTTCTCCAATCAAGAACATTAAGACAGACTGTCCTACCTGCCTGTCAACACATGTATTACATATGTTACATAGTATGTATACCTCTACACACCCTGCTCATCTACGTCATCACTGCATTCCTGCTATAAACTTTCTGCATGTAATTACACTTTTACAAAGTTTCTTACATTCGTTGTTGTAATATTATGCACGTTGCACTGTAACTTTATTACTGGTGAATCTGACTCTCGGTCGTCCTCTTGTTTGAGCCTTTGCTCTGCCTGAGCATGTTCATGTGTTTTAGAGGAGGCGTGGCTTTGGAACTTGATGACGCAGGGAGGGCAGCGCCTCTTCTTAGCACCTCACTCTGTATCATTGTCGGCAAAATTTTTCTTATTTCTTCTCCCATTTAAAATAGATAAATAAATAAAAACCAGTAACAGAGAAACAAATTAACAGAGAACAGCAAGTAACAGTCTCAAGTAATATTCTTACCTATGTTTAAGAATTATATACACTATATTGTCAAAAGTTGGTGAAACTTACACACACTTTTACATCATGACAATGAGTTCTTTCACAATTTGAATGTCCTGCACTGAGCCCTGACCTCAAACCTACTGAACACTTTTGGGATAAACCGAACACCAACTGCACCCCAGAACTACTCAACATAAGTTCTTGAACTCATTATTACTATGACTATTACTACTACTATAAGTGTATATACAATATAAATAAAATAATTGACTGGTAGATTTCGTTTTGCATATTTGTATCTATTATTATGTACAGCTGCATATGTAAATGTTATCATTTAATGTACATATAATGTACATGTGACCAATAAACTTTGAAACTTGATTTAGAAGCCCAAAGTAGGCCTTGTTTAGCTGAGGTCTGGTTCTACAATGAAACTGACAACTTCAAATTGGGGGAAGTGTAGGTTCGTTTTCAGAAGTTATAGTGGGGTCAAATATGCTCAGGTAATTTCTTATTCAGTAATTGACACATTTTTCAGTGTAACATGTTAACTGTAAAGACTCAAACGTAACTACATTGGAAATAAATCTTGGGTCCTAGGTTCATTGGCCATAAATATAATAAAGCAGTGCAGTGAAGTACGTTTGTAAGTCCCTTAAAATCTTTCTAATGTACTATTTTAAGAAAGCTTTGTAAAAGAAATGGCAGCTGTTAATGTAGCAGTATCTAGAAAGTTCATGCAGTTAGTTTCCAGCAAATGGTTTTCATGGTTATGAAATAAATATTGGTTATGCTGCCTTGATTGAGCATGTACAATTTTAAGGATGGGTTATTATACAGAAACCACTTTGCTGGTTTCACCTATGTATCAGTAGAAAAAAAAGACAAGTAGCAACAGTCAATAGTGTGAATACAACTCATTAAACTTTGAAACCATGTTCTTGCATTTTAGATCAAGCTGAGATCATTGAAAGGGGAAAAAGCAATACCATTTTAGAAAAATGTTAAAAGTATCTAGGCTTGTGTATATTTTTGCACCAGGTCTTAATTAACAACTAGGAGCCTAGTATTTCATAATGAAAATACAAGTTGTGACGATGAGAAACCAATATTGGGATTGACTTGGGGCTAATGGCCCCCAAACCAGCATGAGAATGTTTAAAAGGCCTATAACACAACTAGAAAAAACAAAGATTTAAATAATGAAAATAATAGGCTTCAAGAGCTCGTAAAGAAGAGCGTTTGTGGATTGAAGACTTAATAAATATCAATCTGCAACTATTTTCTCAGAACAGCTTTTCTGACAGTTTTAACTTTACTAATTTATCCTGATATTAATTGGGCTGTGCAATGCACCAGGAACCTCAATGTCTAAATGATATTTTCAGCCATTACTGCTAAAGGTTTGAGCATCTTATTGTTTCCTTTAGCTTTTAAAGAAATGTAGCCTGAAATTGAAGCATGTGCCATATTTAGGCCTCAGAAAGCATTTTTACAGTCCTGTAGAAAATATGAGCTGCAGGAAGATGGCCATTAATGCTAATTATTCCTTGGTTTCGCTGGTGATTAAAGATGGTTTAGAAGTATTCTTTCCCCCGGTTATGGTCCGACGCATGTCTGACTTTCCCCAATTCAAAAAGAAACCATTACGCAGCATTTTTTGCCTTCAAAATATATCCCTAGTTCAGGGATTGTGCTTTAAGGCTGGAGTAAAAAAACGGAGTCAGCCAACCCCTTATCACTATCAGAGCATGCTAGTACAGGGTATGTGCTATGCATCCTGTTGTTTGACCACAGGCAGTTGATGATGTGCTGGGAACTGATAGTCATTTCCTTGGGAGCGTGGATGACTGGACTCTGGAACACAGAAGTCACCTCCAAGTGGCTTATCAGCAAGAAAGCGAACAAAGAGAGGATTCTGTGGACCACAAGTGACTCAATGGCAGGGATATTTCTAATAAAGAAGTGGCAAACCTATGCCATTACGGCTAGTTTGGGGAAGGATACAAAAGGACGCAAGGGTTAGATAGCCACATACTCTTGGCCATATAGTGTACATCAAATTTAAATGATTGATGAATATCCCAAAACAATATTAGCTAGGCAGCCTGGCTAGCTGACTGCAGTAAAATGAATACAAGGGGTGTTACCATTTTAAAACCTAGTTGTTGTGAACCATTATCAGTTTGATCCATTTTATCATCATATTTAATATTAAAATAATAGTCTGTATTTGTCACAGCTGTTGCAGCAATTAAATGGTATCAAACAGTCTTCTATGGCAGTTCTTTATAGACTCATGTCTAAACAAAAATATAAGTAATATTACAGAATAATGTTGTATGACAGAATCTCAAAATTAAAGACTGACGCTACACTTCAAATAGAAGCACCACCTGATTTAAGCCTTGAACAGCACCATGGACAGCAATGCAAATATTAGCACCAGCACACAGATCAGTCACATTTTAATGTAAGTGAATGTTTGCATCAGTAATTTTACATTCTCTGCACACAAACTTGTCAAGGTTATGAACTGGCATCAATTAACATTATTCATCAATATCATTCATTCTTTCATTGTCTACCACGTATCCTGCTCAGAGTCTCGGGGGCACTGGAGCCTATCCTGACTAACTTAGGGCATGAGGTGGGGTACACCCTGGACAATCGGCAGTTAATCACAGGGCTAACACTCGGAGACGGACAACCATTCACACACATTCACTCCTATGGACAATTTAGAGTAGCCAATTCGCCTATGCCCAATCGCATGCGTTTTGTAGGCGGGAGGAAACCGGAGTACCTGGGGGAAACCCACACAAACACGGGCGTGAATCGACCCATGACCTTCTTGTAGTGAGGCAGGAGTGCTAAACACTCTGCCACCCAGGTATCAATAACATATGATATTGATAGTAATGGGATTTAAGCCAGCAGAAAATTACTGTGAATACTTTCATTGTTACAACGATAAGAACGGGTAATAGTGATCAAAACAACTTATCCTGTTAGTCATTAACAAATCATGTTATCACTATTATTTCGCTATTTATTATGCCTCAAAAAATAAGAAAAAATGCAGTGCATAATTACATTTAACATGAATTTTAAACGGCTGAAGCTTCAAGTACGTAAAAAATACATGTCTATAATTGTCTTGCTCCAATCTTGGTTCTAGTTCATCAAGGAGGACAGCCATCATGGGCACCAGTAGCCATGTGCAACCAGTAATTCTGGTTTTTGAAGCAAACAAAGTTGTAAAAGTTTTCTCCGCCTTTTAGGAATCCATGTTCTGTTGTTCCCCAGGACACAGGACTATCCACAAAGCCATGCACAGTGAGGGAGACCCAAGCTGTAAACTTTGGTACATCGAAATACCGTCTGGGACATGAGAGTTGAGTCAATCTTTTTTTATTTGTTTAAAAGTATGCAGTTACTTAATTTTTTGTATACAAAAAGACAGAGAAATGACGTGCACTTGTGAACTTACCTAAGCTCTTGTAGTAGCACAGAAATGTCTTCAGGAGGGAGGAGTCCTGTAACTGTACAAAGCAACGCCTGGCTCACCGAACTGCACGGCTCCGGACACGTATATGCAGACAGAAAACTTGCAGCAGAGTTTTCGCTGCAACAGTATCAATAACACTGCTTGCCAAACGCATGATATGACATTCAACAAATAATTTTACACACTACTCACCAACTGATATTCAGGTTGACTGCTCCCAGCCACTCCAGGAACTGCTCTGGGGTGCATGAAAGTCTCTTTCCCTGAAGATCCGAGGACTCGAGTGAAGGGCACAGCAGATCTCTCTGACTTTGGGTACTAAGAGTAGGCCTACATTTCTCATATGTGTACTGAGACAAAAGAACCTTTAGATGTCCATCTTGATCTGAAAATAAGAATGACAATGATTAGCACACACAGTAAACAAGGGACAAGTAAGCATAAACCTTTTAACCGGGACGCAACATGCCGGATGAATAGACACACAACTCTTTTTCCTTTACATTGAACCAGTACTTCAGCTGTTGCACGAGTCTTGCAGGTAGCCGTTTATAGAAACGTTTTATGCCTTTATTTATACAATAGGCAGCAAATCATGACACCATCAGCGTTCTCTAATAAGAGGGCTAACAGATTTTAAATTATTTTAAGGTCCAGCTCAAATAATTCTATTCATGAAATTAACTAAGATTTCAAATGAAATATCACCTAAATTAGAGGTGTTGTAGGAATGAAAGGATCTTTTAAGAAAACTACACGGTAGCTTATAGAATATGTAGAAGTGAATATGTGTTGGTAAGATAACGATCATTTAAAAGTGTTATAGTTTACATTAAAGATGAAACACTTATTTTCCCAACTGTTCTGCATCATTTAAAAAGTTGGAACAGAACTGGAAATACCAGTGAAAGGGGAAATATGCAGATATTCTTCAGAAATGAAACAAATCTGTTAAATACATTTAATTATATACCCCATATATATCTATTACGAACCTGAATGGCAATCTGTTAAAAGAAAGTCGTTTCTCAGTGGAACTCTCTCTTTCAGACTTTGCACAACCTGATGGTATCGCTTTGCCCCAGGAACAAAAGCTTTGTCGGTGAGGTCCACAGATACAACTGCAAATGTACAAACACAAGTAAAAAAAATTCTTTATTAATTAATAAATTAATTAATTTATAAATATTAGTTCAGGATAGTTTGGTGTTAAAATGTACTTAGTTAGATGCTTATACAGTATAACTTTTACCATATCTCATGGGCTTTCTGTGATTATACAGCGATGGTTTTCCCTCCAAGCCAAGCTGCTCATATGTGTCCTTATCAAGAGACAATATTAACTTTCCTGAGAGATAGAGGAGAAAAAAATAATTACTACCTTCTGCATCTGTCAAACAGAAAACACTGGTACTGTCCTGTATTAGATCTCTTAGTGGCAGTGAAGGAATAATGCAATGCTGCAGTATACGAAGACATTTTATACAAACTTGCTGCCCACATGACTAGACAAAGGTGTTTTCTGATGACTCTTACTGTTCAACAGAGCAAAACTATTGTCTTCATCAAGCCGGGTTTTGTAAGAGAGTGCGTAAAACCTGTCTGTGAATACAAAATGAAAAGCATTTAGGGCAGAATCAGAACAAAACCAACAACAAAACATTGTGGTAAAAGAATGCATTCTTGGACTTTACCTTTCTTAATTATTTCAAGCATGTCCTCTTCCAGGAATCTGTACAGTGGTAGATCCCGCACGAGGTAATAAGAGCTGAATTTACTTATAACGTTTGCTATATCAGCAGGCAGTACTCCACATTCAGGTATCAATAAAGAAACCTGCACAACAACATTTTTTATAAGTACAAAACAAAGCACACAACATGAAAAATATCTGAGGCTAATAGTGATTCTCCAGTACAAAGTCAGGAACAGAGTTTAAATTAAAAACATTAAAAGAGGAATTTTAAATTGGTTAGGATGATTTAGAGGCATAGGATTCTTATCGCATCACAGTTTCAGGATCCCCATTTCAATCCTGAGCTTAAGGTACATTATGAATGACTCTTTAGAGAAAGTCTCTTCAGGTTACCTCCAGGTTCTCACATTATATCCCAATAGCAAGTCAGTAGTGTGAACAAGTGTGTAAATATCAGTGCAGACATACAATTTTTAACTACTGATCATATTTGAACTGAATTCAGTGATAACCATAACATTGATGACGTTGAATCTACAGCCTTGCTAAATGTTCTAATCACGTTATGAAGACATAATATTTAACAAGGGCCAAAAAGCCTTTTGTATCATTTCCATCATATATTGCGAAAAACAGACATTGTTCCACCAGGATCATGGTACAAAATAAAATGCTACATAATGTGCAGACCAGCTACACAGCACTAAAGACTAAGAGTAAATTTATAACAATTCACATAAAATACAAACTAGTGCAAAACAAGACGAGAGAAAGTCCAAGATAAATGACGGTGCAAAATCATAGTCAATACACTATAAAACAGAGTATTCTACATTAGTGCAGAACAGTGAACACAAAAAATGGCATGTGTTTGTGTGTAAAGTTCTGTGTAAAAGTTTTAGGCAGGTGTGGAAAAACTGTTGTAAAGAATCCTTTCAAAAAATAGAAGTAAAGTTTAACAATTAACTAAATGGAAAGTGAATACACAAAAGAAATCAAAGTCAAATTAATATTGAGTGAGCACCCTCACAAAAAGGTTTTTTTTTTTAAAGGAACTCAACAGGTAGGTTATTTTAAACATCTTGGAGAACTAATAATCTTCTATGGACGTAAACTGCCTCAAAATCTTTGGTACCTCCATGTTCATTTTTTTTTTTATTTATTAAAGGTGTTTTTACATTTATACGCTCAATAGCCAACAAAAGTAATAAATCCAGACTGTTGTGACTGGCCATATAGACGGCAGCCAAATAAAGCCCTGTGAAAATAAATCATTGGTTCGAACATCGTACCATTATTTTATAATGCATCATCAAGCTTGTCACATGACACTTTGTTGTCTCAATAGCTCTATTTGTATGACCGCTAAAATAAAACTGTCTCCCACAACCTCATTTTTGTGAGCAAAGTTTGGCTGTATCACACCCAGGGTTAAGCCTCCTACTCAGCTGTTTCCATTTCAGTTTGTAACCGTGTTTCCACCTACGTGCCAAATGGCAGAAATGTAAATATGACATTGATTTTCCCTAGCGCCTGCTTGGTTAAATTAATGACGCCAATTCTACTAAATCCGTGACTTTCTGCAAGTGTATAACGTTACCAGTGAAATAATTGAAGCCAATGGTCACCCAAAATGTAGATTTGACTTAGATTTTTCCTTTTTTGCTTAACTGATAAACAATTAAAATAATAGGCTAATTTACCCATTTTTGCTATAAAATGTACTCACATCTGCCCATAACTTTGCACGGTACTTCAAAGTTTATTGGTCACATGTACATTATAGGTGGTACTACATACAGTGAAAATACTTATAAATACTATATATACACTCACGGAAGGAATGCCATCGTTTAATAAACAAAACAAAAAAGTGTATAAACTCACCTTATAGTTAAAGCTGTGTTTAGACACGTGCGCTTCATGATGTGATGCTTCATTCGAGAAGTTCGACTTTTCACACACTAACAACCTCCTCGGACATTTCTCTAGAGCTTGCGGCATTTTTCACACACGGGAACTAAACGTACAATTCGAAGTGTTTGGTAAATAAACAAGAAGCTTGGGAAACTGCGGCTGTATTAACACATTCTTCTTCCCGTTTATTGCCAACTAACGCTTGAGGATCCTTATCGCCACCTACTGTGCCGGATGTACAAATCAACTTACGTCAGTGACGAGTCACTCCTTTCCAATCAGAGGGCGTGCTCATGCTAGCGCTGCTCCGATCTGCGTTTCTGTCGTGCTGCTCAATATCGCATCAAAC
>JAOUQX010000018.1:6513536-6534143 GCA_028566295.1 Liobagrus marginatus | reverse complement strand
TGATTTAAATGGCCTTGCTCAGTTTTTTAATGCACACACTGATTGCTGGGTATTACCATAAAAGTCCACAGTGTGAAGCCTGCAGGGACACGATTACGCCTAGGAGTGTTGATGGCTTTCATCATCTTATCACAGTGAGGTCTCCATCGCTATGAACTCCAATATTAGCTCCTCTCAAAGTGTCTTTCAACAGAGTTGTGCTTACACATTGCACAGTGGTGATGGAGTGAACACAAACTGTTCTGCTCAAATCATGCAATCAATCATTATAACGAAATATCTGTTAAACGACCCCGTTTACAGCACTGTGTCCCAACGTCATATATTACAATGTAAAATTATGCACTACTGTATTTTATGAATATTTTGAACAATTAATAGGAATAACATTAAATAAAAAATGTGTCTATTAACCGAATTACTTTCCCCAACAGTCTGATTTTGTACAAGTAAAGTTAATATTGGAAGTATTGATGAAAGTATGGAAGTATTAATGAAAGCTTTCACTAATTCAATTTTAGGAATCTTATCGGAAATAAAAGTGCTTGGATGATGACAGGAACCACAAATGTTTAGTATCATTCCTGTAACTCTTGCATTACATACATCAACAGCTATGGATGTATTATAGCATATCTAAGAGTCTTTTACAATGGAAAAGAAATATATCACTAGTCGTATAGCTCATTAAAGTTATATATATATACATATAATCTACACTAAAACGTAGCAGTACATTTTGTAGTGGTAATGCCGATGTATTTTATTCATGCATTAAGCTGCTGAATTACTTCTACTCTAGCTATGGTGTTATAGATTTATTGGATATTAAAAGATATATAACATTTAGCACATTATTAGTTTCTGTGTATAGGTTCAAGTGAAATGAGTGTCCTGAAGTGGCTTATACAAAAGGGCATGCCATGTGTCAGGTTATCTATATCAGTAGACAAGTGGTTGGATTTAGAAACTATTCCAGCTAAAGTCTGGCTTATAGCAGTCTGAAAGACCGAACAAGTGACCGATCGGTGATGAAAAAACTTGTCTTCCCTTTTAAACAAATTTCACACTTAAAGTTGCATTAAGGCAAACACATTGCTGCCAATGCAATGTTGATCCAGCACAAATATCACACATGTAATAATGTACATTTATAGTTATATGTAGCACTCTGGGCAACTTGCAGCTTCACGCATTATGTTATTGGGATGAATAAGCAAATATAATAAACATGACTGCATTTGGCCTAATTTTAATATAAGTGTGTAAATATTATTAATGAAATAAATATCATTGCCAAAACACACCACCACCACATACATTGCTCTCCTGTAACAGATATTTGTATTACAATCTTGCAGTAACAATGTATTGATTTATTTGATGCATTTTCCCCGGAAATTTATTAAACTGCTACACAGGATGGTGTTTCCTACAGTGATGTGAGTTTGCCTATACACATTAGTTAATAAGTTATACGAGACTTTCTTAATGTGTAAATCAATTCCATGTAAATACAAAATACAGCAACATTTATTCTTTTTATGTAGTCAAATAGAAACACATTGAGCTATTTGGCTACCAAACTATATTAGATTAAAACAATAGCAATAAGCAAGTTATAAATAATGAGTTCTGATATCCAATCAATCATATTTATCTGAATGTATTTTGTATGCAAAATCAAATGTTTTGTTCCCTGCTTGATGTATTTATACTTATTTCTTAAAATTAAAGTTTTCTTTAAAAGGCTTTCTCTACAGCTTGCAGTTTTCAACCTGCTAAGAGTAGTCATGTAAGTATATTTTTAATTGTCTAGATGCAACAAACATTGTCTTTATTGTTAACATAAAATTCTTATTTGGTGTAGATTCTGTATTAACCATTTGGTAGCTGAGACGAGGTGATTGTAGCTCAGTTGTGGTACAGATTGGGCTAGTTCTGAAATGACCTGATTTGGCTGGTCCAAAATGAAAAAGGTGACCAAAAATGAATGCCAAAACTTTAATTGCATTCCTTAATAGCATTCCTATGACAACATATCAGTAAGAACAAGTCAGAGAATCAGAAATAAACAGTTTCAGTGTGTGAGAAAATTGATGTCTAGGATAATAAAATACATCAGCAGTAGTGCACACACATTAACCCAACTCTGCAGATAATCGGATTAATCATATTGCACCAATATCCTCTAAGGCAGTTTGTGTATATTAACTCACTGTCCACTTTATTAAGGACATGTGTGCAGGCGCAAGATAATGCAGTTTTCCAATCAGTCACTTATGTGGCTGCAGCACAACGAATACAATCATGCAGATACAAATCAATCAAGTTAATGTTGGAAATTAGGGGAAAGGGCAACCTCTCTCTCTGACTGGCATATAGAGGTTGGAACTAGATCACTGAATGACAGTTCTGTGGTTGGAAATACCGGGTTGATACAAGAGGCCAAAGGAAACTGACCAAGTTGGTCCAAGCAGATGCAAATTGTCGACAAGGGCAGACTCGTTTCAGTAACAGCATCACAGATTTTCCAGACATAATGTGAATTTAAGATCTTGACTGATTAGATAACTGCATAGTTTTTGTCTGCGTTTATGTTTGCTTCTTTAAGGATCATGTAAGCAGCACTGGAGATACACAGTAGGTTAACAATATAAATCATCCGTCGGTATAGTATAGATATGTTTTTAAGGCTGTTTTACATAAAAATATCTATGCTACGATAAAAACAAAAAGCTCGGTTTCAGTTAGGTTTCACACTGTTCAGGTAAAGATGTACTGGACATAGCTACATAATCATCTTCGAAAACCTCTGTCCTTCAGTGTACATATCATTTGGCATCAGAAAACAAATGAAATGTTATGTGGGCACAGATGACCATGGAAATGGTGTTTCAACTTTCTGGGAATTTTCACATAACCATGATTGTAATCAGACACCTAATTCACATAAAACATATCGGATCACCAACAGCTCATGTTAGTGCATGGTTATGTTTCTAATATAGCTTAGTTAAACAGTTACTACAAATCTATTGAGCTCCATTACTTAAAAGCGAGGGAACTGGTTATTTCTTAGCGCCGACATAGAATTAAAAGAATTTGCTTGCTGAATGCTTGGGTGAGTAAACGCAGTAGTCTCAGATACAGTGTATTAGAAGTAGTCTAAACTTTTCAGTAAAAGAAAATAAATATAAAACGTGTAACAATCCTTAAATAATTATGGTCAAACAAATTCCAGTGTTTAAAAATCTCTTGCTTTAAGTAGTCTCATACCAACAGTAGAATTTCTATTGTACAAGGCACAGTAAATCCCATTTGGCATTTGGGGAGTCTGTGCTCCAATGTAAGTTTCTGTCAAAGGCAGTGGCCCTCTACCAACGATGCAATCCCTGAAATAGCTATCTGAACCAAAATACAGTTATCTGATTCTTGCTCCAGCATTCTGATCTCCATAACATTTTGGGTTATTGTGAATTAAAAAAAAATAAAAAAAAAAACCCAAACCCATACATGCTTTAAAAATTCATTCTAATGGCAGTATGAACGACGTAAAACCATCATCGGAACCCATCTGCTGATGTTTCCACATTTCAGTTAAGTTATGGCTGTCACAATATTCTTAATAGTGCTTGGTTCCGTCAAAGAAACTATGAGTGGGCGATACTTCTGGTTTTCAAACTTTGTGTGCAAATAAACAGTGAAAACTGGTCCTATAAGCAAAAGATATGAAACAAGTCTTGCAGCCAGGTAGATTCCAAACTGCAGATTCTTCTCTAATTTAACTTGCAGGCAGCAGAAATGCTGCTTTTGGATGGTCAGGTCAGGCTTTGGAATGGAATGAGAGAAAAAAAAACCCCCCATTTATAATCATTTTGTCAATAACAATTTCACATTTACTGTTTCCCCGTTTCTAAAAGTTCAGTGTTATGCCAAGCACCATTTCTTTTTTCCAATTTGTGGTCGCAGGAAACTGCCACTATCTTAACTGAAGAGCTCTTTGATGGTGGAATGACAATTTAAAAACAGTTGATAGAAAATCAGAAACAAAACTGATGTTGATTCTTTACATTGTCTTTTCTGTGTGCTTTGCATTGTGGAACCATATTTTGGAATGTGGAAGATTGCTTTTTCCCATGTTGGAGTGAGCCGACAGTTGTCTCCCACCCTTTGTTCCCTTTAATCATCCACCTCCTTTTCAATCTCCATAAGGTCATGTTTCTTTTTCAAACTCATGAAAATCCTTCGGCTCAGCAGCTTTACTGCTAACTACATGGAGTAAGCTGTATGTAACCTTTTAATGGTTTCACAATTTAACCAGAGCGTTTGGTTCAAGCATGCGCCTAAATGAAGATCCTTGTTGTTTCAGTGAGTTAAGAAGGACGTGCTACATTGTGAGCCATCCAATTCACTTTGGTGGTCCAGCTCTCCCGAAGAGCTTCATCAAACTTCTGCCGGAACTGTTTCAGTGCCTCTTCGTCAGTCTTGCCCAGGGCAAGAGAGTCCTGTAACACACATGAAAGACAACAAAAGATTATTCACCAAGCGATGTGACTTGGATATAGAAAGGAAAATAATTCAGTTGGCGCATCCCAAATTGCACACGTATGTGCCATTTTACACAAGTTTTAATATAAATTCTAAATAGTATGAATACCCAAAAAACATTTCAACAAAAGAAGCACCCAAAGTGCTTAGATGAACAACAACTCCGAAAAAAAAAACCACTAAGTGTTTAATTTTAGACCCTTCACGCAATTGATGATTGCAGCTTTGCGTACGTAATGGCAAAGAGGCAGGGCTACCAGGTGCTGATACTGGATAAGAAAAAATGCTCAAGAAAGGGGACAACACTTCAGGGGACAAGACATCCTACAAGTGTCTTTTAAATATAGATTTTTCATTTTTAAATTTAAATTCATTGTATACTGATACAGTCAGCCATTATGTGCATCAGACTAGGAAAACAGCCTTTATGTCCAGCCAAAAGGGTTTCATTTGAGACGATACTGTCCTTTTAAAGTCACAGTATGGAGACAGTGGAGTATTTACACAAGTGCATAGCATGCAACACATCATTAATAATGCGCCTTATGTTGACCAGTCACTGTGTGCATGAGTGTACCTTTAGATACTGAATGTCCTTGACCGAGGTGAGTTCTGGTAACCCAGAGGTCAGCATCAGGGCAAAGAGTGTGATGAACAGATTTCCATTCTTCCTCAGAATCAGATATGCGTCCTCACAGTACTGCCGAAAACTACACATACAGACGACAAACACAGAAACTAGACGTTGTCCTTGCCAGAAACGTTGATTTAATAACCCGCGTGTACAGTAGATGTTAATGAAATGCTGTTTATAACTTACCTGCAAAATTTCTCAGTGTTACCAGTTTTGCCTTGCTGAATGACATGAATGAAGTCATGTGTGAGAATGAACGGAACACGCTCTCTCTTGATTCCAAACTTTGATTTGAAGTTCCCCAAGATATGACCAAAGTCTATATGGAAGAGCTGATACACACACAAACAAATAAATGTCTTTGTGAATAATTAGCATATTAAAAAAAGCTCTACACTAGTATCATCTTCTGATACTCACCTGCCCAGTGTTTCGGACCATAATGTTGTCGCTATGACGATCTCCGATACCCAGAACATAGGTGGCGACACAATAACCAGCACAAGACAGTGTGAACTCCTCAATGGCTTTCTCCAGAGCCTCACTACAGATACAAAAGACACTTAGACTCATAGCAGCATAGAACACTAGAATTTAACACCATGTTCTAAGCAAAAATTTGTATGCAAGGGAACTATCTATAAGTGAAAAATCTATGGTCGCTAGCATATTGGGCATAAAAAAAAAAAAGGCTAAAGTGTGCCCGGTGGCACAGTCCGTAGCGTGCACAGACATATAGAACAGAGTTACATTCTGGCTCGCAGTCCTATCCTGATTCCTTTCCCCCATTCTCTCTCCAGCGTCACCCTGTCCTATCAATAAAAGCCAAAAATGGGCAAAAAAAAAAAAAAAAAAAGCTAACAGGAAAGCTACATTTTCAGGGAATTGAGGGAGGTAGAGCTTAAGCAGTTTTTAATTACACTCCATGTAATACAAGAATTGTTTTATGACGGATACCTTCCCGATGATATACTACTGCCTTAAGTTCTTACACTTTACATACATACAGTACATACCGTCGATGCACTACATAAACAAAAGTATTGGGACACATGACAATGACATCCATTCGATTTTTAAACCTCCTATTCCAGATTTAGTCTTTTTATTGCGGTCCAACCTTGTGGCAACAGTTTGGCAAAGACACGTATGAGCGGTTTAGGGTGTCCACATAGTGTAATACACCACCACTAATGAAATCTGCCATAGACAGACAGGCAGACAGATTATTTGGAGCCACTAAAATTCCACCTAATAAGGCCACTGAATTTCTTTGAAGATTATTTAACATTTTCAACAAGGAAACGCAATAACTATTTGTACAGTATGTAGGATGGGTCTAATTTCAGATTGGTTGTTGTGTACTGGGATAAGAACAATTGTTTTAGTCCAGGCTCATTTACAATGGAGGCCTAAAAGAGGCTACACTATTATATCCAAAATTAACAAAACAGTTATAACTTGCTGGTTTGTGCTTATGGCCACTGAGATCATACCCAGGGTTTTTGTCCTTTAGCCAGTTGAGCAAAGCATCTTTGTTGAAGGCCGCAGCAGCTGCCATGTTGCTGCTATTTTTTTGGATGCTAGCGATGGTGTCAGCAGATGACACAACCTCGATTAACCCTGTGCGATCTCCTGTTGCCAGGCAACCATAAGGCACAATTCTGTGAGTGAAATTTAAGAGGAAAATTTTGTTGTTAAAAAAAACATGCATAATGAAAATCAAGGGTAAACACATCAAGATTTTATTTGATGAAAAAGGATGTTGGTTGCTTGTTTGTGTGTTTAATGCACTGCAATGGACTGAAGTCCCATTCAGGGTGTGTGCAATGTTTCCTGCTTGTTTTTAATTCATTTTTTAACTATTTAAGCAGAATAGTATAACCCATGCGTTCGATTTCAAATGCATCCGGGTTTTGAGACACCGTAAACCAGAAAAATGCTTACAACTATAGAGCAAAACATTTTGAAAAGAAAGTATGAAAAAAGTATGGCACAAATTTTTTTAACCACTAAAGATTTTAGAAGTTATTCTGACTTTATGATGAATTTTACAGCACAAAAAATGTGACCGTCTGCTTTACATGTAGGTCAGATGCCTTTTGAAAGCTGCTATAAAGCCCATGCCTTTTTGCAGTCAGTCTAATGAGTTGACTTTTGAGAATACTTTGTACCATGCTCCTTTTAATGTTTTAGCACAGCTCAACTGCACTTGCCATCTCTCATACAAGGAAACCATACATCAAGCCTTCTTTGTCCTTCTCTTCCCCCGGCTGTCCAACATTTAAGCCACTGAATGTCTTTAAATGAAGACTTTATGACCTACCACATCAACAGAATTCAAATAAGCACTTCTATTGAAAATGTACTTTTTTGCATTTTTGTCATTTTCTTCTGACTTCCTCCAGCAGCATTGTAGCTTGTTAGCAAGTTGTTAGTTTCTGACCTTGTTAATTTGCTATATTTGATACAGTGCAACGCACTAGTCCAATTTACACTGGACAAAAACATATACCAAATACTGTAAGTGTAGTTAGACATTTGTACAAAATACAATACATTTGAGCATTGTGTAAATTAAATGATGTATACACTACCTGAGGTCTAGGTTTGCTTCCTTCCACAGAATATCCATTAACCTTAAGATCTGCAGAGTCAACATATCCTGTCTGAGATCTGAGAATAAAAAGCAATTGATTGATTTAGTCACCATTACCTGACTTTCTATGTATCGGAGCACAATTAATGATGTATCGCCCCTCCCATTAACATTCATGTCCACCTCTCTTCCTTTTTATCCATAATCCTTCCCTCTTCACGGTCTCTCACCATCGCCATTCTTGAAGATGATTCCTAGCATGTCTCCTACCAGCAGCTTGTTATGGTAAACGATCCATAAAGGCTTCATTTTAGAGTCCATGTACCTGCACTTCTCCACACTTAAAAAAGAGAAAATTGAAATATGATGTTTGTGGTTAGTTTCTAGCAATCAATAAATAGTATACTTATTGGCACCACATATGTCACTGCTAACTCATTTAATAATCATATCATGAGCCAGCATTGCAATGCATAAGATGGTTTAACACAAAATAGGGGAAAACAATTGGCAGAGCTAGTGGCAATGACAGTGACATGGTGCATTATTAGCCTAAAAGCAGCCATTAGAAGTTAAGCCATGAAGGGCTATTACACCATTACAACACCAGTCCAAATTCTGACTAGGGATGCACTGATACCGGATCCCTTGGTACTCAATTCTTAAATACTGGTATGAGTTGATCCCTAATTCTGACCATAACCCTTTGGTGTGTCTACATATTTCCAGCTTCAGTGAACTAGTGTTGGTGAGCCTGTGCCGAATGTAGCCTCAGATTTAAATTCTTCACTGTAATCTTCGGCTGAGGCCATGAGAGACTCATAAGACTTTTTTTTCTCTATTGCACTATTCAGAGTAACAATCTTTTTCACTTGTAGTGTAAAAAAAGCGTAGGAGATCAGCAGATAAATATACCCAAACCCGCTGATCTGGCACCAACAACCTCAGCAACATCAAGATTTTAATGTGAATACAAGAAAGTTACTGGCCAGTATTTGCAGGTTTTTATGCATTACATTGCTGCAATAGTTAGCGGATTCAATTATTTTATGAATAAGTAAGTATAAAGATTTTCCTAAAATTGCTTAAGGAGTGGATACAAAGCCTACTTACTTGACATCAGCAAGCAATATTTGTGGGTTTAGTGGCGAGTGAAGGTCTGATAGAATCTCAATGAAACCTGTTTGTCTAAGGCATTTCACCATAGCCTCCTTCACCTGAGCCTCCTTATTTTTATTCTTTGCTTTTATTGTGCCCAGTTTGATCAACTCACTCACAGCTTTCAGCTTACCAAGAGCCTCAACCTGCAATCAAAATCAATCAATTTATTAGAATGTGTGTGCATACTTAATATACATAATACAATGCATTTTGAACACAGTAATTAAGGAAAAATAAAAATGAACGAGGTCGTGTTGCATGACAACTATGCTCGACTGTTTGAATGCCAATAGGAATATTTAATCTTAAACAAACTCACTTGAATATCTCACTTAAATCCTAAAGTGATTACAAAACTATTATAATCTTTATTATCTAATTTCATGGAAATTTAAAGGTGACTACTAAAACAATACATGAAACACTACTAATACTGTAAAGTGCAAGTTTAAATTTCTGAACTTTATCCCATTTATTGCAATGGCGCAACAATGGGCAGGGTTGTATTTAACACGGTTGTTTTGAAAGCTCTAGTAATTCCATATGAATATAAACCTTTTTGTGTACATAGTAAAAATTCCTAATATTTAAAGAGGACACAAAAACTGTCAATTAATTGCTAATAATGAGATTACCAATTGCAATCTCCAAGATGCATTGCTATAATACCTCTAAAATGGTCATATTTATATTATTAAAAATGTACATCAGTCTAGAACTACTGTAGTCACTCTGAACATGCAGAAATGGTATATTCATTAAGTTCCTTTTTAAACTATAATATTGGATACATTTTATCTGAACAATAATGCTGTATTGCCTTGTCAGGTCTTCCAAATTAAATGTATTATTTTACAGGTTGTTTGGTGATTCATTTCTATTTAAATAATTATACCTGTTTTTTAAGAACTTCGATGTGGGGGATGCTGCCTCTACAGTAAGCCTCTAATAACAGAGCAAATTGCACAGATACTACGGGCATGTGCATCTCAGACCTGAAAAAACATATATACAGAGGTAAGGCTCTAAGCTTGGAAAAGGCTCTAAACTAGATTCACAGATTTAAAGTTAAAATGTCACGAGGCTATTATATAAACTGTCATATAGTTGATTAACTATTATTAAACTATTTACAAAAGATGCAATTAACACACTTACTTAAGATACCAGAAGAAGTAATGTCCAATTTTACGAGTGCTCTGAGCACGCTGCAGCAAAAACTGGGTGAGGGCACAGTCATAATATGGTTCATAGCGCAAGACCTGCACTAACTGCAGCAAATACTGCAACAGCTCATCATCACTGATACAAAAAGAAAAGGAAACAATTCTAAACGAGCAACAAACTGGTAATATATAAAGTTAACAGCTGAAAAATGTAAACAACTGGATCTTCATTTTCCATTTTTAGTCAACCAAGGCAAACAATGAGGAAATAAGTCGCAAGGTCTACATTCTTACAGTAACAAAAATATATCATTAAACCATTTTAAATGTTTGTTGTTCCAAAATATTGAAACTCAAGTTTAATCATATCAAATCTATCTAAGAAACACGCTCATGCTTTAAATAACGAAGTCAGTATAAACAAGTTTGCCAGTATTAAGCACTAACCTCATATCTTTCAGACAACTGACTGCATACTCTCTTACATACTGATCCGGGTAGTTGAAATCCAGTAGCTCTAAAGCATCTCGAGGACTTATTTTAGGCCAAATTTGCAATAGTGCCTGCAACTACAGAGGCCAAAAAGACAAACTGAAATGTTGCTATTAAAAGCGAATGAAATAAGTAGTCTGTGATTTATTTACAGTACCTGTGCCATATCTTCATGTTTACTCCATTTGACAGACAGCAGTAGCTTAGGAAGGGACTGCGGGAAGTTCTCTCTGCAGTCATATCGCAAAGTCCAGATCAGATCCTTCTCATTTTCACATAGTTGTGACAGTGGATCCCTTTCCATGATCTCTTTTAACTCAATGAAGAACTTCTTCCCTCCTCTTCCCTGCACAGGTAAATTTTTACATGACACTTATTTTTGTACATTCTTTTTAACTACAAGCATTAATGCTGTTATCGGTTACGCCACACCTTCTAAATTCAAATGCATTTAGTATTTAACTTTGACACTGTTCTCAAGTATATTTTGCTCCAATATAGCTGGTGCAATCACTATTTTGGCATGCACCGTTAAAATTTGGGTCCAGTTAGCTGTACCTAGTAGTTCAATTCTACCTAAAATTCCATCAAGGGGAGTAATGGAAAAGCTTAGCACATCAGGAAATTCTTTTTCTGTGTTGAAACAGCATTTCCCCATCAAATAGAGCAAATATACAAAAACAAATGCATTGTTAAATGTCAGATTCTTTACATTTTAATTACGTCTCTCAGAAAATTCTTATTTATTTCGTGTGTGTAAACCAACCATTGACATTGAGTCACTGGATCCAGCAATTTCAGCAGCTTTCTCCAGGATCTACGCAGTAAAGCATAAAATGTGTTAACATCAATGATAATAAAGTATGACTTAATGATATTACAGAAGACATCACAATCCTATATAATATTCTGTGTATATACCTTGTCAAATGGGGGAAATGTGAGCGGGTGTGCTGTGTATTCTGTTAAGCGAATATGCAGTGCTGTGGCATTTTCCGTGTATGGATTTGTCTGAGTCGTTCCAATAGGGTTCAACATCTCCTCCAGCTCATCTGTGATGCACACACACACACTTTGTTCATATGTACAGTTGTACATATATATATTTTGTGTATTGGTGTGTGTGCACAAATAGTGCTTTTCTTGCCTGGAAAGGAGGACCAGGTATGCAACATGATATCACCAGTCTTTAACTGTCCTCTGTAGTCAAACACCATCATGTTCACCCATGCTATTGGATAATGCTAAAAACAGGGAAAGGATACTTTAAATAACATGCAAAAGCATAAAATAAATAACAATCAGTTTGTTTTGTTAGGTTGTTTATAATTCACTACTCTGTAAATGCATTTATGTTACTCTTACCACTTTTCCTGCTTTTCGAATAGTCTGATATTTGTTTATTTGCATGTTCTTGGTTGACTTCGTCTTTTTTACTTTGTCCATGACCGCATAGATGGCAAAACAGAGGCGAGCCATGCGTGGCAGGTCACAAACAGAAATATCGAACTCAAGAGTCTTGTTCCAGATGTGCTCAGAGCGACCACTACTCTCATTACTAACAGCTGGCTTACACAGCAGCTCTGTACCATGGAATAGGCCTGCACGAACTTGTACCTAGGTGAAAGGGAACAAGCCACTGTTTGACTATGATGTATAGGCCAGAATATGGTGGATGGCTGTTTCTTTCACATGCCAAGTTGTAACCTTACCGTTGCCGTTTCTTCTGCATTGACCTTAATGCCCTTCACTAACGTAATTTTAAATAGAGACTGAACATCCCAAATGCAAGTATGTAACTGCTGAGAACAGGGGGGGGGGGGAGAAAAAAGATGATTAGTAGAAAACTAGGATTTTGTAGTTAAATTGTCAAAACAAGTTAAGAAATACTTAAAGCTACTGAATGGTAACCTTTTGGAACTATAAATAAATGTGTGGGGAATATGGCCTGAGATTAAGTTATGCAAAAAATGTAAACCACTTCTTTGGCCATGTTTCCTTTTCATAGTTTGGAATCTGCTAGGATAAGGAACGTGCGTTTTAGTTGCATTTGTTAATGTGAAAATAACACTAAGAATAGTATTACTTGTTCTTAAAATACCATTTTAATACTATATTGGAAATATAGTTTATGGACACTTAACCAGCACACCCATAGATGTGATTTTCCAAAACTGTTGCCACAAATTAGAAGCACACAGCTGTCTAGTATGACTTTGTATGTTATAACATTACAATTTCCCTTTACTAGAACTAAGAAAAGAAAACGTTCCAGCATGACAATGGCCAGTGTACAAAGCCCCTGAGCGCCATGAAGACATGGTGTGTTATGGTTGGAGTGCCTTGAATTAAACCCCTTTGGGATGCAATTAAACACTTACACCAGACCTTTCCACCTAATATTAGTGCCTGAACTCATTAAGAGTATATAGAAGCTAAACAAACAAGTCCCCACCAATAAAATCTAAGGGAAAGTATTTACAGAATTGTGCAGGTTCTTACTGGAGTGAAAATGAGACTAAATCTGGAAAAAGGATGTTCGAAAAACATATGGATATGATGGCCAGGTGTCTGAAAGCTTTGGCAATATAGTGTATACCTTTTATATGTATATGAAAGAGCAGCCATTCATGTCTATAAACGGATATGTTATTCTATTAATGGACTTAAAAAAAAAAAAGCGTTTTTTTCCCCAAAAGCTTTGTTACTTACAGATGGGCCTCTCCTTTTAGGGGGAAGTGGTAAAGGAGGAATTGATGCCTTCCGCCCAAGTACAGCTCCAATAATGCTGATCTCATGTTCAAACATGGCCTTTACTGTATCACAATGCACTAACGTCAAATGTGGAATCTCCTGTGACAGCATGCATGATCTGATATGCTGAAAAGACATACAAAAGCGGTCTCTGTAACTTAAATCATATCATGATGTAACTAATACTAGGTCTCCGTACTGCAGAGGTCACATTACAGTTAGAAGTAAACAGAGTAAGTAAGTCCTCCTACACTAAAGAAGTGTAAAGTAAGTGAAAGTAATGTAGTGCAGTAAATATGCAGCATGCAAACCGTAAAATAAATCAATTTAAATAACATTGTAAAAACGTTTATTATACTTGTGTTGATTAAAATTGCAGCCAAACCACTTAAAATGTTTTTGGAAGACACAATAAAACTAAATTTCCTGGAAGATAACCTTTATAATGTAAAAAAAAAAAAAAAAAAAAACACCTGCATTTTCTCAATTGAAACCAACACACTGCTTAATCACATTATTTACACAGTATGAGTTGCCTGTATAAGGCAACATTTAATTTAGTTACTTACTTTGTAATACATAAGTGGGTGTTCTCCAAATAAGAACTCGAGCTTATCACTGACTCTTAGGACATAGTTGCCAACACGGTCTTCATCTTCTCCCAAGCCATGCGTAGTCAGCCATTTTCTGAGCGCTTGATTCATTATCTCAGATGCAGTACAGCTCAACGGCACTTTTAAACTGGTTGTGTCCTTGAAGAGCAACAGAATATGGCATGAGTATGAAAAGGATATCTAAAGAAAGGCTGGTGTATTATTAAGGATTCCACGCTGAGACTCTTTGGAGGTACCTGTGACTGGTTGTAGTGCATGGTGATCTTGATCCAGCCATCATTTTTATCACTGAACCCATCAATTGGGCCAACTTCTATCTGGGGAGAGAAAAAGCTCTGAAGCCATTCTACCCATGACATCATCTGCGCCGACTGCATTTTCTCTTCACTAATTCGTTGCATTTTGCTACGAAAATCTTTTACTTCCTGGTCCTGCAAAGCATCCAGTTCATGAAGCCCTGCACAGGTTAAAAACAAATTTAATACATCCTTATGTAATAAAGGCATAAAATTTTATAATTAAACCAATTACAAAACAAATAAAAAATGTGGCTGAAACCATGGTTAACATTACTTTACATTATAAATGTGATTTAATTTGAATGATTTTATATGAGTATTTTATTATGAGGCTTTACTGACAATATTTCAGTACTTTTAATAATAATGCAGAAATGTATATGGCAGAAACCCATAACAACAAAACCATCAGACCCAATATACAAATTAGGAGTCAATATAGCACCAACAATCTGAACCTCTAGCTACACAACACATGTGGAATTGCATTTTAAAACAAACAAAGGACATTAACCAGCTGCGTCATTTAAGAGTGGCAAATCTAATACATTGGTTAGGATCCTGTGCAACACAAACAACTATATACAGTTTGTTAATCAATATTTGTCTGATTTTATTTTTAATATTACAGAATATAGATAATTTGCTTATCAGTGTATATTATTACATAAACTGTGTTCTTGCCTCAAAAAATGGATAAATCTTGGAAAACACAACAGAAAATACTTTTAACATCATTCCAATGTTGAGTGTAATCTAACTTGAAATCAAAAATTGTCTGATAAATAAGGAGCAGGCTACTTCAATGAATACACTAATTAATACATTTTTTTCATGTCAGAATAATTAAATACATCGACTAAACTGCTTGAATGAGTTGCTGTTTTATCAATAATGAAGCATTAATATTTACATTTTAGTCAATATTACATTTGGAAGAATTTGGGTTTAAATAATATGTTTACCTTTTCCAATAAGCACCCCGATTTTAGAGTCAAGCAGGCGCTCAGCTCGGCCACAGTTACGAGTAATGAGCCTGAGGACAGGCAAAAATGGCCGAACGTCACACAAACGTCTGCTCTCATCTTCAAGCTCCTCATGAACTGCAGCTTGGTTCACACACTCGAATATGTGACCATCCATCTCCCCAAGCAAAGAGAAAAGAGGATACACCTGTGCCTGCTTCCATAGCATCTGCAAAGAAACATTACATAACACAATCATAGAGACATCTAAACTTAAATGACTTAATGATGCAGTTAATACTGACAAGATTCATTGGCTGGTATGAGAATGATAACATACAAAAAAATGTGCACTGTGTTTTACCAATCTTAGCAATACTATCTTACAAGCTTCATTAAAATAAACGTGCGAGTCAAGTAAAGATGAAATGCGACATTTCCCCAGGACCTTCGTGCTACAATACATAAAACACAAATAAAATCGCAATAATAAGACCACCAATGACTAAAACTAAGACTAAATTAACACAGACTACAAACTACATGAAGTGTCATTTGGATGTGAAGCTTTTTATGAAAGTTTCAACGGTGAGGAGTTTACCGATTTATCAGTCATGACCCTGAATATATTAAAGTGTTGCTAATAAACTAATGGATTTTTACATTCAATTATTTATGTTTCAAAGTAGGAAAAGGTCAAATGATTTTTTAATTTGATAGGTTGCAGGAAGAACCGTTTCCTATTTGATAATCACATGTTCAGGAAATGACATTCATAATATCTTATCCAAGCAATCTCTGCAACAATCACTGCACCAAAGTGCAACTTCTTTTTTTCTTTTTGGGAGTAAAAACTTATGACATCTGTTGTAAGTTGCACAACTGTCAAACACCGACTTTGAAATTGATGTCTTAGCTTACCAGGAATGTTTGCCATTTCATAGATTATATACTAAGGCATTCATTAAAATTGAGGATTCCAAACATGCACATTTTAAAATGTATAAAATGTCAATCAAATCTATGGCAGTTGTGAGACCTTTAGTATGTTGTACACGCATACTTCATATAACAATTATGAACGTGAAGCAATTTTTCATTAATAACAATAATTAAGATCATGCCTTCGTTATAAACTTCTCCAAGTCAAACTCATATATACACTTATTTGATGAACAAAATTATTATTAAAATTATTTTGTTGTTGAAATTTTGACTTTGTAGCATATGATTATTCTGGAAGTTGAATTATTCTGTGTTGGTCCAATGTGTGCCAAGAATACATTCCCAGCACTATTACACCATTACTATTATTACTATTAAAAATGCTAGGTCATATCAACACATTGGCATTATAAAAATATAAATTCAAATATAAGCCAAGGATATGATCACTGACCTAGGCACGTATCCAGGAGAAAAAGAAAAATTTAATGGGCACCGACAGATACAAGAACTCTATGTAAGCAGGGTTGTAAAATAATTTATAACACCACATACCTGTTTGATTTGTTGGATGGTGCTCTCTCTGGGAACATCCATCTGAATGTAGATTCCAGTTGGCAAGAGAAAATCCACAGCCACCTGATCGCTTCCATCCAGAACTGGGTCTGCCCACACATCCAGCTGATCTGTCATGGCGGGAGGCATGGCAGAGAGCACACCACAACCAAACCATGGGACCCTAAATACAAAATACGGATCAGTGTAAAGGACAACAGCAGCACAGGACATTCCATATGCAGTACAATGCACTTTTATATAAGGGTTATCATATTATGAACATTATAAATGTTAAATTTGTCTTCTACTCATCAAGATGCATCAAACCTAAAATAAAAAAAAAAAAAGAGAGAAAAAAGGGGGCCGGAACACGCTACATGCAGATACTTCAGCAACACAATTTACTTTACTTACAGTTTCACCTTCCTACTTTTACTTTCCTATTCTTACATATGCCAGATTTCCATAGTCTGTTGCACAAAACAATGCTTTTAACAGTACATGTTTACTATTAAATAGTAAATATGCACCTTTAGTACATGCAAACAGAAAAACATTCTGAGAAAAGGCCAGAAATGTTTTGTCTTTTTTAAATATGCATTAAAACCAGAAAATATCAGTATACACTAAGAGATTTGTACAAAAAAGACTGTTTAGAATACATATTGCTGAATATAAGAAACTGCAGACAAATAACCAACATGTTACAGACATGAACAGATGCACTCAGGAACAGCATAATAAAGAATACATGTAGAAGCTATTAATTAATTAAGCTAGCTAAAGAGCTAGATGTTAGCCACCTAGTTGGAAAAATGTAACATTCTAAAAGCTTTACCTCAAGTTTAGACTTACTTGCACTTACCCTGCTTTGCTAAATTAACACACCTGCAACCTAAAGTCTGGTTCTCCTTGTTTAAAATTTCAAAGGGTCCTTTAATACAATATAACGTGCCAGTGGTGTGATATTTTCCCAGAATATCAGGCAGGCTATATTATAATAATTATATGATATAATTATCAATTATTATTATAGTATTAAAGTGTACAACAGCTTTAATGCACCATACTGTTTGAACATGACAATATTAGAGCTGGCACAATGATACCAAATATTAACTACTAGTTGGCAGCAATCCCATGTTTGTTAACTAATCTTAATAATGAGTGATTTTTAATAGAAGCAAAAGATGGAGATACTTTAATAATTCTCAAACATTCTCCACAAGGAAAAATACGAACAGACTAAAAACATTATCACTTTATATTTGTTTGTGCTACAGGCAGTTCTAATAGTTCATGCTAGCTCAGAAAGAATCTGAGAATTGATTTATTTTCCATGTTTCAATACAGATACTGTATATCGGGCTGACACCATCTCGAACAGATATTCAGCTATGTAGAGAATGTGTACAATAAAGTTGGCGCGTCTTGTTTTACAACAACATAGAACACAATTTCAATGGCTGGTGTGTTTGAGCAATTCCAATGGAACACATTGCAAACATTAGAAGTCTACCAATATACACAACATGCTCATTGAATATATTCCTCTATGACTTCAAAAAACGTTTCTGCCCTGTATTCCCAGTCTCCATTTCTGTTCATGCTGCATTCTTATACATGTCTTGACTTGTACAAGTGGAATCCAAAATGGTTCACGACATGCTTTTCTCAATCTCAGATGTAAAATTTGACCAGAAACAAAGACACCTAAGTAACAAACCAAAGCAAAGAGCAAGCTAAGAGTAATGGTAAAAGTAAGCAGATGATCGATATAGTAACTGAATTCTGGACACATTTAACAATATTCTTTAATGACAATCTGGAAAAATAAGTATACTATAGTCTTCTACATATTACAGAGATACGTTTCAACGACCCAATCATAAACAGAAAACAACGTAGTTCGTGATATGGCCTAGCCAAGCCAGAGTTGTACATCTGCCTGACACTTTTTTATTTTTTACAATTTTTTCGTATAGTATCAAGTCATTTTGTCTGACAAGTCACTTTGATGACTACTTTGTTCTTAAAAAAAAAAAAAAGATCTCACAACCATAAACAATCCCATGGAAGTTTAGAAACTACAACTAACATTGGGCAGTTTGTAAATCTAAGCCAGGATAACCTATGGCAGATTTCCGAAATTTCATGCATCACTGAAAAAATGTACACCACAGAGAAAATTAAATGCAACAAATACAAATGGTGTAATTGTGTAAAAAGTGTAATAATTGATTACGTCATTCAGTATATGAATATGGTCCCAAAAAACCGCAAATACCAAACTGTCCGTTTTAATTGTGAGAATAAATAATTAAGGTGAGTGAAATTCGTGCAAAAAATGTTTAAGGTCTTTTTCTTTTCTTTTACATAAACAGCACTTTCACATGAGAACTACTCTATTCATGGGCTTGATTAACCATCCAACCTCTGACTGTGTGCATGCATTTGTGTGCGGGCAAGTGTATAAAAAGAAGTTCAGATATCTTTGTATCCCCTGACTGATATCACAGTCACCACAGTCAGAACTACGGTCAGATGCAGCTGTCCCAGTACAAGAGGCTACTCATCCCACTCACTCTCCCTCCATCTATCTATCTATAGGCAAAAATAGCATAATAATGAGCAGCCTTTGACGTGATTTGGCTATATTTAGTTGCATATCTATTGTTATTCTCTGAACACCAAAAACAAATGTGTGGTAAATATCGTCTAGAAACTTTTGCATTTCTTAGGTTAAAGTATAATTTAATGATCGTATATTACAGGACATAGGGAAGAACTTTCAGGAAACAGCCGAACTCCATCAAATCTGGAATCAGACAGAAACCACCATCTTCGTTATGAATGAAGAAGTTTGAATGTTTCTAATCAGGTTAGATTTCTGCATAGGTCCCAACCCTCAAACTGAATGCAAGATACCTTTTAGGGGCTGTGGGTTTGCCTACTTAAATCTTATGTGAGTGCAGGATTAATGTGGCATCAAATCGAAGGAGTAACACTGAGACCGATGACAGATTTTACAAGTTTGCTTGACATGTTCACAACAGCCTGGCAATGTGAGGGGAAACTCTATCTGGTGTTAGACTAAGAAATCATGCACAATAGAGAAGTACACCCACAACAGGTTAAATGTTTTGGTGTCAGGTTCACAGTGAAAGCTGTTTTTGCTTAGTATGGGACAACAGAAGAGAAAGAATAATATCGAGTTGCATTTTACAATAATAGATTTCAAAGAACTGGTCAACAAAATGTACACACATCTTTCCATTTATTACTTTTATCGGATATATGCTGAAAGGCAATTGGCATAAAAACCAAAGACAAAAAAAATCCTTATTTCACGCTTGTGGAACACAGCTGAGCTGAATGGGTCATAAGAGCCGCATATCTCGATCTGCTCCTGACTGGAACCTACTCTCAAGCTACCTAGCAGGAAATACATTAAAGCCAAATATGCTTTAACAAAAAGGAAAACAAGCCCATTACTAAATAAAAGCCATAGACTGAAATGTCATCTTCATTTAAACAAGGTGACAAATTACCTACCAATTAAGCCAGAAGTGACAAACATTTATGTCATAAGTATACACACCTTACTTGGACTATCCGAGAACAATATTTATTCCTCATCTCAATCCACTTTGGCCAAATGTCAATAAATGTATTATCAAAATAACTGCTAAGTGGTGCCCTGCAATATTTTAAACTAAAAATGTTCAACAAAATATAGTTTCTAACAAATTTTTTTATTACCGTATATACCGGCGTATAAGTCGACCCGGTGTGTATAAGTCGACCCCCCCATTTTTCAGTCGCAAACTTGGGTTTTCTGCTATACTCGCCGTATAAGTCGACCCCCC
>JAOUQX010000018.1:6268615-6280186 GCA_028566295.1 Liobagrus marginatus | reverse complement strand
CAAATGGCTCTTTGAGTGTTTAAGGTTGCCGACCCCTGTTCTATGTAAAGAACGTCAGCCAAGGTTGGCCCCCCACAAATTTTACCACATCAAATCTGGCCCCCTTTGCAAAAAGTTTGGACACCCCTGACTTAGATGGTGCACTTAACCTTAAACATCATTGACACCAAAAATACTACTATTAAAGTACACATTTTGAAAAAAAAGAATATACCCCTTCTTAATCTCTGTGCCTGAAGTTTGAAAAATGTCCTGTTCATGCGTCAGGTTGTGTTGAAGTTTTGGTTGATTAGTGTTTCAAGTAAGATAAAAACCAAACAACAACGCAAATTTAAAGGTATCCATTAGCTGTCGGTCATTTAATTTTATTTGTTTGTTTATTTATTTATTTAAATTAATTAACTCATTATTTCAACTTATAATTTAATTAATTTAAATTGTATTTATAATAAGTTTATGTTACTATTTCTTTCTCCCGTATTGTCGAGCCGCTCTCGCTGTACTTTGATGCCGTCCGTTTAAGTGACGTGATGTCAGCGCTTTCTCAAGAATGACAATTTCTTTTTTTTAAGATTTATTTTGGGGCTTTTTATGGCTTTATGGACAAGACAGTGGTGAAATGGGTGAGAGAGTGGGAGAAGGGATCGGGAAATTACCACGGGCGGAATCGAACCCGGATAGCCCGCAACGCAATAGCTGTGTAAATATGCTGTGGGGAAAAAACGCTGTGTATATGTCGACGCGAGCGCGCTACGCTACCGCTGCGCCATTCCGCCGACTAGAAGGACAGTTTGTAACCGAAAAGGAAATCAATACATTACCGTCGATAGGTCTGAAAAGCCCAAAGACTTGTATTTTGACATACATGCCTGAACTTTATACCGGAAGTTGCGTTTTTGACATGTATTTGATATCACAACGTAAAAGCCCATATCGAATGAAGTAGATAGCTTTGCGGCGTCTGTCCGAATAACCTTTCAAACTAAAAGCAGTTTTTTTGTTTATTAAAACCGGAGAAAATGTCCGCTCTGATTCCGAGTATCGAGCAGCTTTCGTGTAGAGTTCTGCGCGTGCTGGGCTGCAATCCTGGGCCGATGACACTACAGGGAACCAACACGTACTTGGTGGGGACTGGGAAAAGGTATATCTGTGTAAAAAGAAAGACGCAAATTGGTGTTAATATCATGAGCTTCAGCATATTTTATAACAAAAGTTTGTCTGCAACTGAAATTATTTCAGTTATTTAATCACCAACATCTAAAATATACAGATTTTAAAATAAATTTGAGTTAAAAAAAAAACAAAAAAACATTGGTCCTGACATCGATGACTTTTGGTCTTAAAAACTCCATTGTTTGTCACTGTGAAGCAGTTCAGAAACTGGCTGTAAACGCAGGACTTTTATGCAGCCTTCTAACCAAAATGAAAGGGTAGTTAGCACACGTTTTATTTATGTAGCTTTATTTTTATTTTGTCGGCGATGTTTGGTTCTATATCTTGCTTGTATGTCCATTGTAGAAGAACCGAAAACTGACAAATTAGCACAACTTTATATAATGCTCTGATTTTGCACTGCTGGAAGTACTGGACAAAGTCGAAAGCAATTATTGCAAATGAAATTAATTAATTAATGATGAGTGTGAACTCCTTATCAGCAGTAATTTTTCAACCATTTTTAAGGCTCACAGAATGATGACTTTTAAGGGAGTTTTTAAAAACATGCATTTAGCGCTCCTGCCTCACAGAAAGAAGGTCGTGGGTTCGAGGCCCAGGGTGTTTCTGTGTGGAGTTTGCATGTTCTCCCTATGCTTGCGTGGGTTTTCCCCGGGTACTCCGGTTTCCTCCCGCCTCCAAACACACATGATTGGCCATAGGTGAATTGGCTACTCTAAATTGTCCATAGGAGTGAACGTGTGTGTGAATGGTTGTCTGTCTCTAACTGTTGTCCCCGCAATTAACTGCCGATTGTCCATGGTGTACCCCGCCTCACACACTACGTTAGCTGGGATAAACTCCCGCACCCCTGTGACCCTGAACAGGATAAGCGCTTGATGAATGAATGAATGAATGAATGAATGAATGAATGAATATGTTTAATGTGCATGTGGTTCTATGTGATTACCTATTGTATGGGGTTATGTTAGGCGTGTGTTAATAGACACTGGGGAACCTTCTGTTCCTGAGTACATCTCTAATCTGAAGGAAGTGCTGTGCCAGAGCGGGTCATCTATCCAGGAAATCCTTGTCACACACTGGCACCATGACCACACGGGAGGAGTACTGGACATCCTTACAAACATACAGTCAGGTCAGAGTTTTACTTGTACGCCTGCACTCAGTTATAAAGTAAACTCGATAACATGCATATTGTATAGCATAACATATACCTTATATTATGCTATGAACTTGAACTTTGAACTTGAACTTGGACATGCATATTGTATAGCATAACATATACCTTAATATCTTTTTAGTCTAATTGCACATGATTTTCATTTTGTATTATTTGCATATAGTTTTAGTCCTATGTAGGTTCATTCCGCTGAGTGTTCATAATGTGTAATCATATGTATATGTCTGTTGTTCAGATTTGCAGGTGAGTAAACTCCCTCGTTCTCCCCAACAGCCAGAGGTGATTGGAGATGCGAAGAGGAAATACACATACCTTAAGGATGGAGATGTTATCAAGACTGAGGGCGCCACATTACAGTAAGTATATCACACAAGAATATGTGTGTACACTATGGGGGCTGTGACAGTGTGTTTGCACATGTGTACGTTATAATAATTGTTTGTGCAAGGTAGAGATATGTTTACAAGTGTGTATGTGCAGCGTCTTGTTCACCCCAGGCCACACTGATGACCACATGGCACTGTATCTGGTGGAAGAGGGAGCGGTGTTCTCTGGAGACTGCATTCTGGGGGAAGGGACAGCTGTGTTTGAGGACCTACATGACTACATGCTTTCACTGAAGATACTACTTGACATCAATGCAGATATCATCTACCCAGGTGTCTGTCTCTCTGTCTGTCTGTATTTGTGTGTCCGTCTGTTGTCTAATGTTAAAAGTGCTATAGAAATAACATTGAATTGAATTAACCGATACCAAGTATTTGTATGTTTGTGACCGATAACCAATATTCAGAACTGATATTTATTTATTGTTTTACTTCTGTTTTTTTACACAATGGTAACGACAGTCAATACTCAATACGATAATTTAAATCTCTCATTGAAAACAAAATGAATCAACTCATTTCAACATCAGTATAAATAAAGGGGTCTAAAACTGACAGAAATATCAAATTAATAAATAAAAATGTACACTGTAGTTAGTGTGTTTATTGAATGAAAGCTTTAAAAAGGGTAACAAATTGGAAACATAACATGGAAATGTAACACATTTAAAAAATAAAATAAAAACTTTCGATATTTTATTGTGACTTGGTACTCCCGGCTGAGCAGAACTAGGTTGCCGTGTAGATTAGTCTAGTCTAGTGCATTATTTGTTGAGTTCTTTAATGAGGTAGATAATTTAAAGCAAAGCAAATTACTTTGCCTGCAAGTGCTGTTTTGTCCATCTCTAATTGTAATAATTATTATTATTACAATTTAAAAAATGATCTCTCCTCATTATGCAGTCCCATTATTGCTTGCATGCAGTATTCAAAAGTGCTATACAGTATATATTACAAAACCAATATCCAATAATATAAACAAGCTTAAATAACTTTGAAGAAATATTGGTAAAACCGATATGAACACTAATATGGCAATAGTCTAACCAGGTTCATGTCTCTGTGTCAGCTCTTCAACGTAGATTGCTTCTATAAAACTGCTAAGCCTTTCATGCAGCCCACAGTGACTACCTTTTAATGTGCCATAGCTAGGGGTGTAGCGATGTAAAATGACCGGTCGCATTGCAGAGCATATGGGTATAGGCAATAGTGAAAATTCTATTAATTAAAGTTAGTTAAAGTTACGGTATGCATGTAAGGCTGTTGCAATATACGAACACCAGAGGTCCCACTGTGCATAGAGTTCAAATATGGAGAGCATGCTGATTAAGTCAAGTTATTTTATGGATAACAGAGACGGCAAGATCGCCACTTGTTAAGTCGGATAGCTGCAGATTGCCGCAACCAACACGCCTAAATTATACTCGTGCCACGCCTTGTTATAATGCTTAAGAGAGCAGTAGCTTTACTAACATCCATTCAACACCAAAGACAATGAAAATCAGGGATAATAAAACTGTAGACAAATATTGCTTTGCGTTATTTATGATTCAAAATAGTTTTTTTCAGTCATTTATTTTGTTCAGAAGATGCTGAAGTTCAAAACAAAACACAACTGTGAATCAAATTGTGACTGGAGTGTCCTCATTACACCCCTAACTGCAACAGTTTATTCTGTTAGTCTTGACTTGGTGAGGTCTTTGTTTTTCATCAGGTCATGGGCCTGTGGTGTTGAATGCACGCAATAAGATCAAGGAGTACATCACCCATCGCCTCACCCGGGAGCAACAGATATTATCCGTGCTGATGGAGAATCCTGGGGATGGCTTCAGTTCCTCTGCCCTGGTTAAACTGGTGTACAAGGTGTTGTGGTGTTTTTTTGATCGGTGGTATGCCATTAAATGGCTTTAGGGTTGTTGTTGGCTCTATGTATTTCATATATTTCAATTTTCTTTATTAGGACACCCCTGAACACTTGCATAGAGCTGCAGAAATCAACCTGGTTCATCACTTAAAAAAACTAAAGAAAGATGGAAAAGTCTGCTTGGGTAAGAGCCATATGCTGCTCAATGTAAAGTATTGATAAATAATCAGTTAACTTAGTGTGTATAGAAGAGAATCGCCACCCTTTTTGGGTATGGCACTTTTTCCAATGTTACTTTTTAAAATGACTTTGTAGCCTGAAATGAAAACCTACCCAGTTTTTGTTTTATCCAGCTGTATTCACTCAGTCACTGATAATCTTCAAGGTGCATTTTGGCAAAGAATGTTTTGAAAGCATGTGGCTTTTATTTTTATTTATTTATTTATTTATTTTTTGCTTTTTCCCCACAACACTCCCATACAAGCTATATTTGTGGAGAATTTGTGATATTGTCATGCACACAATGACCACACTTTGTCATTCAGCTTTAGCCCTCTTTGTAGTCTCTCTGACTAGTATACTGCTGGTTCTTTCGTCCAGTTTGGCGTGACATTCTGGTCCAGAGAGCGTCTGTTGTACCAAATGCCTTCTACTACTTAATAATAGAGTTCACTGTGCTGCTAGGCATTTATAAAACCTTTGAAATGTTTTTGTATCCTTCTCTTGACCTGTGTCTGTCAACAACTTTGTCGGAGATGTTTTGACTGTCTTGCCACCCATAGTAGCTTCCTTCAGTTGCACTACTTTGGACTGAAATGCTCCAGGAATGCTTTTTTTATGCTAAGCTAATCAGAGTGATCACAGCTGATCGGCAGTCAAATGACATTGTGTGCCATTGAGAAGGTGATCAGCTACACCTGTTTCAATGTAGGATCTTAAAAGTTGCACTGAGTAAATACAGTTGGATAAAACAAAAAACCGAATCTGTCTTCATTTCAGGCTGCAAACAAAAGCTGATTATTTGGGGGGGGGTCTTTTCTATACCCACTGCATATTAGTCCAATCAATCTGTTTTAGTATGATTTATAATTACATGTCTCAGTTTTACTTATACATATTTTTGTGTGGTTGTATTTTTGCATATTTGTAGTTGGAGAGTCCAAAACGTGGAAATGTAACTTGTGACTACCTCCAGAAGAATCATTCAAGATAAACAAAAATGAATTGTGGAACAATTAGGATAATAAAAAAGGCATCAATATATTTGTGTAATTCCTAAAAGAAAATGCAATAAATATGTGCTACATTTTTATAATTAAAAAATAAATTTGATTAGCGAAACTATGTAAAAAAGGTTATGGTTAACTTGAAACATGTACATGAACTTTAAATATTGTGTGAACAGGAAACTAATTGTACAGTGATGGGAAATTATTGCTTTGTGAAAAATAAAAATCCATATTGAGGAAAAACTGTAACCATTGGACTTGTTATACCGCGGCACTAACAACATTTGACACCATTGGCTTTCCACATAAATGACTGAACGCCGCAGTGAGTACATTTCTTCCACGGACGATGCAGCATATCACGCGACCTCTGAATATCAAGGACTTATCACAAGAGCATTTGCTTTATTTTTTATAAATGTGGCTCTAAAATTTTTTTCTTGCGATTTAAAATGGGTTTGTGCGTGTTAAGAAAAGAAATACTCTCGTCGGTAACGCACGAGCTGGCGTTTTTGTCGTATTGTCTGGACGTTTGCGGTGAGCTCGTTTCAAGCATGCTAACTGCGCTAAACTTCTGCGCTGTGGGGTTGCTGTACTATTGTTATTGAACGCATCAGTCATGAATGGAGGCTATATGTATTTGGTACTGGTGTGTAACTATGATGTTACCAAATTTAGGTTTGACCAAATTTGCATAAAGTGTAACTTGATGGAGGATTGGTTTGCTTTGTGTTCGAATCATCTTAGTGAGCTCGACAATATAAAGGCGTTTTACTAGACTGTTATTCAAGTCCGTGCCATAGTGTTAATCTGTGCTAATATGAAATGCAAACATTTGATTTCATTACATGACATTAATTATATTTATCTAGTTCTGGCCACAATGGCTATTGTCGAGGAACACAACATCACTGCCACGACCCTGTCCTTCACAAGCGGTTTTCGCAGATGAGTCCTTCCACCTCTCCTCCGATATGTTAAGTATAGTATAGTATAGTAATATATGGCGAATATTTATTTTATTTTATTTACAACCAACCGCATCTTGTTTGTCGGAGCTGATGCATAATCACACTATAAGCTCCTAAAAATTGTATCGTCCTTGTTCAGAATGGCCTCCTGGGATCGTGGAGACAGTGTGGATGAAGATCCCACAGCACGTGCCAAACCTCCGCATAATATATGTGAGAACTCTGCCCAGGCGCAAAAATCGAAAAGCCTCCCCATGCTTAACAAAACGGATGGGCCTAAAAATCTTACCCAAGAAGATAAAACTGTGGTCTCACCAGATGTTATCTCCCTCTCCAAAACGGAGAGATCTCCTAACTCGTACAGTGCGGACGCTGCCGGTGTGGTTGGGAGGAGCCGCCGTATTGCAGCCGCGTTCCAGCAGGCGCGTGAGTCTCTCAGACGCTACCTGCGCGTGCTGTTCTCGGACTCTCGTTGCTTCTTATTTTACATGTGTTACCTCACATTTATTCAGTCGCTCATGGTGTCGGGCTACCTCAGCAGCGTTATCACCACTATAGGTAAAAAAACAGTTTTTTTTTGTTCACAAACACTTTCTCCTTGCTTTATCGTTTGCTTTTCGTTTTTATTCTTCTCTCGTCATCTACCTTCTATTACTATTACATTTTAATTTGGACATTTTCCCTTTCCTGTGTTCCTATCCTTTTCTAGCATTCTGTACTAGCATTGGTATGTCGTTGTACAGAAACAATATTTAGCTATTAGACTTCCAGGAATTCAAAGGTGTACACGTTTCTTGGTACAGCATTAAACATAAAAATTGAAGTAATGCAGACTCCAGAGACTAAGAATTAAAACATTTTTATTTCTTTTATTCTCAGCACATAGGTAGAGATATGTCCACAGAGCACCTTGGTGGAGTAAGGAATTTCATCTATTTATTAAAAAAAAAAAAAAGGACTGCTAGATGGTAATAGACAGCAGTACATATTAGAAAATAGGGTTTTGTCAAGCATGACACTAAATAACCCTAATGTTTGTGAATACAAATATTTGCATAGTCGCTTACTCCTATTGGGATATTACATGGCATGATTCTCATTTTTGTTTATGATTAAATATCATATTTATCACACACATACATGCAGTGAAATGTTTTTATTGCGCATATCCCAGCAGATGAATTTGAACACTGGGGTCAGAGCGCAGGGTCAGTCAGAACGAATGGTGCCCCGGAGCAAGTGAGGTTAAGGGCCTTGCTCAAGGACCCAATAGCAGTAGCTTGCCTGGTGTGAGGCTTGAACCCCCGACCCTCTGATCACTGACCCAGAGCCGTTACCATTGAGCCACCACATCCCCACATTATATTAATCTTTAATCTTTAAAAAGAAACTGTTTGCTATTTGTACAACGTTATCCACTTGTTATTGATGGCTTTCACAGTGTTCCATAATACATGTAATGTATTCATTATTTTGTAGCCCTCTCCTGTTTGCTACATTTCCTCAGAGATTCTTTACATGCACAATTCTATTTATCTTGATATTTATTGAATGTGGTCCTATGAATGAAGTTTGAATAGAAGGTTATTTTAAGGCTTAATACTTTAATTCCTAACTAATTATCCACTCAAATATTTGTATTTAAATGGATTTTATAAATGGAAGTTGTTTGGAATGTTTTAAAAGAATATTTTATTTTAAATTCATTGGTCTTATCAGTTTGAATTAGAGATCAAAATTAGGGATGCACCAATTTTTAGGGATTGAGTACCAGTACCTTTTTTTTCTGGTACTTGCAGATGCCAGTGCCTATACCTGTTGTTGGTTTTTTAAAATGTATTTATAATAATTTATTTTTTCTGTGATGTGCCCATTTTAAAGCACAGCACATTGAGACTAATGTATATAAGGCAGCAATAAGGGTGATGGTGGCTCATCGGTATAAGGCTCCGGGTCAGTGGTCTGAAGGTTGGGGGTTCAAGCCTCGCACCAGACAAGCTACCATCATTGGGTCCTTGAGCAAGATCCTTAACCTTACTTGCTCCAGGGGCGCTGTTTGTTCTGGCTGACCCTGCGCTCTGACCCCAGCGTATTCTGACAGGTATGCTGGGGTATGCAGAAAATAAAACGTTTCACTGCATGTATGTGACAAATAGGATCTGAAAGTGTCAGTCATCATTCAGATCTTCAATTATTATTATTATAATAACCAAGGGTTAACCCTTAAGGGCAACCCATAATGAAGGAGAAAAAAAGCCATCATTCAATTTGAAATATTTCCACATTGCTGCGGCTGACATTGTGTCTATCGTGTGTCAGTGTCACTTATGTCTGTCAAATACTGTAAATTACATCACGTGAGGCATCGGTCATTTGTATTGGTGTTTGTACATGAGCTCGATATTGGGCATCCGTACTCAATCTTCACTGTTACACTTTAAATTAATTGTGGTTGTGTAAAGTGATTTTGATATACATATATTCAAATGCTGGCACTTCAAACATTTAACTATGTATTCTAATACCATACCATACCTGTACCCATACCCATCTAATACCTTGTTGAAGCTACAGGAAAATCTGTACAGTTTGTTGGCTAATGGGTCCTTAGTTGAAATGAAAACCTGCAGTCATGCTGATTTTGCAGATTGTTTTAGCTATGCCTGTATAACAGATTCTTGTCTTAACTATTGAAATTGATGTTTCTGTATTTATTTCAGAGAAGCGCTACAGTCTTCGTAGTTCAGAATCCGGTCTCCTGGTCAGCTGTTTTGACATAGGCAGTCTCCTCATTGTCGTCTTCATCAGCTACTTTGGTGGACGGGGTCGGAGGCCACGTTGGCTTGCTATCGGGGGAATGTTTATTGCTGTGGGTGCTGCACTATTTTCCCTCCCTCACTTTATTTCTCCACCTTATCAACTGGAGCAGCTGAACACTACAGGACGAAGGGAGGGGCTCTGCACTATCACCAATAGCAGTAGGAGAACGGGGCCAGAGACATGTCCACGGGGCCAGGAAGACAGTGAGCATGCTCTCTACGTGGCACTGTTTATTTGTGCTCAGATTCTGATTGGCATGGGGTCGACACCCATATATACTCTTGGACCAACCTACCTGGATGATAATGTGAAAAAAGAGAATGCATCTCTTTACTTGGGTGAGTAAGACAGAGCTTTCGAGTTTGTTGGCTTTTTGTTGTATCAGATCATATATACATTGGTTATTGATCAGGAAATGTAGCTGATGACTGACAACAGCCATACTGTTTAGGGCTTTGTTTCAAACATGAATGTGGAATTTGGAATCAATATCTCTTTATCCTATGTCAGTTATATCAACTTGTTTTATTAGAATATATTATATATATATACATTCGTTTTTAGTCGAAGTGCTTTATTGTACAGTATAAGTATATAATAAAGTATAATTGTGTGTGTGTGTGCGTGTGTGTGTGTGTGTGTGTGTGTGTGTGTCTGGGCATATAAGCAATCATGTATGTAATGGGAGCTCTAGGTCCAGCTGCTGGGTACCTGCTGGGTGGAGTTCTGATTGGGTTTTACGTAGACCAAAACACTGCTCTGAACATTGACCAGAATGACCCACGTTTTGTAGGAAACTGGTGAGCGGCACTTCTATGTCTATGACCGATGGCCAAAGCTGCATCAGAGCTCAACAATTTTCTTCATTTTCTGCCCTTTAGTTTGGTTTGTTTCATTAATACACAAAATTAAACAAAAATATAATGAGAGAAAAAGGAATTAAAACTAAGAAAAGGAATTTTTTTGTTTATTTTGTCACTCAAATATCTAGAACACATCACTTGCAAAAGCAAGGCATAGACTTAGAAACACACGCCACGGTAATCCAGCTTTACGTTAGTTTTTGTTCAAAACGCATACATACGAATGACGACACATGCGACAGATCTTTTTGCACAGTGTAATCTAAATATAATCTATGTGTAATCCATTAAATATAATATGAAGTGTGTGTGTATGTTTCTTTATTAATTGTAGGGTTTGTTTTGTGTTTTATTGAGGGATTAGCTATTCAGGCCAATTAGAGACCATAATCATTAGTATACTAATAATTTTCCCTTTTTATAATACACAATGGGTCACCAGTGTTGTTCACATTATTAAACTGGCCAAGGAAAAACTGTACAATTCAGAACAAAAATATATTACAGCACACAGTTTGAATATTACATTAATAATATACTCTGGCAATCTTACATAATGATTGCAATTAGTTTTAATTATGATGACTATGTAATGATACAAGAGAAATTACTAACTTTATTGTGGCATGCATACTTAAAAGTTTACTTGTTTCTATTGTGTCATGGTCTCTCTCTCTCTCTCTCTCTCTCTCTCACTCTCTGTATTTTTTCTCTGGTGACTCTCAGGTGGAGTGGGTTTCTTTTCTGTGCTGTGGCCATGCTGCTAGTGATATTCCCCATGTTTGCCTTTCCAAAAAAACTCCCCCCTCGCCACAAGAAGAACAGCAGTAAGAAAAAGTGTGTGGGGGACCAGCCAAGTGATGATGAGTTGATGAAGGAGAAGAGCCAAGCCATCTCTTCCTCAATTAGCTTTGGAAGAGACATGAAAGGTAAAATCCAGTAGTAGACAGCGGATGCACGTTTTTTGGTCACTAGAGGGTCATGTATGTGCACATACAGTATATATATATATATTATAGAAAAATCATAAAAAAAATTCTCAAACAACAAAGTCTTTGACTTCTGACCTAATCTGATTGATTATA
>JAOUQX010000018.1:6214284-6228607 GCA_028566295.1 Liobagrus marginatus | reverse complement strand
TCAAGGACCCAATGATGGTAGCTTGTCTGGAGCGGGGCTCGAACCCCCGATCCTCTGATCACTGACTCAGAGCCTTACACACTGAACCCACCATCACATTACATAATCAAAAAGCTTTCTTCTGGAAACACGTTCCAGTTCAAGTACTTCTCGCTTGTCATAATTAAGTAGGAGGGAGTTAATTGGGATCAATTGTCGATTGTTTTTTTATTTTTATTTTTATATTTTTTACACATTGCTTAAATTGAATAAACTGGTGCTTGTGAAATAACCCTAATCTAGGAGAAGGCTGTCCCTTTAACTCATTCAACATGAACATTTTCTAGCCTATTGGCAGCACGGTGGCAGAGTGGTTAGCAAGCCTGAAGCCAAGAAGGTCATGGGTTCGATATCTGCCCAGGGTCTTTCTGTGTGGACTGTGTTTCTCCAGTGTACGCCGGTTTCCTCCCGCCTCCAAACACATGCGATTGGGCATAATCGAATTAACTACTCTAAATTGTCCATAGGAGTGAATGTGTGTGTGAATGTTTGTGTCTCTAAGTGTTAGTCCTGCGATTAACTCATGATTGTACAGGGTGTACCCCGCCTCACTCCCTAAATTAGCTGGGATAGACTCCAGCGCCCCTGCAACCTTGAACAGGATAAACGGTTGACAATTAATTAATCAAATAATGATGTGTGATATATAGTTGTGTTCCGATATATAGATGTGCCAAATTGAATTTTTTTTATATCATTATGAAAAATAAAATCATTCTTTTATTGACCGATGTAGAATGTTTATGTGTATAGGGGATGATTGGTCTGAGACCAGAGATGATCCTGGAGTCAGTGACCGATTCTGCAGAGTGGAATCTGGAGGTAGAGAAGGTTCTTCCCCAACTTAGAGTTTCTGTTCGCGCAGATATTAAGGTAAGAGGGGATGTCTTATGTAGTGTTAAATATGACATTTCTATGATATAGTAGAACTCCTCAGGAAATAACAAATATCGCTTGTTAACACCTTCCTTCCTGGCATTGTTTATTTTCCTTTATTCATCGAAATATGTCAGGTTGTCATGATCAAGCTCTTCAGTGAAAACTCAAGATCGTTGCATTTAAACATCTCAATGGGCTTTAGATTACACTAAACAAATATTGATCTGATTAAATCTGTTGATTTGATTTCATTTCTAACAGATTTTGTACCTTTTTTTTGTAGTTATTTGCATGTTTCATTTTGTATTATGTTGCTCAAATGAAAAGCTTTTGATCAGGGTGTTTTACCTGTTTGGAGTATTGAGCAACAAGTAATGGTTTTTGGTAATAATTTAGGATTGGCGGAGCCATGTGAGCCAAATGCATCAACACCAGGATGGCATCAAAAGCTCTCTGAAAGAGGCCAAGGTATGTTATGTTAGTCATGCTTAAATTGGGCCTAAGTCTGTATTTAATTAATCAATTAATTTATTAGCTCTGAATATATATGTTTTAGGCATATTTAGATAAACTGCTGGAGGAGATCAGTAAGACGCAAGAGAAAGTGAGCAGCAGAGAAAAGTATATCAACACACAACTAGAACACCTAATCACAGACTACAGGAATGCACAATCAAAATTATGTGAGGTAAAATTCTAAGCAAGGTCATTTTGTTAGGGTTTAGTTTAGTGTTTTGCCTAACAAATCTATTGTAGCATCTGTCTATTGTTTTAAGTAAAAAGTGCCAGACATAGAAAATAATAATTTCTTTTTTTTAAAAATGTATGCAAAAAATCAAACAAAAGAGTGGTTAGAACACCTGCCTCACACCAAGAAGGTCATTGGTTCGATTCCCGCTCAGGGTGTTTTCTGTGTGTAGTTTGCATGTTCTCCCCGTGCTTGCGTCGGTTTTTCCCGGGTACTCCGGTTTCCTCCCGTCTCCGAACACATGTGATTGGGCATAGGTGAATCGGCTAGTCTAAATTGTCCATAGGAGTGAATGTGTGTGTGAATATCTGTCTGTCTCTAAGTGTTAGTCTTATATATTATAGCCTGTATATATTAGCAGCCAATGTTTTGTGTATTTGACCCTTGACCTTCCCTTCAGTGTGTGTTGGCTTGTCTTTCACATCTGTCAGATTAACATACAGCGCAATGTCCAGTTTGTTACAAATTTTTTACTGGGGCAAAAGCATCTTCTACTACTATCTTCTGCCAAATCTACAGTAGGCTCCAGAGGCTTTTATTTTCATACTTAACGTTTGTGTGTCTGTGTTTAGGCTAAGGAGCTGTATCAGCAGGCCAGTGGAGGAGTGACTGACAGAACCAGAACCATAGCAGAGGTGACACAACCAGAACTGATGCTCTTACCTAACAGGACATTTCATGTAACCTACAGGTTTCAAAACTGACATGCATACTTTAGTGTTTTTACTGCCCTACTCAGACTGAATTAGCTATGTTTTATTAATTAGACAAATAAGAACTTAGAAAACACTACAATATGCAGGACCGGACCCCAAGACCAGGGTTGGAAGCTTAATATAGAATATATGGAATATAGCCCATTAAAAACAGTTACAATTCACCAAATCCCATAGAACATGCCTGACGTTGAATCACAAAAATAGTCCTGTGTCGTGTTTTTATAGCATTTAATGACACTTTTGTAACAGATCAGTGAGGAGCTTGAAAAAGTCAAACAGGAAATGGATGAGAAGGGCAGCAGCATGTCAGATGGAGGTAAAACAACGCATCTACACCCGCTTATCTTCTAACTTTCTTCTTACCTTACTTTTCTGTGCATAAATTAACGTTTGTTCTGTAGTTCCAGTAGTAAAGATCCGTCAGAGTCTGACCAAATTAAAGCAGGAGATCCAGGAGATGGATGTTCGCACAGGGGTGGTGGAACACACACTGTTGCAGGCCAAACTGAAGGAAAAGAACAACATGACCAGAGACATGCATGCCACACATATCACAGAGGCTACTACACACACCTACCCATGATCTCTCTCTCCTTCTTTGCACTCTCATATATATATATATATGTACACTAACTATATATATAATAACTAAATATTTAAATTTCTAATAAAATATGCATAAGCGCTACGTTCAATTTTATGGGTTTTTAATACAAAACAACTACTTACAGCAAAATAGGCTGGATATTTGTTGTTTTAATGAGGTTAATGCCAGTATTTTGTGTCAAACAAAATATTTGGAACAAGACGAATGATATATGAAAAAGGCCTTCTGTAATACTTTCATTGACATTCTGTGGTATTTGTATGCACCAAACCACACCGTCACTAATAGTGTTCAAAATCATAGCCAAAAAATGCCACAAGATAACACTTTTCTTTTCATAAAATGCTATATTGTTATTATAAGGCAGGGGATGGTTTCTGTTATACATTTATGTCTATGTTAGGGCTATTTGAAGCAAAATCATTTTACTTATGATATAAAGTTTATTGTAGTTAAGATTTGTTCTTAAACACAGCTTGGAAGGTTACAATTTATTACTATGTTACAGTATTTGTACACTATATAAACCTGCGATTAACATTAAAACTGACTAAAAATATTTTATGAATAATTTTTCTATTATTAATCAAATATTTTATTAATTATTTTAACTTATTCAATATCTTCACATGTAGAAAAAGAGACATGGTAGGCAAATGTGAAGTTAAGTTTTTTTGTAGCCAGGTTATGATGGTCCCTGGTCTCACCTGTGTGTATGTACTGTTTTAATCTCATTGCTTTTCACTAGCAACAACATTGCCAGCTTGTTATGGTAATATTTACATGACAGTAAGCTTTGTTGTTACATCAATGTATGTATCACAGAAATGTGAGTTATTGTCACATTAAATGTGAACCAGTCTTATTGTAGGTGTGTTTCTGTGTGTGCTGCACTATGCAAGTTTTAACACAGTTGCAGGAATGAAAAAGTCTATCCATGCATAACTATTTCAAACATTTTACTCTATACTATGTTCCAAATTATAATGTACGTGAAGTTTTTATTTTGTTCTTAAAAGGTAATGTTGTTATGGCTTTTTTTTTTTTATCCTTAACAATTTTATTATAATGTGGCTGTTATTACCAACAAAGGGGTAGGGGTGAGGTTAAGGGCCTTGCTCAAGGACCCAATGATGGTGGCTTGCCTGGTGCAGGGCTAGAACCACCGACCCTCTGATCACTGACCCAGAGCCTTATACCGCTGAGCCACCACCACCCTATCTTTTACCCTAAATCCATTTAAAAAGTCATGGACTTTTAAATAATAATAATGTATATAAGGACCTAATCAAGTTCAAAGTTTATTGGTCACATCTACATTATACGTGGAAGCGAGAAAAACCCTAGAGAGCAGAGCAAAAGCGGAGTCCTGACGTGTGTGTTTATATAATGAGATGTAGCTTTGGTTGAGGGCACGGACAGCTTGCGGAAAGAAACTCTTCCTCATTCTCTCTATACCTAATATATAAGGACCTAATAATGTCCTATTAGGGTTATTTGGTGAATGCTTTTTCATATTTGTTTTGGATTATAAAAATCCGCCTGCTGTAAAAACATTTTAATAGGCAGTCAAGATAAAAGAGTAAGAACGGCCCCTTTCTAACATTATGGAACTCGTTTTTCAGTCATCTTCTGTCTATTGAATTCAGATTCATGTAAGGTTATTGGCAGGTGTAATGAGGCTTGTTGCTGAGGCTGTCTGCACAAAAATGTGTCTGAGAAACAAATATACCTCAACAGTGAAATCTGTAAAGATTACATATCTATAATACCTTTTATTTAAGGACGACAAAATATAAAGGTACATGAACACTGAACTCACCAGCCAGCCCCAGAAACGGTCTCGCCTCCTTTTTTTTATCTTTGGTCTCAGACAAGGTGCAGTTTTATCAATTTGGGACTGTATCTATCCATGGCCCAATGACCCGAGGCCACAGCAGCTTCGAGAAAGCCTTTAGGTGCTGTCCGATAATGTCATTCAAGTATGCAGGACACAGCGTGCGGACGATGGACCATGTCCGTAAGCAATTTAAAAATGGCAGGGCCCCAAAGAAGCCAAAAAAAAAAGGTTATGAACTGTCAAATGGAAAACCAAATGGAGTGGAACAGACCATTTTCTTGGTGGATTGGAGGCAGGGGAATCTGCCAATATCCCATTGTTCAATCCAGTGTTGAATAAAATAAGGCCATATCTAGCCAATCAAACAGCTTGTCAATGTTAGGCATTGGGTAAAGCATATTTGTTGTCATGTTCCCCTATTAGTGAATAAACAATGACAATTAAGATTCAGTGATTCATTTAGCAAGTCCTAAGTCATTGCAGCCATCTGCCAGGTAGAGTACTTTATGCTTCCATCTGCTGACAAGCTTTTTGGAGACGCTGATTTCCTGGTGCAACAGGACTTGGCCCCTGCCCACAGTGCCAAGACTCCTTCATTGCTCACCATAATACGGTGCTTGATTGGCCAGCCAACTCACCTGACCTGAACCACACTTTCAGAAGTAGAACTTCATGGGCTACGATAACGCATTAACTCAGCCGCGGGCTACGATAACGCATTAATGCTGCCGCAGACTTCATGGGCTATGATAACACGTTAACTCCGCTGCAGGCTTCGATAGAGCGTAAACACTGCCGCGAGCTACGATAATGCGTTAACGCCACCGTGGGCTACAATAACGCATTAATGAAGCCACGGATTTCATGGGCTACGATAACGCGTTCACGCCGCTGCGAGCTTTGGTATCGCATTAATGCCACTGTGGGCTACGATAACATGATAACGCGCTAGTGCCGCCACGGACTTCATGGGCTACGATAACGTGTTCATGCCGCTGCGGGCTTCGATAACGTGTTAACGGCACCGCGGGCTTCGATAACGTGTTAACGGCGCCGCGGGCTTCGATAACGCGTTAGTGCTGCCGCGGACTTCGTGGGCTACGATAACACATTCATGCTGCGGCGGGCTTCGATAACGCGTTAACGCCGCCGCGAGCTACGATAACGCGTTAACGCCGCCGCGGGCTACGATAACGCGTTAGTGCCGCCGCGGACTTCGTGGGCTACGATAACACGTTCATGCTGCTGCGGGCTATGATAACGGCTTAACGCCGCGGCAGGCTTCGATAACGCGTTAACGCCGCCTCGAGCTACGATAACGGGTTAACGCCGCGGCAGGCTTCGATAAGGCGTTAACGCCGCCGCGGGCTGATTACCTCCATGCCGGGGTTTTTTTTTTTTTTTTTTAAACATTTGTAACTTTTATTTTGAAATATGCGCAAGGTAAACGCGAAATTCTTTTTTTTAACATTTGTAAGACTTTTATTTTGAAATATGCGTACGGTAAACGCGGAATTGCTACTTAAATAACAAACCCATGAATGAGCAGTTTGCCATGTTTGAGTCCTGACGCTATCAAAGTCTATCGTTTTATAACACTACGACTCTATATTCTTCATAACAATCACCTAAAAAAGGTTAAAGACGAGAATGGCGAGTTACCGCGCATTTCACACACAACTTGCGACCATCATGGAAACCCTGACTCGAGCGGCAGTGGCGGAAATTTGCGAGCTCGTGGACGATGGCTATGCGGTTTTACACATCGAGATTTCACGGCATCAGAAGGAGAACGAAGAACTTAGGCGGAAACTTCAGCTGATCGAGTCCATTGTTGCAGCGCGCGGCTACGGCGGTGAGAACGCGTCCTTGCAGGAGGCCACGAGTCGCCGCGCTCGCGCCGAGGTAAGAATTAAAGCGTTAAATCGCTTAATTACAAATATGATCCTTCTACGTGCATCCATTTGCAACGGCACGAAATTGTATCGGCCTAGGATCAGTGTAATGCAATAGAGCAAGTACACTGTAGTAAGGACCAGGGATAGATAAACACAATCAAAACATGCCTGTATGAAAACTCAAACCTTTTAAATTAACAATGTTCGAATATTTAGTGTATATTTACGCTGAACAAGCATTAAATAGTTGCCTTATCTACGATATCATGTTTTATTATTATACGGGGCACAGTATAATAATGTGATAATGTAATAGTGTTACAGCCTCATAGCGTCAGTGCATCATATTACATGCACTGTAATATTCCTCAAACTTCATATTACATGCACTGTAATATTCCTCAAACTTCGTTACATGCACTGTAATATTCCTCAAACTTGTATCACAGATTTTATTAAGCTATGCCCAGAGATCAAAAGATTAGTACATGATGACACCCTTCATCTCTTTTCTCAGAACAGTCTGTGTAATCACACAGAATAGCAGGTGAATAAAAGTCATGAGTGAATGTATGTTTAACTTACTTTAGTCACAAGATTCGGAGGAACATGCTCTCGTCACACTTCATGTCAAAGAGGAAGGTCAAGAGCAACAACATTGTGAGTAACAGTTGCATTTTTCTACAAATGCAAGAATGGTGCCGACCCACGACTATTTCTTATGTTTTCTTTCCTTTCAAAGACGACGACGACGACACAGTTGCTGTGTTAACTCATGATTCTACCGATGAGGAAGCCATTGAGTTCTTATCACACGAAGTCCCTTCAGATACAGCCTCTTCAAATAATGACCTCCAAACACACACAATTAGTGCCATGCACTCGCCAAGCCTAACCTCACACATGCTCACAGAAACACACACTCATGCTGAGGCGTCACAGGACTCCAGCGTGGACCTTACAGCATCTGATGAACCGCTCTGTTCTTTTAATACACAGAGTAATGTGGGCACACACTCCAACACACCGACAGATGTGACCAGTCACAGCCGCCAGTTTCCAGAAAAGGTGTGCATGAAGAGAGAGCCTATGATGCCCGATTTGAATCTTTCTTTGGACTGGAGCACACACCCTGTGCAGAATACATCGTCACACTCCCACCCTTCCTCAGCAGCAAATAGCTCAAGGACACTTGCTGTGCACAGTTCTCCCCTCTATTCCACACAGCACTTGCTTGGATTGGGTAGTGTGTCTCGACTGGGGTTGTTTGGAGGACGTGGTTCTTTGCAAGGGGGTGGAATCGGCAAGAGGCATTTTTTCTGTACCATTTGTGGCAAGAACTTCACCACAGCACAGAGCCTTGATACACACATGCGAATACACACAGGTGAGCGTCCATATGGCTGTGAACAGTGTGGCAAGCGCTTTACTCAATCTGGCCACCTTACAGCACACCAGACTGTTCATAGTGGAGAAAGACCATATGAGTGCACACAGTGTGGCAAACGCTTTGCAGGCAAGCAGTACCTCCGAATACACACCAAGAAACACCACCCTGAGTAACAGTTTCAAACCATGCCACAGTAAATACACACTAATTTGCATATATATGTAGAAGACAATGAAACAGGCTAAGACACGTGAACAAAATACACGGTAAACATATTCATGACCTACTGACAATGTGTAAGTCACAAACCCTACATTTGAAGTGAATTTAAACACTGCCATGCAAAAAAAAAAAAAAAAAAAAAAAGTTTTTTTGTAAAGCATTTTTTTCAGGATTGCCTTTTGTAGAAGTAGAGCAAAACATGAGCTTCTGCTGTTTTTATTACAATTGAACTGAAACTGGATGTATGCGCCAGACAAAGAAAGAAGGCAGAGTATTTATGCTAAATTTGCCTCCTGGGACTGTAGCAAACACATATTGCTGGACTTCAGTTGGGCCACTTTAAAGCATGTCTTGTTTGTGTTATAGATTAAACATTTTAAACATACGCCACCGAATTCAAACTATTTCATCGGCTCAAGCAGATTTATTTCAATCCCATTCGCACACAACAAATGTTCACTGGGATATTTTGTAGTTGCAGATTTGGCGCTCTCGTTGTAAATAAATGTGGTTATTATTTAAATGTCCAAGTTTGTATATGCATATAGTATTTGTAAATGAAGGATGTCTTTAGCGGCGGCTGGTGCTGCCTGATTTTCTCTTTCCTGCAAGCAGGTGTTTAGGTTTCAAGTCAAATACATGTCTGTCTGATTCACCCTTCCTGCCTTCTCGGTTCATCCCCTTCTGCGAGCTCTTCATCATGGTCTTTACCTTCTTCATCATCTGGAAAGAGTAGAAGGTGGTCAGAGAAACAATAAGCATAAAAGAAAGTCATTGAATTAATAAACACAAACAACCATCTGATTTACACACCAGACAACCTCCAGCCCGTAAACAGTAAAGTTTTTTTTTTTTTACATCAAAGGTTCAGATTTGTTATTATACATCGATCAGCTGTTATATTAAACACGCCTGCTTAATATTGTGTAGGCCCTTTCTTGTGCATGCTTATTGTATGCCTTTTTGGCAGTGAACAGGGTCAGCACATGTACTTTAACCAGTCTGTACCCACACAGTCCAGATCAGGTCACTCAGCTTGTGTGTGTGTGTGCGCGCGCGCACGCCTATTTTACATGCTTTACACATCAGCTTTAGCCTGCAACTTTGTCTAATATATCCTATCCCTACGATATATACACCCCTGGATGTAGCAACATACAAGACGACATATTACAAGATGGATCTTGTATGTTGCAACTGGATGCTTGAATTTCCTTCGTATCTATCTAGCCATTCATCCAGCCATAAATCTGGTAATAAGATAATCAGTGTAATTCACTGGACAAGTAAATATAAAACTATACAAAAGATAAAGTACTTTATATAGTCATAGCACATGAAGGTAGGGCTAAAGAATGCTTGCAATAATTGGCAAGTGGAAGAGTCAGATTTGTGGGTCAATGTGCAGATAAAATGTTGGTATCTGTTTAAACGAACAAATCTGGATTATACCTTTGCATCTCTGATTCCAGACTGGTCACGTGGTTGTTTTGATGCACTCTGACTGCGAGTGCGTGAAGTTGGCAGGACAGATGCTTCTCTCTTCCGCTTTTTAACCAGTGAACGTGACCGCCGTGCTTGTTGGACATAATGGCTCTACAGAGAGAAAAGACCAATGGTTAAAATTTTTAATATTCCCCCCATTCTTTGTATTGCTATATATATATATATATATATGAATTCATTTTTAATTTTATGAAAATCACAAAAACAACAGGGATTTTTTAAAGCAAAAATCTAAATCAAGACAAGCAAGTGGTTTCCTACTTTATCTTTGTCGTTCATGTCCAAACCAAGTTCTTGCATATCTTTCTCCAATGCTGCTCTTTCCACCTGCATACAGCAGAGCAACAACACATCAATCAGACAATAATAAATGCACAAACACATACTGTTCATTCAAGGAAAATATACCAAATCCTGGTTTGGTGTAAATCGGAAGAAAATTGTGTGTAACAAGCTATTTATTAAATCGATACTGTAATAGAACATATTTTAAATGGTGGATTCTTGCAATAACGTAAATCTTTCCAAATGTGGGTTACAGCAAGTAGTAGAGGCAGACTGACCTTCTTAGCAGTACGGGGCATCCTGGGTCCCTGCACATCTTTCTCCCTTGATGCCAGAATTTTCAGCGTTTTCTTCTCTCGAATCTCCTTGGCTAGGTGTCGAATTTCCTGCATCTCTTCATCCTCACTCTCTTCATTAGAGTCATACTCACCAGCTTGTTCACGGAGCTCTTCCTCATGTTCAAGCTCAGTCAATCGCTGGTGTGGGTTAAAAGGTAAACATGATTTCAACATTCATTTAGTGAGCTATTCCTACCGGGCAGACAGTGCGGCACAGAATTTCTGTTTCTGCTTTATTTCTCACCTTCATGATTTCAGGATCAATATAGTCAGCAATGTTATGTCCTTCCCAGATCTCGGGAATTTTATCCTGCTTCTCATCAGCATTCATCAAGTCCCAGTATTCTACAGCCACACAAGTCAAGATAAAATCATTTATGACGTCTGGATGCCTAATTAGCATGTTTAAATATACTGTCGGAAGTATTTGTATATTAGAAACTGAAAACCTATACTAACAGCAGGCCATGAGTCAGTGACTTACTCTGCAGATCAAGTGTGTAATCGTCTCCCAGCTCTATCTCAAGGTCTCGTTCCAATTTACGTTTAGGGCTGTCAACCTCCATTGTCTTTATGCGACGAGCTGCACCCTCAGGAATGAATGGTAATCTTTCCTAAACACAAAGTTACATGATTATTTATACTGGTTACAATTATTTATATTCGTGCTTTAAGACGTTATGCCAACTGCTTGTTAGATTACAGATCATATTAGGACATGCATGTATTAGAGAACCTTGTCGTCTCGTTTTGTTGGTATTGCGAGATGAAGTCGGTTCAGGATGTCATGTACTTTCTTCCCCTTCATCTTTGTGTCCACACGGTGGAGCAGCAACCTATTACATGCCTGGAAATACAACCATCATTACAGAAATAAGCCTCTCCAGCAAAACTATATCAAAAACACTACTGATATAAAACACTTTCAAAACACACCTAACCAGTTTATTCCATACTTCTATACCAACTGCAAAACTAATGAGAAGCAAAAACATTAGTAACAGTATAATTAAGCTACAGGTAGGGGAAATACATATATATTTTTTTACATGTTTCTGTATTAGAACTGTAATTAATATTGGGCTCATCATTGAAATGTGTAGTAAGGCATTACTAGACTATGTCTTCTAGGGATGCTCCAGTCAGGATTTTTGCAGCAGATACCAAATACCGGTTTCGTGTCATGGTGATGGAATGATATCGATCCCGCAAGCTTTTGTAACTGATATGTATGCTCTCTTATCACCTGTAACAATGTCTTTTTTTTTTTAGATAAAGTAAAAAACAAAACAAAAAAAACCCTAACCCTTCGTTATATATTTTTTATAAGTATGCTAATTATATAATATCTGTAATGTAACTTGTTTTAACAGAGTACTAAATAATTACAAACATTAATCATTATACAGTGGACATTTTAATACGCCTTTAACATGGGGTTTATGCAGAACACTAGTGCGCATCAGATTCGTGATATCAGCTAAGTTTAGGGAGTACTGATTAATCATGTCATAAAATGTGATTAGCCGATGCCGATCGATCGGAGCATCCCTAATGCCGTCCTATACCAATCTGTGTCTATAAGACTTACTGTATAATTAATCTTACCTCTGTTTTTACTTGCATGACTCCCTCATCTGTAAGTGTACTGGTTTCAATCACTGGAATCCCCTCAGATAAGAGATCAGCAAAGATTTTCTATACAAACAGACACAAAGCTAGACAGTTAGGTTTAGCCGTAATACCAACTTAAAAGCAAAGCTATTATTAACCACACAAAATGTGTCCGACTACCTCTTGCTAGCCTTTAAATTTGCACATATTACTTAACTAGATACCCAAGTACATAGCAAAAGTATTCAGATCACTGACCTATTCTCTCAGCATTAAATTATGAATGGTACACTGAAATCTCATTCTGCCGGATTTTTTATTTAAAAACAATGAAACTAAAAATCAGTTATTGGAAGGTAACCGTGTTTTGTTGGAAAATAATTGTAAGAAAAAAGTTTATTATTATTATTATTTTTTTTTACGAATTTGAAAAAGAGAATTGGTCAGGGGTCTGAATACTTTTGCAAGGCACTGTATGTCCAGCTGGAGTGCACTGGGAAACTCTAATGACTATTATAATATTATTATATGGCTGCAACAAGAAACCAGCAACACAAATGTCTCAGCAGCCACTATAAAATAAATGGCAAGCAATCTTTTTAGTGATCATTTGGAGGGTATTATAAATAATGCTATGCCATTTTAACACATTTAAGTGTTTAAACTTAAGTTATACCTAGTTTAAATCACATTATATATTGATAATATTAGGTGGTGCGCTTTGAACCATGAACAGTTACTTTCCTTCGTTGTCTTGGTCAAAATTATGATCTGTGGGTACCTTTTTGGCAAACTCTAACCGGTACTGAGAGTTAAGGTTTAGCTATTGTGGCAAACCTTAGAGGTAGTGTACCATCTGGAGGGAAATATTTCGCCATTTTACCACACTTCTTTTCTGTGAGCTTGTTTTAATGAACATTTTTAGTTTAAAAAAAACAAACTGTGTCTACATGAACAAAAGCTCTTTTCTAAAAAAATTTTTTCCTTGCTCGGTCAATATTTCACACATCAAATGAATAAACGAGCATTTAAACCGCAAAAGCAGTCTGTAAGCAATGAGGTATTAATCATAATGAGATTATGGTTGACTTGATTTTGTGCCAAACTGCATCAATGCAACTCACCTGATTCTCCTCAGACAGCTCACTGATCTTCTTTACGTCACACTTATTGGCCACCACAATCAGAGGCTACAGTGTACACATAGATAATGTCTCAAGTTAACTTTAGAAAAACTGCAATGAATTATATTTAGCTCAAACATGGGTAAAAGGTTATCTGGTAAGCCCTGAAAATAAACCAGAAGTGTCTAACATACATCCATAAACACCATCCCTCACTTCCACCGTTGCAGCACATCATTATACGTTTGAAATGTTGATTTTGACTGTTGACAATAATGTATGTAATAATATATTTGTAATTAGTAACGCCATGCAATTTAGTTTTTTTTCCCCTACATTTTAAGTAGAACTATTCTACCCACACCTTACAGATGGTGCCTTGTAGTGAACACTAAGGCTGGGAATGATCAATCAATGATCGTTAACAATTCTGTCGCTCATATCTAATGTGATCGTGCAAACTTTCTTATAAATGTTCTAGACCAGTGAAAAGTTAATACACTTAGGTTGACCAGGCTGGCAAAGTCAGCAACGCTGTGGTGCCTGTGGAGTGGGTGTGTTCTGTATCTGAATGTGCGAGTGTTTGTGCTTTATAATTCTTACACTGAAAGGCAGAAAATAGAAAACAAAGCGCACGGAAAGTTTCAGAAGCCTGCGTCCTCCATCCTGAACCTTAACACATACAGTACCACATTGTTGTTTTATGTATGGGAACATAATGTGGTTTAGCCTAGTGCCCTTTTTCCCTCTTATGTTATGTTGGCTTAGGGTTAGATGATTGTTGAATCATGATTTCCACTCTCTTCAAGACCATGCAGGATTTTGAGTGAGTGACTGCATTGAGTAACCCCTGTGTATAATTATAAGTTTAAAGTTAATATTATAAGTGTATGACCTTTGTTATTTTTGGAAAGTTTGATCATTCATCGTAATTCTTTCCGCGAACCATCCGTGCCCTCAATGAGAATCCTCATCTCATACAATAACTGACTGCATCAAATCACCTACTTTGCTTTTTCTTCTACTACCTCATCCTACTGAATCTCCTCCTTCTCTCTCTATGTTCTTTTTGCACACAACTGAATATTTGCACAGACGCACACCATTTATTTAC
>JAOUQX010000018.1:6150515-6160979 GCA_028566295.1 Liobagrus marginatus | reverse complement strand
GGACCCAATGACGGTGGCTTGCCTGGTGCGGGGCTTGAACCCCCGACCCTCTAATCACTGACCCAGAGCCTTATACCGTTGAGCCACCACCTCCCAAAAGTTATGACTTGTTGTGATTGTTCTTGACCAAGCTTTCATCGTTGATCAGGCGCATGGATTTAGTCTCTAATGACATTTATTGAACCATGCTATTTCTTCTATAGCTAACATTACTTCATTTGTACGATGAATTAGCAAAATGAATCCAGATTTCAGAGCAACAATGTAACACTCAGGTTTTACTACTGAAATATGGACTTCTGACATAAGTCCAATGAGTCTGATCGGCCTGATTGCTCCTTTAACACGAATTAACCGTTCATTTGAAATCTTAATGCAATTTTAATTCATATGTTTTTGTATTTGATTTAAAGTAGACAGTTGTTAAATGTTTCTCTTGCATTTTTTAGCCTTGCGAACATTCATACAAATGGCGAAAAAACTTCCATGTGACAACTTGTATGATGTAGTTGAAGGATACATAAAAATCTCGGCTGAATGTGCAGAAATATTGGCCTTACTAGAGGGGGATACCCATTCTGAGTCTGAGGTAAGATGATAAACCTATGTATATCTATCTGCTAGACCAGGAAGTTTGTGTTGGCTAGGATTTGCAATGTAATTACCAGGATAGGATTGCACAAAGATTGTTGCCATTTATAATTATTTCCAAGTATTAGTTTCCTTGAGCCATTGATTAACATTTCAGTACTTTAAGGTGTATAATAATAATATACTTTTATATTTGTCCAGTTGATGCTGATATTTCAGAGTTTAGAGTTGATTTTGCTGCGGACAGCCAGTGACCTTTCTCACTTCAACCTCGTCGGCTCCAGCATTGTGAAGAAGGCAGTCTCATCGCACACAAAGTTGCTGCAGTCCTCGTTGCATTCCAGAAATCGACCGTAAGTTTCAGTACCAAACTGCACAGCGATTTTCCAGTACAGAAATAAGCAAACTTTGATCAAAGCTATAATTTTGGCTTGAATAGACCCATGGATAGGCAGTCCTAAGTGGTTCTCGTTATTGACCTGTTAATGGTTAAAACTGGGACAAAATATACATTTTTTTTTTAAAATTATATCCTCCTGAGACCCAAAGAAAAATGTCATCACAATATTTTGTTTTGTGTGATTTCCTGCTTCTTTTGTGTTAAAAAACATTCTACTTATTTTAAATTTTACAGCATGTTCACTTTAGTGAACCTCAGGATCATTTTAATTTAAAAAGCAGCCGAAGTCAGAACACAACCCTGTCCTTTCCATACAATGTGCTTATTGCTATGGTTTCCAGATTTGATGTAGTGTAAGAAGTAGCTCGTAGCCTCCCAGCCAATCAAATGACATCACTAGAAAACCCAGGATGTCCCCTGTACTTTTACAGCAGGAATGTATATAGTAGCTCAAAACATACAAAGAATGCTCATTAAAAAACCCAATGTCCACTACAGAGGACACAAATCAATAGGCCGGGTCTCAGGAAATAAAAGTAGTTAATGCCAGTGTGTTCTTATCTGACACTGATGGGGGGAATATGAGGATTTTTTTTTCGGTGTACGTGCAGGTTTGTCCGACAGTGTCTTTGTTTGCTGACTGCGATGGTGTCTCAGGGCACTGAAGCAGCTTGTGACATCTTCAACAGTTTTGTCTTGAACAAATCTCTCAACTATCTAACTCGCATGAGAGACAGAACCGTGAGTTTTTATTTAGCTAATTGCTTTATTTTTTATGCATCTCCAGTTTAACTGAAGACCTATTATTAATATAATATAATGTATTCAAAGGGCCGACCAGATGTTCGCATATCCTACATTCAGTTTGCCCTCTCTTTTCTGTTGTATGGAGACACTGGAACTATAGTGAATGTACTGGACGCCAGAGGTATTATTTGCTTTCTATAAGTTTAGATAGTTATAATGTATTCTAGCATGGCACTTATCTGTTTTTATTTTTACTGGTTAGATTTTCTCTTAGAAATATTAAACACCGGTCTAAAAGAAGACAGGATATCAACAATTAGTCTGATACTGTCTACCTTTCAGACTAAGGTAAGCCGCATTCCTTTAAACGTCAGCATCAATTTGTTTTCCGTGCATTACATTTTTAAGGTTTTAATAAAAATATTCTGTGCTGACCGTTGCAGATTGTACAAAATACCGCTGTGACCAAAACTCAGAAGTTACGTTTCTTCACTGCCTCAGTTTTGTCTCAAATTGCCTCTCTGTACAGATGGGATGGGACTTCGGATATATCCACCGATCATAGTGTGGTAGGAATGGGATCTTATAAAGTCGAGTCACAAGTTTACTTTGTGTGTCCGTCTCCTCTATGTAAAACTGCTCCATTTTGTTTCTCATACTTTGTTTGAACAGGAGGAAGGAAGACTTATTGTGCGAGAGAGCGTTCATAGCTTTCTGCTTGACCTCTGTTGCTCTCGCAAACATGGTATCAGCTTCCATGACCCAAGCCTGGGGACAGCCAAAAGGTACTTGGGACCCAACATTACAACTGATCTGCTCAAGTATGCCTGTTACTGATCCTGATCCTGATACTGTTACTTTATCATGTCATGAAAATAGCCATTGATGCAGGCATGGTGTTAAAAGAACAATAAACAAGAAAGAAAATGCCTTTGTCCTGTTAAAAAACTACACAGTAGTTCACAACTAGAATATAAAAATGCAACAAATATGTGCAACTGTCCTCTGCATATATTTTGAATGATGTAACCCGGTCAGAAAGAATGTGACTGCGCTACTACCTATCCTAGCCTGTACCTTTTTTCTAGGTAACCTATTTCAGTATTTGGTAGTTTTATTCATTGCTAAATACAGCTTTCTAAAAGTCCTAGCCTACCTTGTTTTGACAGAGCTGGGAATCTTGTCCTGCTGCAGTTTGTGGTGAGCCTTAAGCAGGCCATTCAGGATGAAAAAATAGCCGAGCTGCTTGTGAGCATTTTGAAGCGCAACCCTGATATTCTACAACGTTACTTTACTGAAACGCAGCTCTTCTTCACTCCACGAATGAATGGAGCTTGGTTGGACAGCGTTGCCCTGCTCAAGAAAGTATGTTCTCTGCGATATGGTAAATAGGGTTCAATTATATTTTAGTTGTGCTGCACGACCAACCAATTCCCTTTTTTGCCCTTTTTGACAGATTTATCAGTCTCAGCCTGAGGTGTCCCAGGCTTTCCAGTCACAAGAGGTGGTTCCTGTCCCCCGTTTACTCAGCATGGTTCTGGTTACCTCCCTCCCTCCAGTCTGCAACAAGGCCTTTTTCACTCAGGGCCTTAATGTGAGCACATTTAAATGAAATTCCACTGTGTTAATTAATGTATCTATACAAAGTAGTGGAGAATGGAAACGTTGGACTCCAAAAGTCAGCGCAGCTCTATAATGTTCTCCGTCTATTTTCACAGGTTCAGGCGTAATTGGTAGTAGTCAAGGACTTGCCTGATGAGCAGTGTCATAGCCAAAGATGTTTATTTTTTTTTCTATGTATAGCTATTCACAGCTATGGAAGGCAGAATACAGAACAAGAGTTAAAAAAACAACCACTTTTTTAAGTGAAGGATGAGGTTATGCTAATGGACTGACTGTGAAGTCTGGTTTTGGTGCCGTCATTGGTTTCATTAATAAAAAGAGAGAAACCGGCAGGCACGGTATAGAGACTGAGCACACTTGCAATCCTATATTTGCTCTCTCTTATAAGTTCCCGGATTCTAAATGAGTGAACCGGCGTGTCACTAATCTACTAATCATGCTCTTTTTCAACAGTTGCCCAGTGTGTTAGGACAGCATGCTACACTCACTGTGATAGCTTTTATCCTAAGAAGAGCTCAAAAGAATATCGAGCACAGCCTGAAGACATCAGTGTTGGCTAGTTTTGATACCAATATGAAGGCAGAATTTGTCCAGCTCTACAAGGAAGCGCTAAGTAAGGTGCGAACAGTCTCTCAAAGTATGTAAAGCAAAGTGGCACGGAAAACTATTGAAGAAATAATACACCGTAACGTAGTACGCTATTCTACATTTTTATAGGTTTTACCAGACATCATGTCCGTTGTATCAAAGTGGCAGTCTCTGTCAAAGAATGAAAAAAAGGAGGAGGGACAGATGAGTTTGGCCAAACTAGAAGCAGAGGATGTTAAAACTCAAGAACACGGTAAATCACTATTCATTGGTGCTTTTATTTACTGGGCTTAATTGTGTCACTTTATTGGAGTAACGATCTTATCTTATTTTACAGGTGATCAAAAGCAAAATCTGACCTTGTTTAAGGCTCTGCTACTACAGGTGATCTGCTTATATCAGAAAGTTGTTCCACACCTTGTACTCGACAGCAGGTTTGACTTCAGCAAACTGTTAAAAGGTAAGTTGCCTCTAATATTTTCTTCTTGACTTGGACTTGCAGCCAAACAAAAGTCTGAAAGGAGGCCTTGAATATAGCGTTATCCTGGCCACGGTTGCCACAGGCTAGCTCATTAGGGATGAATATGAATTTAATTATAATATTTGTCTTTTTTATTTCTTTTGTATATCTCTAAAGATGAAAATGTAAATAATTATATTGCAGTTTTGTTGTTTCTCTGTATAGTGAGTTTATCAAGTTAGTGATAAACTAAAATGTTTTTTCCCCCCATAGACTGTAAAAGTTTAATGCATGTTTCCAAATGCCTTAAATGATTAATAAGCTGTTACAGGGATACTGGGTAAATAGTTTACATAATTATATTTAACTGAGTGTCAGTCTTGATCATTTTCAGGCGTTGTATCCGAGAAAGGAGTAAAGGAGGATGTCCCTCCTATCTTGCAGTACCAGGTACTGCAGCTGGCTCTGGAGCTGCCTACGAGCAAGTTTTCTTGGTTCCGCTTTCAGGTATGTTGGCTATACCCACTGTGTACACTGGCAAATGCAAGTTTCAAGCCACCACAATGAGAGTACTAGATACTTGAGAGTTTAAATTTCCCCCGCCTGAGTTGATATTGCCAGCCACTTTATTTTTTGTCGTATCAGGAAAAAATGGTTGTAAATAATGCAACGTATCGTCCCAATGACGGAATAATAGCTAGCTAACTTCAATCCTGTGGCGTGCGTAATGGGATCTTGTGTTCTGATGGTCCATAGCGCTTCTATAATGGTTGATTAAATCATTCAAATTTGTTTTTCATTTTATCCGACTCTGTGAACAATTCCAATCGGACTGCAATTCATGTGCTACAGATTTGGTGAATGATTCCAATTAAATGTTGGTCTTTTTAGACTTTTGATCGTTTATGAAATCTCATACTTTTAGTTATTCGTTCATTAGGGACCCAGTGTCACACAGAGCCTCACTCCAGCTGGGATAAGTGGGTATCACGGTCACAAAACTGCCGGTCAGATCCAGCCAGAAGTTGCGGGGTTAATCAACATTTTTTGGTCCTGGCCACGCCCTCCACGGTTTGGAATCATGCAAAAACCGCGGCTTGGATTCAATAATCGTGTTTACATTTTGTTAAAATGGCAAAGTTTCTGTAAATGTCATCGATATCAATCATAGTACAGTACACTGATGATAATTTTCATCATAACTCAAAGGCTTCCTACCAGTGTCCCTCTATACAAAGCTTCACATCTAGTACAGTTTTATTATATGTAGCATGAAATATTATTCAGTACAAGCCTTAGTCAAATGTACTTTATAAAATATATTTAAATCAATCCATGACAATAGGTTAAAAGCAGCCCAATTCCATGTTTACAAAAATTAACTTGGCAACCCTGTGACCAACACCAGCTGCAGGAGTCAGATTTGACCTGATAACAAATCAACAGGGAACAGCGAGCGCTCATTCAAAAGTGCTTCATCGATATTATTTGAACATTTTGCTGGTGTTTTACTGCAAAATATATTCTTCTCTTCTTGTTTCTGTCTGTCATAATCTCCGAGTCTATTTAACTGATACCATAGAATGAAGTGGCTCCAGTGTGTGAGGGCCGTGAACAGTCCGTGTTATGTGTGTTGATGAAGATGTTTGTCAATGGTCACAACACTCATCTGAGGACCGCAACTAAGATGCTTATCCTTAAGGTCAGTATGCGTAACCGTGTTTAACTTTAAGAGTAGGAGATACAGAAGGATAGTTAACTAGGTCTCTACTGTTATATAGTCACTGTTTGAGAGAGTGGACATAATAGGCGGTTGTGATTATATACCACGTAATATATAGCTGTTGCGGTTTTGTTGTCAGGTCCTGAAAGAAAGTGGTGCATTTGAGCACAACTGGACAGAGTTGGAACTTTGGCTGAATCAACTGCTCCATTTAGAGTCTTCTCAACAAGAAAGTGTCATCCAGTTTTTAGACTTGGTACCACAATATACTTCTACATCTCACTAACCGTCCATATGTGTATGTAATACCCTAACACAAAAAGTATACTCAGGGCCAAATGTATTTGGGCATTAACAAGTTAGTTATTTATGCCATCTGCCAATATATTGCAGTTAAATTAATTGTATCGTGGATTTAACAGCTGATATTGTCACAAAGCAGCTTTACAGAACTATACAAATTCATAATTGTAATTGATCAATTTTTTTAATTTCCCTAATGTAAGGAATTTCCTCCTACTGGAGGTGACAGAAATTCATCTTTAATTTAAGATTAGCGAAAGTGACTGAATTTTGTAGAATTTAGCTCTGTTTAAGCATAGACTCCCTTTTTTGAGTATCAAAGTATTTAGAGAAACATTTTGGACAAATCAACTATTTGGTGTAAAATTTCAGCTTGGGAACACCAAAAGGCCTTTAAAATGACAAACAGCTGAGTTACTATAACAAACGTAAACTTTATTTTCCAACTAAATATGTTTTTGTGTCTGTCAACAATCTACAAAAGCCTTAACCAATAAAAAAGTTGATTTCAATAAAATCAATAAAAAACTGGGAAGAAATCAAGCAACCAAGTATACTTTTGTAACATTTAAAAAATGCATGAAATGCATGCTAAATATGCAATATACGTATATGTTTACTACATGTATGAAGTGTAATTCTTTTATGAAAGCCCTTACCTTAAGCTGAAGCTTTTGAGCACTCTGAGCTTATATACATCTATTTAATTAAACTCTGCTTTAATGTGGTTAGACCACTAAAATGATATATATTTGAGTGTCCAAATATTTATGGACCCGAACGCATCCCAGTGTTGATTAGATATGGGGTGTGTGTGTGTGTGTGTGTGTGTGTGGAGATGTAGGTTCTGATGAAGGTGGTGTTTAACCCTTGCATTTACATGGATAAAGTTGCAGTTATGGTGCAGGAGGCTGCGTGTTTTCAGGCTAAAATTAGAGGACAAGATCGGAGCACTAGTGTTCCTGTATTCCATATTGACGGTAAGCTATCTTACAAGTTTAGATTGTGGATAAGGTTACGGTAAAAAAATAAGGACGGTGTTAATACAACTTGTTTTTGTTTTGTTGTCAACTAATCTAATGTCATCATGAGCGCTTGCATTAGAAAAATTCAGACGTGTTGTAATTTTACTGCCTAGCAGATGTGCCTGGTGAAATTGATGACATAATTGAGGCCAATGAAAAGGATGCTGACGACATTGGGCTGTCTCTTCCCGATGACATCATTCTCCAGATGTTCCCTTTCAGTGCAGCTGTTCCTGCTATGCTAGAGGCCCGGAACAAACAGGCTGCCTTTATAGATCAAAAAAGTAATTTGGAGAATGTTGACAGTTATTGTACAATGAACACAATATTTTCACGGTGTTGTTGACACATTTGATTACATTTAAGCTTGCATTATGTTAGGGATCATTGTGAAAGCAATCCTATAGTCTCTCCTAAACACGAATAGGTCCAATTCTTATAAATGCTGCCAGCAAGACATCATTTTAATTGTTGATTTATCTTGACCTTTAATTTACAAGTTTTAGATTTATGATCAGTACTGCAACGTAAATTGGCGCTTTAAGTTGGGCTGTTGTTTTACAGGTGTGCTGTGCGAGTACATATGTGCAGTACTGTGTAAAATCCTTCACTCGCAGAGGGATCCACTAGCTCTGAGTCTGACTCTGCACAAGTATGATGCAGAGCTTTTTTCTTCCGAAGATCTTTCCCAACCTCATCCCTCTATTTCAGTCTTCCGCATTTATTACTTCAAATGGCTGTCCCATCTGCATCAGGAAGCAAAGGTAAATTATTCGAATGGCCAGTATCCTTTGTAACAGCCCCCTTCAAAGAATTTCGACAGATGTTTTTGCTACGTAATAGACACCATTCTTGTTAGAGATCAAAAGTTTAATAGAACACAATTAATTAGAATTTCACCTTTTTCCCTGAACCCAGTTATTTTTAAATGATCAAAAATATTGGAATATATGATTGACGGGTTTCTTGTAGTCTAGATTGTTTAAACAGGTAATAGCTCTGTGGTTTTCTCTTGCATTAAGTTCTCAGTTTTACCTTGTGAATACTGCATGTGTTGAGTATCCAAAAGAAATCTGGCAATGAGTGAATGTCGAATTGATCAGTGCCATTGCAGGAGCATCTCCAATACAGCGATTCATAAGTCTAAGTTCTAAAAACCAAAAACACTTGGTACACTATACCATACCATGAATTGAACAGCTTGACGAAGAAAAAGAACAATAGTTAATATGTACATTGTTGTTTGACTGATTTTTATTTCCAGTTCTCACTGTTCTTTATATCCTTGACCCCCAGTCAGGAGTATAGTTAGAACAATTTACTGTTTCTAAAAGGACTTGGAGAGCAGAAATATTAAGACATGAAAAATTTAGCTACTGTATGAATACGAAGTTTAGTTCTCCAAGGAATACAGGAATAGGCCACAAAAATTCTGAAATCAAGATTAACGTCTACCAAGACGTTCAAGTCCAAACTGTGAAAGAAAGGTTCTATTTATTATCCAAAGCATATCGGCTCTGAAACATGTTCATGATGTTATCATCAGAAGTATACCGATAAATTGTTTGACAATTTATAGACGCATAGTTTCAATTATTCCGGAAACTTTATCATTCAGAAATTAGATGGCACTAAACACTCTGCTGCACAGCAAAATCATTATGGGGAAAAGTGAAATGGTTTCGAGTTTAAAGTATTTACTTTTAATCTATTCCTATACTCACCAAACGATTCGTGGGTCTTCCACCCACGGTGCCATTTTCTAAATTAAACACAACTACATATTTTTAGAGGCAACTGTATAAGTGAATTGCTTATGTTCTTTGTTTATCCAAAAATACTTTCCAACTCGGGTCCAAAATGTTTACAGGTTGGCCTGATGCTGCCCGCTCCTTCTCTACCTGTTTTGGATTTTTCTGCCTACATGAGGGAGTGCTATTGTAAAGGACCGGGCACATTCCTCCAGGAATCATTCTGGAATGTCTTGGAACAATCGTTATCCACCTTAAAGTTGATTGATTTTGTTGGCGCCGTCAGTCAAACCCTTCTTTATCTAAAATCCTTCGTGGAGTCATTCTGCCTGGTAACGTCTATTTTCGTACAAAAATAATCCTGTGCCTAATAGTTATTATTAAATCCTTTGGATGGTCAATTTTACATTGATTAAACCCATTCAATGTCTTTGAGAAAATAATTAGCATATGCAGGTTAATTCTTGTGTGCGTTAAACGAATAGATTTTTTTCTTCTTCCTTAAAATACACTGGCGTAGCTCCCTAAAGCCCAGGCAGGCGAGGTGGTAGGATGTATGCTGAAAGTGTTAAACGCTCTCTTGGACAAACTATACAACATAGCTGAAACCCCAAACCCCCAGACGTCACCTTTAGAAGAAGAAGATTTTTTTCTGGACATAAACTTTACCGATATTCAGGAAGTCAACAAGAAGCAGGTACGGATGTTTTGGTTCTGTGCCTATTAACAAATATATTTAATGTAAGCCATTTTATTCTTCTGCAACAATTTATCTTGTTGCTGAAAAATATTTGTATTGAAAGTAACTAAGGATAGTTTGTTTATCAGAATCATGTGGTCTTATTATTATGAATCGTTATCTTCATGTGGTAAAGCCTAATGTGCTCAGTGTATATTATTATTTAAGTATAAAGTCTCACCATTGCTTGATTGTACTCTTTTGCAGGTTTTACTTGATGTGTTCAGGTTAGTGTTTAAGCACCCAGTTCTGGAGCAGTGGTTCTTGGCTCTGGAGTTGCAGTTGACGCCGTTACACTCCCTGGACCCGGATAGAGTGGTGCAGCTCTGTAGACAACTAACACAGGGTGTGCTCAAACTGCTCATGTCCGGTGTTGAGACTCTTAAAGAACTTCATGCCCTAGAGGTCATCAGCCCTTTCTTGTCAGCCATACAGCAAGCGTTTCTCTGTGAGCTGAAACAGAGCAGCAGGTAAGCCATCATAATCCTTAGTCACAATATTGTTTCTCTTAATA
>JAOUQX010000018.1:6080223-6101141 GCA_028566295.1 Liobagrus marginatus | reverse complement strand
ATTATAAATTTGTTTAAGATATATTGCAAACACGTCCTTTACTAGTTTTTAAAGTCACTTTACGTTATGGCTGTATATGATTCTGGTACAAGTAATTCTGCTTTGTCAAAAGTGAAAGGAAAAAATTAATCTTAAACATTAAGCGAGCGTCTCTCATCTGTCTTTGCTGTGGGCCAATTGTAGGCCATCATCATAATATATGAAGCTAATACAGAATTTACAACATGTTTTACTCAGATGCATCTTACATAAATAAAAAATCACTGTCTAAAACACACTTGTGAAATATAAATATTTTCTTTAATATTCATGGATCTTGGATCTCTTAGGATCTTGCAATATCCTTGGAGAACTTGCTTATCTCCGCTTCAACCACTGCACATGACCGTTGTCTAATCAAGGATAACTGTCCTTTTTTTGGTAATTTAACATGCTTCTGTTACTATATCTTTTACAATATTAAATGGATCTCGCTATTTTTTGTCCATACAGGCCCCTCAAGTTCTTGTGCAGTCTCAGCTTACCTTGATTATGGAAGAATAGGTAATTTTGAGAACACAGTATATACACATTTTCAATCAACTTTGTAAGTGTTTTGCAGACAGGTCTTTTTCAATACTAGTGTGACATTGTTGCAACAACTTTAAATAACTTTCATAAATGAATGGCCTGGTTGCATGCTGGTATATTTGTTTAGGACTATGAATTTACATAACTAAGGACTAAATCAGGAAAAAATATTCAATGGTACAGCTTAAAGTATGTGTTCCTCCTGGGCCGTGCTGCATCACGGCTGGCTATACACACGCTTTATGCTTGATGCTCTGCTCCAGGTTAGCCTTGTTCTCTGAGGAGACAGGTCAAGGGCACCCCATCAAAGGTTGATGGGAGGGCTATCATCTGTCATGGCACATCAACTGTCTAGAAATGGTAGGGGTGTATTGTGCAATTCGGCACTTCCTCCCTGGCCTCAGTGGCCAATACTTGCTAGTGAGGACCGACAACTGTGGTCTCGTATTAAAATCACCAAGGTGGTTTAAGATTGCGTCCTCTGTGCAGATTGGCGCACCAGATCCCTCTTTGGTCCCAGTGGAATCTGCTCTTGGTGAGAGCGCAACATAATCCTTGGTCAAGAAAATTTTAAAGCAGACATTCTTTTGAGGCAGGGGCCTGGGGAATTGATACTTCATTCCAGTCAGTGGAGCTGATTGGCAGGCTTCTTTGGAGTTCTGGAGAAGGGCAGTTGAGACGGCACTTGCCTCCCGTTGGTGCCACTGTTCTGGGTCACTGTCAGTGTCAGACACTGTCCCGAGTCTGGTTCTTAGACCTAGCAGCCCTCCTGGAGAGTCCCAGTCAGAAGGGACTTGTGTTCACAGTCCTGGGGCCTGATAATTCACCATGGCCAAATATATGGAGGCTTTGGTTCTGTCTTCTGATGGGGCCCAGCTCATAGAAGAGAATCTCTCAACCAAGGTTGTGGAGACACTTCTTAATTCTAGGTCTCCCAGCACGAGGAAACTACGTGCCCAGAACTGGACTCTCTTCACTTCATGGGGCAGAGATCATTTTAGACTCAGTCACCTTCCCTCCCCCCATCCACCCTTATTCTTTGTGGCAGCCGGGTCTGCTCACCAAACCCTTGTTCCAGGGGAGACACTGGGGAGACACCTCTTAGTGGTCATTGAGACAGCCACTATCAGGGCTGTTACCCTAAATTCGCCATTCTGCGGTACTAACCTCCCTCAATCGGCCAGGCGGGGTGACAGCTTTTCTGCACCCCAAGCTGGGTTACGTCCCCGAAGTCTCAGTATGATAGGCAGGGACTAGAGGTCTACACAGAGAACCCAAGACCCGAGGACCCGGGCGCAGATCCGGAATCCGTACAGGTTCAGGTCTATATATAAAACGGTCATCCGGGTTGGGTCCCAATTCATTAATTTGGGTCTGTTTACATTGTGTGTAATACCTGAGTTGGAGAACAAGTCAGTAAGAGCTGTGCACGTGTTGTTTTGTAACTTTCAACTTGTAAAATTAGGATGGGAAAAGTTAGTCGAATTTGAAATATAAAAATAAAAAACATGAGCGAACGTGGAGGTATGTGAGGGAGGATGCTCCTCCTTTATAAGGTTCTATTACCAGGTCCTCCTGGCTATGACGGGCACTTATTTCCCGAGCTCTTGAGTGTGACCTTTTAGGCTTCACAACAGACCAGGCTGTTGGCCAGTGAGTATGGCCTAGTGGGGACATGTTCCCCAAAGTGTCGTTCCAAAGCAGAGTCGAGTTCCCTCCAAAGGTAGAGTCAGGTTACATATAAAATCCGGTTCCTTAAGAAAGTGAATGAGACGCTGCGTCACAGCTTCCGGGTTATCGCCATTGTGCGTCGCATCCGATGAGCCGCCTATTTAATGGCGGTCTAGTTGTATTTTACTCTTTTTATACCATGCCCACGCTGAAGTGCTCCCCAAAGTGTCCTTCCGATGCAGCATCTCGTTCCCCATCTCTGGGAGCTTAAAGATGTAACCTGAGACGTTCAAACAGGTCTATTTGGTATCAACCACTTGTAATAATTTCACACATGGATAAAGTTACAAAGATAACATTTTATGTATGCTGTAAACATTTACTGAAGCTTCAAACTAATTTTTTTTTTACCATTTTAATTATTTATGCTCAGAATTTTGTTTTTTTAATTTGATAGGTTATATTTGCCAAATAGCAGCAGAGGCAATGTCATGCAAATTAACAGCTTTCTTTCTTCCTCCTCAGATAACTTTGTATTGTTTTAGGTTTGAATAGAATGCTTCCAAAACTTTGAACCCTGGTCTGTGAGGAAGGAATGGCTGATCGCAGCGACCTTCCAGTTGCCCCTGGTCAGCCATATATTGAGGTGGAGTACGACTATGAGTACATTTTCAAAGACCGTAGGATTACCATCAAGCAAGGTGAATGTTTCCTTCTGGTAAAAAAGACCAATGAAGACTGGTGGCAAGTTTGCAAGGAGGAGGGCAGTAAGGCTTTTTACGTACCTGCCAAGTATGTCCGCGAAGTGCGGCGAGCCCTCATGCCACCCACAAAACCCCACTTACACACTGGAAGTGGGGTTGGGACTAGAGGAGGAATTGAGAAAAAAGTTCAGACTGCCCTAGAACTCATACAGTCTAATGAAAGTTTGAACAAGCAATGTCCTGCTCAGGCACTCAATCCTGGATATTCAGAGGACAAAGCCAGTCCAAAAACATCCAAAAAGCTTCGCGCACCACTGGATCTGGATGGAGAGACTGATAGGGAGAGAGATAGATTAGGAGATGCATCAACAGGTTTTGGGCAAAGGGAAAAAAATAAGGAAGAAGGAGAGGATATAAAGAGAGGAGAAGACTGGACATGGGATATAGAGAGAAAAAGAGATGGAAACTGGGAAAGAGATATAAAGAGAGAAATAAATATAGGAGAGGACAAATCAAGGGATCAGAATAGAGAAGAAAGGCTTAATAACGACGTGGAGAAAGCAACAGATGGTCAGAGGGAGAAAAAGAAAGGAGGAGAGAGAACTGGCGGTGTAGAAAAGGGGCGAAAAGTGGATGGTGAACAGCATAAGACTGCTGCATCTGAAAAATCTTCAAGAGAAACAGAAGAGAAAAATCGGAGCAATTTGGAATCTGGGGATGAGCGCAACAGCAGTTCAACTGAGTACCTTCAGGTAGGCGGCTGCTTTTCTAAACACCCATGTCTAATTTCCAACTTAATTTTAAATGTCCCTCTGTGTTATGTTTTAATCCAATCACACATTTATAAAAGGTTATTCTTGAAAAGTATGACTTTACAATTGACTTGTTTTTGTATTTTGTAAATTATTATTATTATTGTAAATTGTAAAATGGAAAAATAGAAGTCTGCATTGAATTGTTTTTGAACAACTTTACCTTCCAGGGCTTAAATAACATCAGATCAAATAAAAAAAGAAAAAAAAAAGAAATCTATTGTCAAATCACCACACACATGTAGAGGGAAGTAAAATTCATAAGTTCAGGTCTACACAATGTAGTGACATAACTGGACTGTGTAATTTAAATATCTAGTTTATACAGTATAATATGAATAAAAAGAATGGTAATGCACAAATGAGCATATGATACAGTACTATAAATATAATGTACACCGTAAGACAATGCACGGTATGCTATAGTATGATCATTTACTGATGAACATGTAATACTCAGTGTGTGTGTGTATGTCATGCACTTCTTAAAGATGACATCAGATGAAGTTTACAGTTTTGTATTTTTTTTTTTTGCCATTTGTTAGGCTTCTGTTGTGTCTGCCAGCTCAGAAATGCAAAAAGATAGCATTTAGCCAGTTTGTTCTGCACTGACTGACTGAGTTTAAAAATGTCATCCAGCGACCTGTTTCAAATTAGTGCTGGTTTTGATTAAACTAGCCTGTTATTCGCACATGCCTGCTTCCGAGAAAAATATTCCTACCCAGTATTGACCAATTGGGCGGATTTCCACACCTTTTTTGTGCTAAGCGGCTAAAGAAGGGACCTTTTGATTTTCTGAGTTTGAACAATGAAGCGATCCGGGCATGCAACCTGCTCTGTGTTTGGATGTACAGGTTCACAGGTGTCTTTACACAGAATCCGGGCTTCAGAAGAAACATGAGCGCTAATGCCCTCAAACTGGGGTGATGCTTCCCTCAGTACTATTTGCTGAGCTTGGGGTGATGCTGCCTCTAGAACGATTGCAGCCTATGGCAGCCCCGAGAACCGCTCAGTCAAAAGTCAGTCAATTAATAATGTTACTAACACAAGGCAGCCATGGGCATAAACTTCTCTAGCAAAAAAAAAAAAAACAGCTGCTACCTCTGCGTTGCCAGATTGATGTGAAAGCCTCATTGTGTGGTTTGTTGCTTATCACTAGTTCAATCGCCAATTACTGGTGCTAAAAGGAATACAATCTTTTATTTTAATTTGGCTTTTTCTAATAATTATCATTTGATGCTCTGTGTTTGTGCACAATGTAATAATTAGTTATGATTAATTATAGACCTCTTGTTTTGTATATTGTGGTCTAATATGATAAACGTGGTCTCTTTAGAGTTCTTGAGTCATATTTTGATTTTGAATTGACATGAGACAGAATCAGTAGCGAGAGAAATATTTATTTCTAGAAGTGTTTTATTACTACAAAGACTACAAATTGGGCTTGACCCAACTTAATCACTAGTTAATTGCTTGCAGCTATATTTTAATGCATTGGTTTTACATATTAATTATATGAACTGGATGAGTGAACAGGTGTAACACAATTCTCCGTAGCATGTGGAATGTTATACATTAAGAATTGGGTTAAATCTAGCTAAAGTGATATAAATAGCTAAAATGCTACTTGGGTACATCATAAATGCATTAGATACTAACCCTAATGCATTAGATGCACTTACCACATCTTCTGTTTTTAACCTCATCTTACTTACATCATCTTCTTCACAGCTCTTCTTTTCGTTTTTTTCAATCAAATCCTTTGGCCAGCATTCAAGCTCCATGAAATTCCTGTTTTCATGTTGTTGTTGTTTTTTTTTTTTTTACAAACAATATATGTTCATTCTTAATTTTTTAAATTAAATGCATTGTCTGTGTCTCTTTGGAAGGGAAGACCTGACTCACCTGTCTACACTAACCGTCAGGATTTAAATATCTTGCCGTCATCTCCTCCCCCACTGCCCTCATCCTCACCCATTACTACACAGGCAGAATGGGACACTTACAGAGATGTAAATGGTAGGCACTTCTACTTCAACCGTACAACACTAGAGAGTAAGTGGAAACCACCACGATTACGAGACAGCCTTGGGAAGAGGGAGGAGAAACATGTTACTGAGGTACGGTTTGCACAAACACTACATCAGCCACAATTTTTCTGTATACACATGGTTGACCACTTTATGACACACAGGTACAGATACCAGCACGTTTTCTCTCTTCTATGTCTTATAATCACATTGAAATATTCCACACCAAGATGCACAAACTATCGCAACCTTTTACACATAAGTGAAATGCGTTATGGTATATAAGATCGTTTTCATGTATGACACCGCCAGCATCCCCTTGCTGAAGATGTCATGTTAAGTGGCTTGTTATGAGGCATATTATGACCATGCCTTTTTCACTGAACCTGCTGCAGTCTCCGTTATCTCCCTAACAGCTACACAAAATGTTGCCATCTCCACCACACTGCCGTTGGCCCTAACAATAAAGACACCTACGTCAGAATGCATCAGCATTCAACTCGGCATTCAACAACATTAGCCCTCAGCATCTGATTGAGAAGCTGAGCCTGTTTGCCCTGAACACATCTATCTGCAACTGGATCCTGGACCTCCTGACTGATAGACCTCAGTCAGTCCAGATTCGGAGCAACATCTCCAGCAAGACCACGCTGACCACTGGAGTTCCCAGGGCTATGTTCTCAGATCCCTTCTGTTCACACTGCTGACTCATGATTGTGTAGCAGTGCAATGCTTGAATCACATCAGTAAGTTCGCTGACGACATGACTGTGGGTCTCACCAGCAAGAACGACGTGCCATCATGTAGAGTTTAATTGATGTAGCGCCAACAACCTGTCTCTGAACATTGACAACTAAAGAGATGATTTTTGACTTCAGAAAGACAAGAAGCGACCACTCTCGGCTGAAGATCAATGGCTCCTCTGTGGAGATCGTCAAGAGCACCAAATTCCTTGGTGTCCACCTGGCAGAGAACCTCACCGGGTCCCTCAACACCAGCTCCTTAACCAAGAAAGCCCAGCAGCATCTCGATTTCCTGAGAAGTCTAAGAGAGGCACAATATGTAGCTTGTGTAGTTTTATATTCTCTGTAGCACCTTGGTCATGGCAGAACGTTGATTCGTTTTAATGTGTACTGTATACGGTTAAAATTACAATAAAAGCCGCTTGACTTTACTTGACCTTAGAAATATGTGCGGGGAAGATCAGCCCGGCATGTTACAAATGTCTAGGTAAAAAACCCTCATAATAAGTCTCTTGAGGGGGAAATACTCCCTGTTATCGCTGTGGTAAGTTGGGGACGTAGGCCAAAGAAATAGCATTGATGTTCTCCTAATGTCCTGCGAGTTTCCTGGATGCCTCAGAACATAGGGCAAGTTTAGCCTTTCCTGGTCAGCCAACATAAAGTAAGGAGGATGGAAAGCCTGCAAAATCATGGAAAGAACAGTACACAATGGCAGTTCCAGCAGAAGGAAAAACGCATGCAAGCACGGGGAGAACATTCAAACTCCACACAGAAAGACCCTGGGCAGGAATCTAACCAATGACCTTTTTGCTGTGAGGCAGGAGTGCTGACCACTCTAACCATCGTATCATCCACTTATTCTGTATTAATGGTATAATTTTGTTTACATGTTGCTCCTGTACACCCGCTTTACTTTTTGTTCTCTCTGTCACCTATTCCACGTTCACATTATCGTTTCCTTTTTTACTTAGCCGTGTGAAAAATCTGGACCCCTAAATGTAACCAAGGTCACTGAACATGGCAAGAGAGTCCGGTAAGCTAAAGACTGATCAGAGAAAATGCAGAGTAAATGGTTTGATAGTGCTTCTTAGTAGATACTAATCTAGACTATCTAAAGAAGTGAGTTAATAATATACCTAATAACTATAAAAACAATTAATTATGCAGTATGTCCCACGATGAGAAATACTTACATCAAGACCTTGGGTTAATGCATACATTAATATTGATAATCGTTACACACTACTCAACAATATACAGGTGCATCTCAATAAATTAGTTATTCGTTAAGTTCATTTATTTCAGTAATTCAACTCAAATTGTAGAACTCGTGTAGCGAATAAATTCAATGCACCAACTTTTGGTGCTTTTGGCAGCTGGGGTCAAGGCATCAAAGATGTGTCACACACAGATGTGTCCTCTTGTTAATCCACTCCTAAACATAGACAATGTCAGAGGCGTCTTACCCGGGCTAAGGAGAAGAAGAACTGGACTGTTGCCCAGTGGTCCAAAGTCCTCTTTTCAGATGAGAGCAAGTTTTGTATTTCATTTGGAAATAAACGTCCTAGAGTCTGGAGGGAGGGTGGAGAAGCTCATAGCCTAGGTTGCTTTAAGTCCAGTGTTAAGTTTCCACAGTTTGTGATGATTTGAGGTGTAATGTCATCTGCTGGTGTTAGTCTACTGTGCTTTTTGAAAACCAAAGTCACTGCACCCATAAACCAAGAAATGTTTGGAGCACTTCATGCTTCCTTCTGCTGACCAGCTTTTTAAAGATGCTGATTTTATTTTCCAGCAGGATTTAGCACCTGCCCACACTGCCAAAAGCACCACAAGTTGGTTAAATGACCATGGTTTTGGTGTGCTTGATTGGCCAGCAAACTCACCAGACCTGAACCCAATAGAGAATCTATGGTGTATTGTGAGAGGAGAGAAAAATGAGAAACAAGAGACCAAAAAATGCAGATGAGCTGAAGGCCACTGCCAAAGAAACCTGGGCTTCCAGGTCACCTGTGATCACCTCCATGCCACGCCGAATTGAGGCAGTAATTAAAGCAAAAGAATCCCCTACCAAGTATTGAGTATATATACAGTAAATGAACATACTTTAGAAAGCCAACAATCCACTAAAAATGTTTTTAAAAATTTTTTGAGACAGTGAATTGGTGAGTTTTTGTTAAATGTGGCCAAAATCATCACAATTAAAAGAACCAAAGACTTAAAAGTACTTCAGTCTGTGTGCATTGAATTTATTTCATTTATTTAATACACGAGTTCCATAATTTGAGTTAAATTACTGAAATAAATGAACTTTTCCACGACATTCTAATTTATTGAGATGCACCTGTATGATTTTCTTGTCTTCTCATGTTTCAACCATAGTAAGAACTGGACTTCATCTTGGGCAGTTTTGCAAGGCTCTCAATTGATATTTGCCAAAAGTCAGGCTACGGCTACCAGCTGGGTAAGTAACAGTCTGACATTTGCTAACTTGAAGGGTGTCTGTTAGTTCTGTGCTGGCATCTGGAGGAGATGCCAAAGGAGGCACAGAAAAGAGTTGTTTAGATGACACAATATCCTAAAGTTTATTCTAAAATACACATTTACATTTAAAATGTTTGGCCGAAGTTTAACAATTTTGACCCCCTCTGTGAAAACCCAGCTATAGTAATTTTTTGTGATTTACTGTTTTTGAAGCATAATGTAAAGAACATTCTCTGAAAATCTAACCTTAATATCTTTATTATTGACTGAGTTATGTCAAAGATTTGCTTCATTTCAGACTCAGAAAAGTATGTTTTTAAGAAATTTAAGGTTAGTTTTAAATTTTATTACTTGGTGAAAGAAAATGTTATTACTTATTTGTTATTTTATTATGTGTAATAAACCAAAGTAAAGCTGAGATTCTCCCATTTTAATGATATATGACACATTTATGGGAAAATTCTTATCGTTTTGTAAAACAGGTCAAATTTTTATGTCCAAATGCATTAAAAAAAACACTTGGGGTACTACCACAAGAGCTTTATTTGTAAAATTTAATATTAGTAGAAAATGTTAAAAATTAAATTGAATTGTTCAATTAAACAATGTAATATAATGTAAATAATATAGATGTTAATGTAATGAAAAAGTTTGCGAAAACTAATTAATACTGACATTTTAATAATATTTTGATATTAATAATAATTCATTATAATTAATGATTACATAATTCAAATAAATCTGATGACGAGGTAAAAATGTTAGTGTACCCATTCATACTAATTTGAAACACTTAAACCCACTAATGTATGAAAGATGGGTTCAGGTCTACTACAAGATTATCTTAAGAAGTACTAAAGAATGTTTTAGTATATTAAGTACAAAATAAGCGCGTGAAAATATGGCACTTTAAGTGCATTACGAGTCAGAAGGATTTTGTGGACCTGTATCCTTATGACAAGAGGTAGAAAGAGAAGTAAAGGATTTATTGTGATTGAGAAAAAAACATGATTAACACCTAGTTCAAACTGATGTGTAAATAACCAGTAATATGACAACTTATCAGTGTATGTAAATTTGCATGTGTTCTTTTTCAGTTTGGAAACTACCAATTAAAGACAGAATTCATTGTCGATCTAAAGGGAGCAACTGTAGAGAAGGCATCCAAAGAAAAATCCAGCAAAAAACACGTTTTGGAGGTAAAAAAAAACCCAATTGGATAAATGTATGTGGGTAGTTAACTAATATGTTCTACAAATGCTTTTTGTTGGGAAACTTAAAATTTGGTTAAAAAAAATAGATATACTTATGTAGTGTGAGGTCTGCTGTTTAAAAAATATAAAAAGAGAAAGAACGTTGCCAATTCTTTCACTGATTTTTGGATTATTATTACTGAACTGTAATTGTGAACTGTAAATGTGTCCTAGGGTGTGACATAAAATTATGATAAACCTCATTAATATAAAAATTTCACGAGACACAAAAATATAAGCTTAATTGACTTTAAATCTTCATTTAATGCATGTATTGAATTTCTTTTTAATTCACAAATTTCTAAGAATTGTTTCTAATCAGATGCTTGACACAGTTTTGTAAAATCATGTTAGAATTGCTGGAAATGCCTTTAACTGAACATCAGCCAAACAAAAGATGTGAGTCAAACAGCACAGTGCATTGGCACAGATCTGGTACAGATGTGACACCAATTCTCAGTAAATGAACAGTCAGGTTTCTCCAGTCACATCATTTATTCTAGTCTTTACTCATTCATTTTCAATTCTGCCTAAAGTACGTTTTTCACCTGAACAATGATCTAAAAAACATGTTGATATTTGCTTTTTGATATTGACCATTGTGAGACAGTCCATATGACTGCACAGATTTTTCTAAATGGCACTACTTGAAGCATTAATAAGGGCTTATAGTGGCACTAACTGTGTTGCCCCATGCTTACTCTATAGACATTATGAGTTGGGAGACAAAGATGATTCTTTTGAAGTAATCTAGTAGTTATTTCATTATTGTATGCAAGTTTAAAAGTGGGCTAAAGTTGCACATGTGATTCAGACATGCAAGCACTCTGAAGGGGTCCGCAAAGTGAAAATGTTGGAACGTCTAAAGCAGGTGTCGGCAACCCACGGCTCCGGAGCCGCAAGTGGCTCTTTTACCCCTCTGCTGCGGCTTGTGGTAGATTTGGAAAATAGCTAATAAATTTTTCATTTAAATGCATTTTATTTTATTTAGTTAGTTTTTTTTTTTTTAATGTCGTTCTAAATTCTAAGATTATGATGTTCTTGTAACATTAAAATAAACTGTGTTTAATTTTTTTGTCGCTCAAAATATGCGTCATAACTGCCGACTTGCGAAATCCGCGAATAAATGATGACAAAACACAGAAGCAGACGACATTTTTGGTTTGCTGCAGCCGGCAAGTTAAAATTTTGATGTCATGAATACAAAGAGGACTCAATTAAACATTGAACATTTTATTTGAAAGTAACCTTCAACCCAGCGTCTTTTTCATTAAGGTTAGTTCAAACTGTCCAAAATATTTTTGTTTGCCTGCAGAAATAAAAATTTGTTTACTCGGTAGCAGTTCATTGATTTCATAAATGCAACACACTACAGTTTTCTATACTTTCCATAAAGGTAAAAAACAATATATGCAATCTGTTATGTTATCTTCATTTAAATGTCAAAAGGGGTTTGTGGCTCCCTGTGCTTTTTTTCTGTAGGAAACGGCTCCAAATGGCTCTTTGAGTGTTTAAGGTTGCCGACCCCTGTTCTAAAGAACCGAGAGTCTTAACTGAAAGGCATATTCTGATACTACATGGGTTTACTTGAATAGGACAAACTGCTTAGAGGAAGATCTATCAAGCAAATCCTACTGGACCAAATTAAAAGCCCCCACAATAATTATATGATGCTCATATACTTTTGACTAGCATATGATGGCCATGTTTACAAATGTCAAAATGTTTTTGATCATTATTATAGGTCACACTCTTGCTAAGTAGCCTTTACACAAGAATTGTGACTGCAACAAAAAATCCTAGCGCAAGTTAGCATATTAAACATATTGAGCAAAATGATGAACAGCACAACATATTTTAAGGTTTTGTGACAATAACTCAAGAAATCAAGTATTAAATGCCTGCTCAAAACAATTGGCTTTTGGTGTCCATGTTTTTTATGCTAACAGGGCATTATGAAACATTGTAATCATTGCAGATTACTATAGAAAATACAGTATACCAAGTTTTAATTTAAATGGGAACAGTATATTGGTCTGTAAAAATAATAAATTATATGCTTTACCTCACTAAAATAAATTAATGTAGAAGTATCATGTTTTTGATCATAATTGAATTACAATTTTTTTTTCTTGTATGCTTAGGTGAAGATTCACCGTGGTCCAGAGCTCCTTATTCAGTCAGATAGTGAGAGCATTATTAATGAGTGGTTAAAAGCACTCAATGAAGCAATAAATATATATGTAAGAATACACACACGCACACCAAACACCAGATTTATATTTACACACAGGCCCATGTGATAGTCCTGAAACGTCCAGGTCATTTCTGTTTTTTCTTAATCCTGAAACCATTTCGGTTTGAAATAAATAGAACATGAAATGATTGATCATAATGTTTAAAAACCAAATCAAAACAATCATGGCAGCCTAGTGGTAGACTACTTCATTTTTAAGTGAGGAAAAAGTAGTGCAACAGATAATTTTAACAAAATTCCTTTGTTGTGTTGGCAGTATGTAGTGGATCCTGTAGGATCACGTTACTTCCAATCAGATTGGAAATATTTTTCCGACTAAATACTCCTCAAATCAACTTGCTTGCTAAAACACTCTATAACATAGCATATACAATACTGGTCAAAAGTTTGGATACATGACTGTTTTTAATGTTTTTGAAAGAAGTCTAATATTCTCATCATTCAAGCCTGTATTTATTTGACTTAAAAAACAGTAATCTTTAGAAATATTTTTACAATTTCAAATGTAATATTTAGCTAGCATCATAATTTGTCAATTAAATAGTGCTAGCTTACATTTAGTAGATCTGATTTCCTGGCTGGCTAGCTACATTATAAACACATTTTGATATTTGCTAGCTAAACTTTAATACTATAGATAAAATACATATATTTACCCAAGTAATATAGGGTACATGGCCTCAGTAGCCCTGCAATAATAATTTTTTCACAATGATTTAACAGGGTACACATTTGAACAAGATGCATTCATCAAGCTCATTTTCCAGAATTCTGAAAACTCACTCTAAAATTAAAGGTTTCAAAACAGTGTCTTCAGTGTACAGCCAAAAAAACTACAGGCCTACCAATTTCAGTACTTATGGCTGTCACTGTACATTGATTGGTATAGACATAGTGGGTGTACATGCTTTTTTTAACCTGTGTATGGTTAATTTTGAGGCTTGGGAGTCTGATGAGGCTATTGAAGACGACATGCCAGAATCTCCAGGACTAGAAAAACAAGAAAAAGAGAAGCAAGACCAACAGAAGAAGACCAAAACGAGTTTAAAGAAATTTCTCGTACGTAGACCCTCTCTACAGGCTGTTAAGGACAAGGGTTACATCAAAGGTAAAGATACATGCAAATAATCATATACGTAGTATATACATTTGGAGTTTTACATATGGAAATACCATCACATTCCCTTTGTGTAGATCTGGTGTTTGGCTGTGATCTGAATAGTCTTTGTCAGAGGGAAAAAACTACTGTCCCCCACTTCGTCAAGATGTGTATCGAATACATAGAGGATGAAGGTACAGTAAACAAAAATGTATACAGTTGATATTAGGTGTTCAGGCTATAGTCTGTGGGAAAAGCAGAGAAAGTAAAAGATAAATTCAGTTTTGTTTTATTTGTAAACACTTCTATCAATAGACATGGTCACAGAGCTTAACAGGTACAGTATATATAAATTCAGGATGTACAGTTAAAATTTATGCCAGAGGTTTTGTTGCAAGAAAAAAGTCGACGTATACTTGGACTAAAATAATCAGGCTACATTTTATCCTGGCTATTATTTCAGGTTGTAAACATCTAGGTGCAGAGAGGAAAATTTTCTAGACTAAAAGAGTATTATTGAATAAATTGTGAATTTAACAGATGAATTAATGATCAAATAACTAAAGCTGCATAAAAACCTTGAATGTACATTTAGCTAATATTCAAAACTAGTCTTTCTCTGTTTTTTTTTTTTAGGTCTGGGTTTGGATGGTCTCTATAGAGTGAGTGGAAATCTGGCAGTCATACAGAAGCTGAGATTTGCTGTTAATCATGGTAATGTGTGTCTATGTGCAGTGTATATATATGAAATATTTCTATAATAACTAAATGCTTATGCTTTTAATCAGTAAGGTCAGTCACAGATGTTGGGTGAGAAGAACTACCGTAGCACAAATTGCGGATAAAGTTAATGCTTGCTCTGATAGAAACGTGTATGGATACACTGTGCATTGCAGCTTGTTGCATATGAGGCTGTGTAGCCACAGACTGTAGAGTCCCTATGCTGACCTCTGCCCACTGGTGAAAGCGCCAACAATTGGCGAAGAAATTGACATAAGAAATATCGGTGTCTTTCATTTAATTGATATGGCAGTGGTGACATTTTGGCTCATCTACAGACACGATCGTACTTACAATGGAATGAGAGCGTGTAAAGACAATTGCATATCCATACATTGAAAATTCTTCTTTACACTGCAGAGTTTCATGCACGGGGAGCTAAGGTCAGATAGCTTGGTCAGATAGCCAGGACCAGGTTCAGTAACATTATTTGGCTAAGAATGTGTTAGCTGGCTACCTGAATATTCTAAATAGGGTTTTTTAAAAATAGGTTTTTCCATCAGTGGAATTTTTCCATCTCTAATGTCACAGGCAGTTTTCAAAGTGACAGTGAAAGGTTTTGTCAGGTTTAAATTGTAAAAGAGTGGCTCAGGGAGCATGATGCATCATTTTCTCTGATGGGTTTACAACAACAGCATTTAGACCTTAACCTTTTTGAGAATCTTGTAGGATGTGCTGAAGAAGACTTTATGAAGTGTTCCAATTCTCCTATCTGTATAAAACCAGAAATTAATTCAGATCGAAAAATTTTGGCATGGCATAAGCTAATCGAATCACTGCCACGGCAAAGGTGTGCTACAATCAAAGCAAATGGCGGTCTAACAAAAAAAATATTAAAATGTGTTTTTAATACTTAATCTATTGTAGGTCATATTTGCTCTTTTTGCCTACGTCTTAGATGAGAAGATAAATTTGGGAGATAGTAAATGGGACGACATTCATGTGGCTACCGGAGCACTTAAGATGTTTTTGCGAGAGCTTCCAGAACCACTCTTCACCTATGCCTACTTCAATGATTTCCTCAATGCCATCAGTAAGTAAAAGGAGACCAGTTGTGTGTGTATGTGTTCATTTGTTTTTATGTATGTGTGAACTAAAAGTGACAGAAAAAAAGAAGCCAAATGTACAGTTTTACATTTTACAGTAGAGTCAAGTCTCCTCTTGCTTTTTGACTATGACAATTATAAATACAGATTATACCGACGTGTGTGTGTGTGTGTGTGTAGAAATCACAGACTCTAAAAAAAAAGTGCACAATATCAAAGAACTGGTGAAACAGCTGCCTCAAGCCAACCAGGATACAATGCAGGCGCTTTTTAAACACCTGAGAAAGTAAGTATTTACAGACACAAATAATACTGGCACATAGTGTAGGTCATTTCAGAATTATTGTTTATCTTTATAACATCTGTGTTTGTAGAGTAATAGAGCATGGCGAGCAGAATAGGATGACCCTGCAGAGTGTTTCAATTGTGTTTGGCCCAACTCTATTACGTCCTGAGACTGAGAATATACAGATGGCAGTTCATATGGTTTACCTACACCAAATTGTTGAGTTCATTCTATATGAGTATGAGGCTATATTTGGTATGTAAGCTGAAATGTGTCTTTCACTTTCATAAAAAGTATGTAATCTTCTGAAGGGATATTCATAAGTTGAAACTGAATTGCCATGCACAAACATGTGGGATACATAAGGTAAGATTATTTCATTCTTTTTTTTTTATTGGATGAAATTGTTTCCATGGAGTGTTTTCCTTCCTTTATTATTCTTTTTTGTATAGTAGCTCTTTTTGGACTGCATTTTAAAAACGGGATAATCCATATTTCATAACTTAATTAATTTAGTCTTAATTTTTTGCTGAACACTATTGATTGATTGTGCCAGCGATTTGTGATGTTCCATAAAGTTCCAAAAAATGATGGCATTATGACAATCTTTATCAAGTACGAATAATGTCATATGGAACTTTATAGAACATTGTTCTAAGAACATTTTCTCTCAGCATTATCAGATCTGGCATTAACTAGTTATAACGTTATGAGAACGTTCCATGAACATTATTTCGAATGTTGTTTTGTCCTAACATTTAGACAACTTTTAAAGAACGTTAGCCAAAGTTGTGGGAACGTTCCCTGTTAGCTGGGCACTTGATATCATCCCAAACAATAAAACTAGCTGGTTCCATAAACAGACTTGCAATAATCTTGTGCAAATTGAGTGAATGTTCACTTTCAGATTAGAATGAACGAAATAGTAAATAGCCACAGCTAAAATAGATATTACTTACTGTTGGTAAACTTAATATTATAAATTTAGATATTTGTAGATTTTAGATAAAGTGTTGTTTTGCCTCTTGAAATGGGTTAAAAACATAAATACTATGGCTATTTGTTGGTATCTTGTAATTAACTATAACCTTAAATATTTATATTTGAAGTGAGTATTAAACTCATTAACAATTTATGTAAATTTCAAATTCACACTTACATAATAGGATCTGACCACAGTTAACAGAGTTTTGTTCTTTTCTTCTCTCACTTTTTGTGCAGTCCATTAACGGTTCACGCAGGATTAGCTTGTTCTTCAAAGTTTGACCAATTTTTGATATGATTAATGTAGAATATTAGTCTATTTTGTATCTTAAGGCTTTATGAATGAAATCGTATGTAAATGTTGTGAGGTAGTGTGTGTATATACAGTGCATACAGAAAGTATTCATACCCCCTTTACATTTTTAGTTTTCTTATGTTGCAGGCCGATACTACTTAATTGTTTTAACAGATTAATCTACACTCAGTATAATGACAAAGTGAAATGTGTGCAAATGTATGAAAAGGGAAAATAAAACATGAACACGGTGTTTTATGAAAGTATCGAGACACTTTGCAACAACAATTGAAATTTAGCTCCGATGCCATTCATTTATCCTGAAAAAGATTTGTAAATGCATGGATCTCTTCGAAAAGGCCTCACAGTTGACAATGTACTGTATATCAGTGCAAAAACGTCATGAGGTCAAAGTAACTACCTGCAGAACGCAGAGACAGGAGTGTTGGAAGGCACAGATCTGGGGATGTAAAAATTATTATGCTACACTAAAGATTCCCAATAACATAGGTGTACACCTGTGTGTTTGGCACATCCAAAAGCTTTGTACGAGAGGTGACCATGAACTCAATGGTAATAATTCAGCTTCAGAGATCCTGTGGGAGGAGCCATCAGTGCAAACCCTTTTTGTGATTGTTGCAGGTTAAAATTCCTGATTTCCTGCCAGCTTTTATATAAATGTTTGATGCAGGTTGCAATGTTTGTCCTTGTTTTGTTGCATTAAAATTGCATGATTCCAATTTATGGTGTATGCTATTATAATTATCTTACCAAAAGTTATTGACTTGTGTTTAAAGATTCTATTTGAAACTTTTTTCAGATTGATCTTTTTTTTCTTTTTCTATTATTATTTTATTTCTATTTGTTACGTATTTCTATTACTTGCATGCCTTTGTAACTCACTACACACAATCAAACTTACTGTGATTTATTCAGAGCATGGAATAGATTGGGATGAAAAAGCTTGTCATGGTGATTTGTCTTTCCTGCTGTCCATCCGGACGTGTTTTGAAATATGAAAATAATTACGTCTACAGAAACTGTCTAATAGAGCACACAAACTTTCACTGAAATCATTTAACTTTATATAGAATCTAAATAATAATAATATATATGTGAAAAAATATAACAATCTGTTCCACCAACAGCAGCTCAGCAGAGTTACCGGCTGTAAGGCTTTGTACTAATTGCAAACCTGTGCTGTTGTATGATACAGCTTTTGTTTTTCTTCTTTTTTTAAAACCTCTCCACGCCACGACTGCAAAATGTCAATACATTTTATGCGTGTGACGTGCGGATAGCGGCGGGTAACGTGGCTGAGACACAGGTGCAGAGAACGTCGTGCTTCTTCGTTAATACTTTTAAACACAAAACAACAAACACCCTTTCACGACACGAATACACAGTGCCGTGAGACTTACAATGATCAACACCACGGTGATAAAGTGCAACCTATTTATCCGCTGTGTTGATGAGTAATGATTGTGTGCCGCAACCCGAGTGGGATTAACACACACACAGACACATACAGTTCACGCCAGTTTTCCCGGGTTCCTCTACGCCGCCCTGGCCATAGTCCTTGGGCGTGGCAATGCGTAATAGTGACGTACATATCAAATACAAATACAACAATACAAATACATATCATTTTCGCTGTAATCTATTGGCAAAATAAAATGATGCAATGTTATGTTACATGTGGTGGCAGAGTGGTTAGTACTCCGGCCTCACAGCAAGAAGATTATGGGTTTGATTCCTGGCCAGGGTGTTTCTGTGTGGAGTTTTCATGTTCTCCCTGTGCTTATGCAGGTTTTCCCTGGGTACTCCGGTTTCCTCCCTCCTCCAAACACGTGATTGGGCATAGGTGAATTGGCTACTCTAAAGCTACTTTAATTAGCAAGTGTTGTAGCTACATTCATTTATGCTATGACCCATTCACTCATATTGGTTTGCTATTTTTAACTTAGTGGTAGCAAAATGAGCAAGCTTAAACATTAAAATTTGCAACACGTTAGAGAAAACTGCAAAACGTTTCTACTGACAGCCTGTCATATCAGTGACAAACCATTAGCATTGCTTTGCTACAGAAGTGCCAAGAGCTTTTAGTGCCTATGGGAAAGGGTTCAGTAGGCTGTTGAAAATGTATCAACCATGCCTATTTATTGATCACCAAATCTTCTCACCAATATTGTTTATAAGCACATCTACCTCCCCCCATTCTGACCACGTTCTACAGAGGGACCGACGCGTGGTCATAGCATATATCAATGTAGCTACAACACTTGCTAAATAAAGTAGCTTTAGAGTAGCAAATTCACCTATGCCCAATCACGTGTTTGGAGGAGAGAGGAAACCGGAGTACCCGGAGAAAACCCACACAAGCACGGGGAGGACATGCAAACTCCATAGAGAAAGATCCTGAAAGGTGGGAATCGAGCCCATGAGCTTCTTGTTGTGAGGCTGGAGTACTAACCACTCTATATAATATAATGTAATGTGGGGTGGTGGTGGCTCAGTGGGTAAGGCTCTGAGTCAGTGATAAGAGGATCGGGGGTTCGAGCCCTGCTCCAGACATGCTGCCATCTTTGGGTCCTTGAGCAAGACCCTTAATCTCACTTGCTCCAGGGGTGCCGTTTGTTCTGGTTGACCCTGCGCTCTGACCCCGGCGTATTCTGACAGATATTCTGGGATATGGAGAAAATAAAACATTTCAGTGCGTGAAAATGTAATCAGTAATCATTCAGATCTTCAATTGTTACCATGTAGGGATGTGCTTCATTTACATTGGAACATTTCTTAACAAATAGTCAGCATATGAACTCTAATATACAATCAGAAAATGATTTGAGGTGATTAGAAAACTGACATTACTCTAATATCATGTTGACGTTTGAAGAATTATGATTTCTATGAGCGCTAGCATTGTGGGAATGAATGTGCTTACTGCGCGCGCTGTCACGTGTCGGACAAACCACCGTGTGCCACAGAGAACGCTTGCTGATAAATTGTGTTTGATGCTCAGTTCCGCTGACATTTTACATCCATGTATTTCATTTGTCACACTCTCGTCTGTACTTTTGCATTCGCTTTTATTTCAGATCTAAAAACCTCTGGAGCTTCATCTGCCATCGTTTCACATCGACCCGATCACAGTTTAACTCTGATTGGCTCTGGTCCGAACCTTACCCAATCAGAACGAAGCGCGAGTCTTCACAGCACGCGGGTGATTTGCAAGAACGCTGCACAACTCACTAATAATAACGCCGTCCCATATTGTTTTAAAACGTGACGCGCCATTTTATTCTTAAAAAAGGACGATTCCGTATTCTAAGTTACAGGTGGCGACCCTACTATAGGCTCGAACGCCTTGTGATAGCATTAGCCTCTTATATTAGCTCTTGTGCTATTTTTGCTTTATTGTTTCATTTAGCTGTTTCTTTCTGTTCCTTATTATTAAATAAAGTTCCGTTCGCATGCCTCGTAAGGTCCTTCCTCTCCTCACACCATGCAGTATGACACCCTGCACTCACTTTCCACAGCCACGCCTCCTCCAAAACACAAACGAGGGAACGTACTGATGACGTATATTAGCTCTGCGCAAACAGGATGCGCACTGGTATGCAAATACAGTAGTACATATGTTGACAGGCAGGTAACACAACCTACCGTAATGTTTTGATTAGATGACGTTTTTGGAGTCCTATGCCTTTCACAGACGATATAAATACATTTAGACAATTTAACTTAGAGTGCTATCGAAATGTGGCGATTTTCAATCAGCATGAAAAATATAAATAAAATAAAAAGCTCTGAAATCTCCTACCCTGCCTTTAAGGGCAACGCTACCAAATAGTAACAAAACTTATGTAAAATGTAACGTGTGTAAGTGTAAAAATAAATAAATAAA
>JAOUQX010000018.1:6047005-6061875 GCA_028566295.1 Liobagrus marginatus | reverse complement strand
ATTCTATACTGAAGATATACAATTTATACAGTTTTGTGCAAATTGTGCATGTGTGTGCAAAAGAGAGTCTCAGGGGGGTGTAGGAAAAGGGAAAGGGCGCAGAGCGAGAACAAAAAAGAGGACGAGAGGAAAGGGACCCAAGAAGCGGGAGCAGAGCAAAAGTGGAGCCCTAATGTGTGTGTATGTTATGAGCTACCACTTTGAGGGCACGGACAACTCGCGGAAAGAAGCTCTTCCACATTCTCGCTGTGTTCGCTTTTAGGGGGCGTAAACGCTTCCCTGACGGTAACAGATATATATATATATATATATATATATATATATACACACATATAGTGAAAGTAGAGTCACTAAAACAATTAATTATACTTGTTCAAGGGCACAAGTTTCAACCGCTTGGACAGACGTGTGTGTGTGTGTGTGTGTGTGTGTGTGTGTGTGTGTGTGTGTGTGTGTGTGTGTTTAAACAGATTAGTCAAGTACACTGTGTGTTGGAGTACTGCAATTAACCTATCCTCTTTAGGACCCTGCTGTCCTGAGAATCTAAATGTGGAACAGGTGACACAGTCCATGACCAGTGTGAAGTGGTCATCATCCAAAGGAGGCTGGGCTTATATCACCTCACTGTCATCATCACGAGGTCATGCAAAATGCCATACCATGGACACACAGTGCTTAATGGGTTGCATAACTTGTGCCACTAATTACAGCGTCTCGGTTGAGGCCATAAGTGTTACTGGGCACAAGTCCTTATGCGACTATCATGGCTTTTCTTCCAGTAAGTACATGTCATGCATGCTCACTCTTAGGTTTAATGCTCTTATAATGTGGATCCAAAACATCAGATAATTAATCTATTTAGGTTGGAAGACCAAGTAAATGTAAGAGCAAACATAGGTTTAGGTCAACACTATAAACAAGGCACCAAACCATGAACACTGGGTAAAAACATTGCAAAATGTGCAGAATATAGTAATATGGTATATAGTATAGTTTTGGAGTAAAGGTTTTGTAGAAGCTCAAGCATATGAAATCACTTGGTTTATGGCCAAAAGTTTGTGGACACCTGCCCACCAAGGTCTTGAATGTCAGGTGTCCACAAATGTTTGGCCATAAAGTATATACACACATAGATTATTAACTAGTAACGATAAAATGTTGGAACAATACACAACGCTCTGACAATTAAACAGCCTGCATCAAAATTGTGTAAAGCTAACCCAGAAACAAAGTGAGTTCGGATTTTTGATGGCCTAGTTATTGTGTACACTCTCTGTCCATTTTAATAGGAATACCTGTACACCTGCTCATTCTTACATAATGCACAGTGCATAAAAAATGCAGATAGAGGTCAAGAGCTTCAGATAAGGTTCACCAAGTCAAACATTTGACACAAAATGGTGCAAAAAGACTAAAACCATCCTTAATATGGAAGATCTGCAGCATAAAACATTTTGTTGATGAGTTTCAGCCTGAACAGTTAAAGACTGAAAAAACCCCCAGATGATTTTCTTTTCTAATCTTAAACTATTTAGTTTGGGGTGAGTATGTGCCCATGATAGTCTTAGAGTGCCCTTTTTTATCTGACAGTTGTGAAAACCCATGTGGAGTCTGCTATTGTAGCCCATCTACCTAATCTACTGTACCTATCTAATTCTTCGTAAAGAAGACTGCTTCAAATACACACAAGAGTGTGTCTTAAAGAATCCGTTGCCAGATACCACCACCTTCTGAGGTTTTGTGGATTCAAAGAGGCAGTTTATTAGGCAGTTTGTTTTATCACTTATACACCACTGCCATTTGCAGTATTTACATTTATTCTCTGATTTAACCTAATACAGACAGTTTTATTATGAAATACCCCCCCCCCCATATTATATGCTCCTCCCCTTCAGCCAATCAAATATTAATTTACACATACCACCATTTTAATTCTGCAAATATTTAACCCATGTTGATATCTGTATGTCTGGCCTACAGTATACAGCAGCTATACTAATAACATAATTGTTTCGTTACATTGAATAAGTTTCTGTTAATGATTGTAATATACATACTGTGTATAATTGTATACCAGTTGATCTTTCGGTTGTGAACACTAATAGTATACACACATCATATGCCTATAAGTTTGTGGACACTTTTTCTTTTTCATTGCAACTATTGACCCTAACTGTTTTCACAAAGCACATACTTATCTGGAATGTCTCTGTATGCTGAAACATTAAGATTTCCTGTCAAAAGAACTTAGAGACCTAGCCTAAAAAGTTCCAGCATGAACCTTCCGCCAGGTTTTCTTACCTAGATATTATTACCCAATCAGTGAGCGGTGCTAATATATTTGCCGTACAGGCACCAATTCTCACCTAAAGCCAAAGCAACACCGTCTCATAATTAAGTACAAGATATAAGAGCTATATTACTACTATTAATACAATACTCTTGTCTTATGTTATTCAACTTTATTGGCTGACTATTTAGCTTTCTCTTTTTTATTCTAAGGCACTTGTTGTCCTTCTGGCGTGAGGCTCTATCGGATGGTCAATAGCACATACCGTGTGTCCTGGAGAGGTTCTGATAACATCAATGGCTACTCAGTCGAACTTTCTGGCAGCAACGCCAACTACACATGCAAACCAGTACTGGGTGTCAGCTCATGCGACATTTCCAGTGTACTGTGTGATGACACATACAGTGTAGTGGTTGCACCTGTCACACGCCAAGGTTCTAAAGTCTTATTTTGTTCCAGGAGGTTATACTCTGGTGAGCTTTTCTCTGGTTGTTTTAATTGTCAAATAACAGAACAACAGCATGAATATTATCATGAATTGAGTATTTGTTTGTTTATTTTTACCTTTCATAGTCTCCTGCGTTGGCAACAGGGTTGGAATGGGTATGTAACCCTTGTGCATTACATTCATTTAAAACAATTGATCTAAATTCAGGAATAAATTGTAATTGCATAATTACTATAATTAACTTAATTGCACAATTCAATGATAATTGTCTAGAAAATTATTCATTAGTTTTGGCGATGTGTATAACTGTTAATTGCCTTTGCATTATATCATTCTCTAGTTATTTATCGTGGGAAATGAAGCGCGGATTAGCAGTTGCCATTTCAAGGGTTTGTATTAACCGAGAATGACATTTTTCAGAGAATTATGCAATGTTAATGAGAACATTGGCTAGTCTCTCTTTAATTTCATTTTAAACAATATCTAAACCTTTCTCTTTAATTTCATTTTAAACAATATCTAAACCTTTCTCTTTAATTTCATTTTAAACAATATCTAAACCAATCAAACTGAAATCTGAGCTCAATGAATCTATAACAAGCAGGAAATATACCATTTTACTACAGTAAAAGTAGCTGCCATTGGTGCTGTTATGGTGTAGTAACTAACATCTTAATATTTAATCCGAGGTACACAACTTCCATACTTAAGTGAAAGTACAGACACTACATTGTTGTATTATTATCAAATAGTTGTATGAAATACTTACAGTACCTTATGCGTCTGAGGCAACCTAGTGAATAGACTGACCCGTTTGTGAGTAAAACAATTCCCAGAACACATCTATGGCCAATTTCTTCACACCTATGGATAAACACTAACATTTTTGGAAAGGAGCAAGGCAACACTGTTGATCACTTTATACATTATACAGATGCACCAAATTGAGAACACATGTCAAGGCGATTAAAAATGTTTTTCCATCATTCTTGCTATGGTACATATCTTTGTTTTTTAGGGACATCGCTGGGAAAAAAGAACAACATTTAGGATTAGAGATCTTATATGTAGTTTTGTGAATGTTATTTTGAGTATGTACAAGATAGTTAATATGTATGTTGATGGCATATTGGCGACATAAATGCCTTTAAATAAACTGATTTTGCATCTGAATGAAAAAATGTTTTATGCATTATTTTATGGTATGGACTGTCCAGGGTGTACCCTGCCACATGCCCTATGTTAGATGGGATAGGCTCCAGTGCCCCCATGACCCTGAACAGGATAAGCGGTAGATAATGAATGGATTTTATGGTACACAGTTGTAGAAATTTCAACAAAAGATGCAATTGGATGTTAAATTCCATATTGACGAAGAAAAAATACAAACCTTAGGATTTATAATAATGGAATAATTTAATTACCTGAATATCCTTATGGAGGATATATTTCTACTTGCTTTCCAATCAGCTTTCCTTCAACCCATACCAGTCTCTGTGTTTGCCTCCAAAAAAAACACCTCCTGGCAGCATGATGCACCCACCCACTACTATGCTTCACTGATAGGATGGTATTGGGCAAGTGATGAACAGATGCCTGGTTTCCCTCAGACCTAACATTTATAATTAAGGTCAAACAGGGACTATAAAATAAAATATTAAAGAAACTGGTTTAGAGTTCAACCCCTTTGAGACAGTTTATAAACTTTTTTCAGGTCTTTTTCCATTGTGAAATATTGTAAGGTAGCCCTTTTCACAAAAAAGTGAAAAGCATGCTGTTAACAGCTGGTGATTTACTTGATCTAAAACCTTCTATCCACAAAGTCATTGGTTAAGTTGGCAGTGTGTTTTAGATCATTGACTTGCATTATGTCTTAATATATTATATGTAGTTCTATGAAAATTAGCAAACAAATGCTCAGTAAAAAAACAAGTTAGAAGAAAAGATTTTTATTAAGAAACAAGATGCAACACATCACAATTTCAGCAGGTTCATACTGCCAGTTTACTCAGACCATGTTTAATTTGTTTAAAACATTCCCCAGAATTATATATACAGGCAGCGTTTTACAAATCAAAAGAAGTAATAGAGCGTTCTTCCTTTTATGTCCATTCTGGCTTAAAGTATCCTGAACAAAAAAGGTTGCATGAGATTTACACCAACCTTAATTGGACAAAGGCGGTGTACAAGACAAGGTCCTAGGACAAAACAAGGCAGGCGGAAAGTAAGCTCATGGAGTTGCTTCAGTATCTGTTTTCATATAGTCTTTCCCGTTGCTGGCATCTTTACGGTGACTGCGTTCTCGGCTGTGACTGTGCTTGCGCATGTGCTCTTTGCTGTGACTGCATTCGTGCTTCCTGCTTTTCTCTTCTGGTTCCTGACGACTCCTGGAGCGTGACCGAGAACATTTTCTACTCGAGCGCTCACCTTTGTGCCTTCTCTCTCGACTTTCACTTTTGCTTGACCGCTTGCTCCTACGGTCCTCCCTGTGCCTCCTCTCATCTCGCTCATCCTTGTGACGCCAATCATCATCTCCTTTGGCGCGCTTATCTTTTGAGCGCTCCCTTTCGCGTTCTGCACCACTGGTGCGCTCTTTGTGCCCCCGCTCCTTTCGACTGCCTCGCTCTCTTTCACTCTCTCCATCGCGCTCTTTTCTCTCGTTCCTCTTTTCGCGGCTTCTTTGCCGCTCTGAGGCCTGATCTGGGGTTTGAGAATGCCGGCGTTCTGGCTCTCGATCTCTGGTCCTGTCTGCACCTCTATCTTTATCCACTTTTTCCCGGTCTCGATCTTTACGCTGGCGGTCCCTTTCTCTCTCAAGCTCACGGTCAAAGCTAACTCCACGCCGTTCTCGGTGGTGACTGCGGCTGGGGGAGCGGTTTGGGGATCTCCGAGGGCTCGGTGTTCTCCTTGGAGACCTAGTGTGGAAAAACCCAACAGATCAATAGTAATGCTAGCCAAGTTGCAGTCACTACCAGTTTAACCAGCTACACATTACATATACAGGATTGGAACATTTCAAAGATGAAATCGTAATTAACTACCTAATCGGTTTCTAGAGGAATTCTTTTGCAAGCGCCTACTCCTTACATTTAAGTCAGTTCTTAATGCTGCAATTTGTCAAAACCTGACATTTCTCCAACACAAAATAAAAATAATTATAGTAACCTCTATGCAAGAGGTTAAATGCTGAAGGAAAAAAAAAAAAAAAACAGAATAGAAGAATATTTTGCTTTACAACGTGATTTGTTGACTTGTTTTCCTAATGAAAAACAATACCACTGTGTAAAGCACGTTACAGCAGAACAAAATCAAGGTCATTGATTTTCAAAGCTAATGCAGGTATTCACAGCCAGAAGTACAATGCTTAACACCTCTAAACTTGACTGTTAAGGCTGATTTATAGTCCTCCGTTGTTACTAAGGCCGACGTGCGCTTTCTCCAGAAACGTAACCATGCACCAATCCTACCGGCGGACCCCAAGCACTGTGATTGGTCTGCTACACCTCTTCCAGGTGAAAAAAGAAATTGTTGTATAAACCATCGTATCCTTTCTTGTAGTTTTAAATAGATACTGTTCTTTGATATTTACAATGGCAAAATAAGTCGCATTCTATTTGCCACCTTCTTCGTCTTTTGCCTTGATACTGTAGGTCACAAAATCAACATGCCTGCATCCTAGCGGTCCACATATGTAATTGAACGTCGATGAGGACTACCACGCAGAAGTATAAATGAGCCTTTAAAAATACTGGGCAAAAATAAATGTACCTTGAGCGGTGCCAGTCTTCACTCTCTTCTTCCTCTTTGCCGTCTTTCTGTGGTGGTTTGCGCGGCCGGCTCTTCAGCTGTGTGTCGATGGCTTTCTGCACAGGCACTGGGATACGTGGAAACAGTGTGGAGAACCATTCAAGTTTCGCAAGGAAGGAGCGCAGCATCTCACCGATAGTCATCACACAACCGCCGCCAGCCTTCACATCCAGCTCCTGATCACACAAACACATAGGGTCTTTAATTAAACCAGCCTTGCCAAGATGGCCAGCATTTCCTATACTTCAGGATCGTCCTACTCATTAATGCACAGAACACTCCAAGTGAAAAATTTCTCTGCTTAAACAAGTGATTTTGTGCAGCAAAAACTAATGCACATCAGGGTACGGTGAAGAAGCTCTCAGTTCTTTGGAGTGTAATATTCTTAATCAGCATAAACCTAATAATTACACCTCTAAAAAGAGCAAAAATAACACACAATTTACATGAGTCACACAAAGCATGTTATAACTGCACTCAAAAAAAAGAAAATGCATGTCTGTGATGACCAAAACTGAAACTTCCCCTTTGTTTATCAAACTAAATATTCATATGTTCTATTTTCTGCATGTGCAAGATGGTGCAGGTGTCACATGAAAAGGTGGACCAATCTAAGACAGCTAATTAATCTCAGCCCAGAGAACACACACTGTAGTCCCACATACATGATGAGACATTAGTTGACTGTTTTTTTTTTTGTTTTTTTATAAAAACAAACAAGTATAATTTAACAGGGCAGGGATCAATGTGTGACAGCTTTATTACGTTACATTAAATTACTTTAGAAAAGATGGCAGAAAGTCCGTTTCTAAGGTAACAGTGATAACTGGGCTTTCAGATCATACAAAAAACAGAAAACCCACAAAAATGCTAATCATCAGAGGTCTGGTAAAATTATTTTGCCATTCTATAAGATATCCTTTAAAAAGTATCTTTCATACAACTGCTACAGCTCCTGATGTTAGCGGCGCTACAGTACAGATACACTGGGTCTGATATTAGCGTGAGAACAGAAATGGGTTCTTTTTGCACTCACGCACGCAACCCTGCAGTGCTGGGACATATTACTCCTATTCACCTTCTGCATAAGGCCATCTGAGAAAGAGAAGAGTGCAGTTAGCTAGACGTACACACAAACGTCCAGACACTTCTATATTCACACTCTAGGTGCTGATGTTGAGCTATAACTTGTTGGAAATTGATGAGTGAATTCGTGAAATCTTTTTCCAATGAACAAGCTAATGTTTCATTTAATGGTCAACACAAATTACCCAAGAGGGTAGTAAGTGTCGATTTCTTTTTTTTTTATTTCATTAAATCAGATTATACCTGCACAAGGTAAAGGATTTATGAGCTAGGTTAACGCACAAGCAAGTTCAATATGCATTGACTCATGTTCTGGTTGTCTTTGAATCCCTTAACTATGCTAGCCATAATATTTATTCTGTTCTGTAAATGTTTTACATGCAATACATGTTTTGCAAGTTAAAAAAAAAACAAAAACAAAAAAAAACAGCAACTCTGGTTGAAATATTGTGCTTTCTCCACACATCACAATTCAATTTCTGCTCAAAATAACAACAGGTGCTTAACTTTCTTGTTTAAAGAGTCATCTTTCAGCTTTGATTGTTAGATGGCAAAACATCAAAGTAATTGGATATATATACACATCTTTTTTTTTTTTATATATATATACTTATCAAGCACACTTAAAATACAGATCATAAAGGCAAACTTATCAGGCAAAAGGGTTAGGTTGACCAGTTGCCCAAAGCGTGAAACACTGCATAATGGCAGCACCACTAGTCTGATCATCATGTAGGGCAACATTTTACATTTTGGCCCATATTTTGTGAATCTTAAAGCCTTACCATGTAAAGTCATTAGTTTGTTGGGCTCTCTCTGACTTTAAAAACAATCATCAGCCCAACAGCTTTCTGTAGACATTCGACATTTGAAGACGATCACAATATTCATTCATTCAAATACTCATGACAAATTTATTTATTACAGCTTTTGCTACTCACTAATACAGATAAAATTAGTAAACACGTACATCAAAACTAATCGATCCTGTTTGTTCATCTGCCAGCAATGAGCATATGGCATTGTAACGGCAAACATTTATGTTTTGGCAACAGTAGCATTGAATTGGGTAAAACCCTCAAACTGCTGACTAAGATTATTGACACACTAAAGAATTGGGTCTAAATAACTGACTGCTGAAATTGGATGATACACCAAAGTCAAGCTGATCAACAACGCAAAACACCAAATTAGCTTTGCTAATGTAAAAATAAATAATCTGTCAGAACTCATGCCACTGATGTTTTCAAACAGAACACAGTGGGGATTTATATCGTTACTGAAAGAACCAAACAACCTTATTTTCAACAAACATTATATGCAAAATGAAAGCAAATGTAAAAAGCCAGCAGTATTACAACTTCAATTTTTTTTAATGAATACCTTAAAAAAATTTAAAAAAATAAATAAAATATCACATGGTCTATTCTATACAAAATACGTAACTAAGCTATCAAGTTTCAGGACCCCTCATCACAGACATGCAGGTAAAAGCTTCATTAAAAACTATAAACTGATGTTGGCAAGACAGAGGTGAGTATTTTTAAGCTTATAACATTTAGCTTTCAGTAATTACAAGACCTCAAACACTGCTATCACAAACAAGTCTTACTACACTGGCTCTGCTATAGGGGTGGAGAAGAGGGCCAAAGACTACAGCATTAAACAGCCCATGTTTCCACATATTATATATGTAAAAGAAAGCTGAAAGGATTACCCGTGGCGACATACCTCCTCATCATCTAGGAAGGACTCATACCACTCTATCAGGTCTGCAGGGGGTTGTGTGTATCTGTAAACCATAAAAGAAACAAAAAAGATATGCATTTCAGCACAATGTCATAATACAATCACAGAGCCCTTAATAAGGAATACTTACAACTCATTCATGCAAATATCTGATGAGATGATCAAATGGCAACAGAACAAAGAGTGGGTTGAGTGGCTCAACCCAGTAAATGAACGTTTTGCATAAAAAAAGTTATCAGCCAAATCAAATCTACCTGCCTAATACTGTGCATCATTTATTCCACACATGCATCAGTGGGCCTTGGGTGCTAGAGTACTTCTTGTCCTTCCTAGGACCGCTTTGGGAACTACTAATGAACACCATTATGCGCTGACACAATCATCTAGCATCATAGTTTGATCCTATTAAAGTCATTAGATCCAACATCAACAATGGAACCTTCACATGTTAACCAGTCCCCTAAAAGAAAGTCAACAATTCACTTTTTGGAACATGTTACAGAATCACTTGTCACGTTCTACAATGTTTTGCTCAATAGTATTGCATTCTTTTACCAGAGTACCATGGCAAATTAATGTACAAAGAGTGGACTCTTACCGTATATACATGAAGCCAAGTGCTCTGATGTACGGGGAGTCTGTGTGTGTAATAAGACCCATCACCTGCTTGCGGGTAAGTTTCAGCGTGAACAGCTTATACAGTAGACAAAAAGCTGTGGAGACAATACCACCAGTACCTACGCCTCGCACCTGCAAGAAAAACCAAATTTGCAACACAATGTTTAATTGTTCACAAACTGGAGATAAACTAAACAAGCACCTTCTAAAACCCATCTGACAATAAGCCATTTTCCCCATCTTGTATCATGAACACATGAGCCTACCCTAACAAGGTAATCTAGCGAACTCATTTCAAACTATGATCAAACGTAATTGAGAAAACGTTTGCCAACTTTTCGTCTCTGCATTTTTCACATGAAATTAACTGGCAGGAGTCACGCTTCCGAACTGACTACTTAGTTTTACCTAATCCATGTATATTACTGATAGCTTGATGGTACTTTTTTTTTTTTATCATTGAGGTAATACCTACGTTATTTGCATATGCATATACATAGTGCATATAGATGTACATTTGTAATTAGTAATTACTGTACTTCCTGTTAATAGTATTTATATGCAACCAACCCCCCCTTCCCACAATTTCCTCTCTCACTCACCCCCACTTATAGCAAACGTTCAGTAAGTCATCAAAGCATTTCATTGTATGTTGTACCACGTATAATGTACATGTAACAATTAAACGTTGAACTTGAACTATTTGACTATTACCATGACAACAGGGGTGTACCTGTTGATTCCCCAGCTGCTATCAGTTTATTTTGTTTATACCAGCAAGATATGCGTATACTGTTTGGATGAGATTAATAAACAAATAAAACAAGTACGTTGCGAGAAATTAAATCTACTTAAAATTTAGGGCTGTGTGTGCACGCATGTGTGTGTGTGTGTGTGTAATACATCACTATACGTTAACCCACTAAATAAATCTTGCGAGGTTGTAAGTGTGGCTGTTTGAATGGCATGCTGTTCCTGAGCTTCATTACATCATTATAAGAAATTCCACCTGAAGCAACAAACAGTTCATGTTAGGACACCTGCAGACAACCCAACGCTCCCAGCTTTTTCGGGAGTCTCCCACATATTAATAGTGGGTCCCTGACGCTCACAAATTAGATAAAATATCTTTGAAAATAGTTAATATAAGATATTGCAGTCAATGCTGGGCTACTACTTTTGATGAAAGCTGTACCCACAACTGATAAAGGAATTGGTAAAGAAGATCCAGAATCACATACTTCTACTTACCCCTCCGCACATTCCAGTCTGCCCTGCAGTCTTCCTGCTTCCCTTTTCCCACGGCTCTACATGGTTTACCTGAGAGAAAAATATACAACTGTCACACAGACTACAACATTATGGTATTACTGATATTGGAAATGATTCAAGAATGTACCAACAGGTAACCCCAAAACAATTCAGGGCATAGAACTACATAAGGAATTGCATTGAACCTTAAACAATCAACATACGTAAAGACTGCCCACTGGATGCTTATAAATACAATGCATGTGAAGTCTTCATCAGATTTAATGTCTCTAATGAATCAGCAAATTCTAATGGTTTAGACTGATGCTCTCATCTGTAATAAAATAATCCTGCTAAAGGTGCAGCCAAGTCTTCTGGTCGTCTCAAAGTTTTCAATAGTGCTGGTGCTTGTCACCGGGATAAAGCAGGACACTTGACACCAATATAACCAAACTGAACGGGTTTATTTCATCTACACTTACTGAATGTAACCATTAAAACCCCTAGAGACCAGTATTAATGGTATTCCCTGCTTCACCAGGGAAGTGTAGGCACAGCTGTAGGATCTCATTGTTCATTTTGTAAAGAAGTTTATTTGCTTGTGATCATAATTATTTAATTCTAATTACCCAAAAATAATACCCTCATAATGCTATCAATTCTGCAGCTGAGAACTGGCAAGGAACTAGATTCTACTACAGACTACAAAGAACCAATACCATATCCTGTTTATCTAACCTCCCTCAATTACTTGAACAGAACTATAAACTATTCAAAGTCTGTATGGCTTATACCACTTTAACACCGAGGCAGTTGTCATAGGTCTACACACAGTTGTGTGTACTAACTCAGTCTAGATACCAACCCTAGCTATTAACTAGTTAGTGTTTTAGTCAAATGACTTACAACAGACCATATAAGCGTTTGCTTTCGCGCATGCGCAGGGAGGCAAAACGCAGGGAGGCAAGACAAAAAACCCCGCCATCGGGTCATGACTGTATGATACATTTCTGGAACGTTTTGTCAATTTATTCGGCCATCCGATTGCCAGTCGGTTAAGTAAAGCTGAAAATCGGACCATAAAAAAATAAAGTACTAAGAAAAAAAATCGCACAGTGTATGCACGTCTTAAAAAGGAAAGAAATGTCGCAAATTAAGTATGGACAAGGCACACTCCATGTGATTACCTCGTCAACCTGATGAGAGAATGCCATGAGGTTGCGAAGCTGTCCTCAAAGCTGAATGTAGCCACTTTTGGACAATATAAAACATTCTGGGTTAGGTTTTTTTTTAACTACATAATTTCATGCGTGTTCGTTTGCAGATTTAATGTTTCAAATATAAATGTACAAGATTGAAGGCAATAAAAAAGAAAAAAAACAAAGACTGTGTCCAAACTTTAACCGGAAGTATGTCGTACAATCGTCGTAGTAGTTGAACCTTATCGTCATAGCTGCTTAGAAATTAAGCGTTATTTGAGTCTAAGAGCGCTAACTAATGTCGTGTTCTTCTACTAGTGAACAACTCATTCGTGGTGCATTTCCGCGTTACTAAACAGTTATAAGGTAAGAAAACAGCCGCGTGAGCCCTTTGGCTATACCAAGCTACCTGGCAAAGCTTTGGTTTCGCGGGCCCGCTAGCTGTATAGCATTAGCTTGGGTTACCTTGAAGTAGATTTCGTCCACGACCTCATGGTAGGTCTTCAGTTCATACAATTGAACCTTGAAATACGGAGATGATAACACATTTGTGAGAATCATTGGGTTTAGGTTCATTGTCTTCTCATTGCCCCACAAGGGTAAATTATTTCCGTGTTTCCCTGATGGGGGTTTGCTAACGGCCTGCTGTTGAGGATTACCCGCCATGGCGCTTAGATGCGGCAAAAAATTCAAGCTAGCTAGTTGAAACACACAACCAGTTTTAGTACGAACTATAGTGTCATTAAAACTAGCTTTGCTCTAAATCTCATTTAGTATCATAAGTTACTGAACGAAATTAACTAAATGAACGACATATTTTCCCTGAAATAACACTAGGGCAGTTGAGCGCAAAGCAAGATAACTAATGTAAGCGGAGAGAAGGCGGAAACGGAAATGACGCTTCGATATTTAAAAAAAACATCTTTTTTTTAAATCCAAGACAATGTCCGTTTTAGTACATAGTGTTTGTCCCATGTCACGATAGCTATCGAAAACTAAAAAAAATGTTGAAATCTATTGAAAAATATTGATTTTCTATGAAGAAAATTTAAATCGATTAAATCCTCAAATTCAAGAATGAGTTCGTATTCGTATTCTAAAAGAAAAATATAGAAAAGCCCTCAAATGCAATAAAAAATATTATTTTTGTCTCCTGCAGTAACCCAATTTGGATTATGATTGTAGTTACGTAGATCTTTAAGACAGTGTCAGGAGTGTGAAACGTTTCATAAAGAATACTGAATATAAATTTCAAAATCTAAAAATTTTCAGTTTAATCAAAAGAAAATCTTTCTTTCCTAAAAGGGATGAACTTTTTTTTAACTAATTTTGGTTAAATTATTAACGTGCCATCTGAAACAACTACAAGTGTCACAGACACGTTGCTTAATTAATGTAATATTTTTCAAAGCACATATAAATGAACAGATTCCCCAATTTACGACAATGTTACTGCACATGAACGATTTCACAGTGGATACGTTTATCGAGGGGGGGGGCGTTCAGTGCAAATCCATATAGCTGTTTATTTATACTGCTTATGATCTATTGTTAAAAAGAAAAAAATTATTTTTTTTAGCAAAGTACACAAAGTTACTCAAAGAACTACAACATGAACATGCCACAGACGCGTGGTTACTCCTGACAACAGTCTCCATGGAAACGGTAAACAGTGCTACAGGGGCCTTAAACGTTTACGTCCACACATCTAGTTACATAAAGGCAATAGAAATAAAATGGCGGAGTTGAATTCTTTCCAAAATCTACAGGCGCTTTCCGACCTGCTCTCGTTTCATCCAGCAGAGAAAGAAAGCGATGCAGAACACAAGGTAAACTATAGCTAACGTTTAGAAATGTTGCTATTCATCTTTCTTAAACTACAGTGAGCAGTTTTACTTAATGCCAAAGTGACGCCATGCATCGATTTACCAAAGATACTCTCTGTCTGTTATTGAGTAATTCGCTGTGGAAAAAAACGATCCGTTAATTACGGCTGTCAGACTCCCTGAACAGGAATGTTTTACACTGGACACGTGCGAAAAGGCGAAGCGCCGAATGCCCGTATATATAGAATTGTGCTTTCACTCCGGACAGTAGGTGCGTTTACATGAGCAATGTAATCCGCTTGTAATACAATAGGCACGATCGGTTAAAAAAAAGTTACATGTAAACAGGTCAATCGGGTTACATTTGCCCAACCGATTTAAATTGTGATCGGATTGTAAGGGGTGGTGTACACCTTTTGGAATCCGCTCGATAGGACATGTAAACATTTAAGTGGCTCACAAATGAGGCTAGAATTTTCTGCGCATGTGCAGTAGAGGATAACTTCCGTAATGACGTAAGCGCGCGGCTGTTGTCTTAGGCAAGTTGCCGAGCGCTAAGCAAAATCGGTCAGTAGAATAAACCACGTTGTTACTAA
>JAOUQX010000018.1:6032996-6046905 GCA_028566295.1 Liobagrus marginatus | reverse complement strand
TTCATTCTTATGGGAAAACATGTATTGGTATACGAACGTTTCAGTGTAAGAGTAAAGTCCCGGAACGGATTAAATGCGTAAACCGAGGTACCACTGTATTTGTAAATACGGTGTGATGCTGACGGGAGAAGACAGCCAATAATGAAGCAGCGTCGTAGAACCTGGAAAGACTGGATGAAAGCAACAATGCAGAAAGCCGTCGAAACAAAAATACCGTTGAACAGTCGTTTCGTTTTTTGCACACAAAAAGTATACTCATCTCTTCATAATGTTAATGCCGAATTACTGTAGTCACTAACTATTTTAAAACAAAATTTACTACATTTTATGAACGTAAAATATCAGTCATTTCGTTCCTTTCTATGGGAAATTTAAAAAAAACTTGTTGATTTGTTTCTTGGCTACTGTTACTGTAAACTTTTTTTCTATGGAAAAAAATAAAAAAATAAATGGGAAAAGTACCTCTGGAACAAACACCCAGGCCGGACTAAGACTTCAGAGGCTCCTGGGCACAATGTCTGGCAGAGCCCCATCAGCCAGTTTACAGAATATGATCACAACATGAATTACAACACATGCAGATATTCTCCACCATGCAGGATTTACACCACATGATTACAAAAATTCTTTCCTAAACCAGCAGTAATATGAAGAGACTTGCCTGCATGGTGTAACTACGATGACTGAGCTACACACACACAGTCCACTTGATTCACCACGGAGTTATTTAAACACAGCGGTGGGCTGTTACATGCTTTCCACACGTATGCTGTGTTTGACCAATAAAATCAATTATAATTTTTTATGTTTAGACAAAAATAACAGTGTGCTTTTTTGTTTACTGGTTATACATGGTCACTATCTGAAATGTAAAAAAATAAAAAATAAAAAATAGAAAAAAAGAAAAAGAAAGAAATGCACTATAGAGTGAATTGGGTAGTCTCAAACTAGCCAAAAAAACTTAAACATTCATTAGGCACTTTATTTCCACTTTCTGGAGCTTTATTGAAAATAAATGCCTTTCCGATGTGATGCGTGATGGGGAAAAAAAAGATCAGCACGCATCGTCAAAAAGTGGATTCAAACCTGCATCGGTCAGAAAACAGATATCTTCACGTTATGTGCTATCCACTACACCACTGTAAACATTGTCACTGCACTGCTCGTGTCAATTTTTAATCTTGAGGTGTTCCAGCTGCACACCAACAATCACGCTATATGTACTACGTTATACTGAACTTGTCCCATATGATACCCACTTAATTTCTGATATTTTTTTCTCCCATTCTCAATTATGCAAATTGGAAATAAAATACAGTTTTGATCATTTCATAGGCAGGTGAACATTGCAGAACCGGTAAAAAATTTTTTTTTATAAATTACAACCAAAAAGAATTCCATTTTTATTTTAAAAAAAGTTATTACTGTATATCGATCAGATCCTAGCTGTGATATTTGTTTTTTTTGTATAAAACTGGCTATCAACCAAATGGAATATATAAAGATGTTTAAGCATGAAATTATTTTACACACATAGGTCCTATATTCCATATTATGTTCCATATTCATCCAACATGGGCATACCTATATGTGACTTACATTGTGAATCCAGAGATGGCAAATGTACACAAATCCTTTACTGCAGTAGAAGTAAAGATACTCCTGTTTAAAACGACTCGGGTAAAAGTTGAAGTCCTGACTACTTTATTACTCGAGTTAAAATTAAGAATTACAGACTCCGACGTGCACTTAAGTAACAAGTAGCCATTACTACTACTGTACCTATTAAAGTGTCATGCTGGTAGCTGAACCACACGTCATTAATACATTAACACTATTAATACTTTAACCCTTTCACTGCTAAGTTTCTAATATTCTAGCCCTCCCCCAGAGTGAGTTTTTTAAGGCGACCGATATAGTAGAACGTTTCCGCTACTCGTTTCCATGGCGACACGTCATTCTTGCCACGTGACATATCGCAGCCGCAATAACAAAGTACAGTATGACAGTATACGGCCATGAGTGATGAGGAATGTCTCTGTTCTCAGTCATGTTACATCACTGTCTCCCTCTGTCTCCTCCACCTTAGCATTTTATGTTGCTTTCTGCTTTGCTCGTTGTTAGTGTCATAAACTAGCCTACGTTTACTAACCAGGAAAACACCAACTGGACCTTTAAGCCGCGCAATGACAAAAAATAGCTTGTTAGTTTGAAAAGGCGCGTGCACATTGCGCAATGACAACAAATCATATCGATCAGATTAGAGCTAAAGTAACAAGCCTGGTTTAAAAATGTAAGAAGTATAAAGTACAGATATTTGTGTACAAATGTAATGAGTAAAAGTACAAACTTTTCAAAAAATAAATTGTGAAGTAAAGTGTTTGTGGCAGAAGTACTATGCTTAAGTTCAGTAGCGAAGTATTTATACTCCGTAACTTTCCATCTCTGTATGGGACCCACATAAAATGCCCATGTTCAGCCATGCCCAAATGGACCCTATGCTGCCTATATGGTGCCCCACATGGCAATGTTTGCTTGGTGATATAATAGTTATCTTAAATAACATAATAAATAACAGAGTTGTGGCGTGGACAAACACTTAGACGATATGAGGAAGATGTGAGACTAAATCATTTCATTTTCTACAACGATACACGATATAGTCAAGTGCACTTGTGTGTGTAACCAGGAGCTTTCGATCACTTTGTGAGTATAAGCATAAGCGTAATTTATGAGTGCATTATATTTTTTAACATAAATAAAATTTTGTCTCAGCCACATGTTACAGATAGCGAACGCAGAACCTACCGCGGCAACGAGGGGGCAGAGGGCGGAGGCGGTGGGGGTCGCCTCACTGCCACAGCTCCAGAATTAAAGTCCGTTTTTTGAATAGTTCCCTTTTAAACAATGACTGACGATCAATAATTCGAACCCCCTCAGATAAAAAATAATCGACTCCACGATGACGTCCCTAATCTTGGCGAAAGCACAAATTCTCTGTTTCTCCTCCTGTGTTAAACTTGCTCGCGACATGTAACATCCTACTGCACATCAGCTGACGTTACTTATAGCAAAATCTGTGAGGCCAACGACGTTCAGCTGGATAGTACAGTAGTATGTGACGAAAAGAGCCGGAGAGCCAGAAGAGACAGCAGGCAGCCGTGTCAGTATCGCAGAATATTGAACGCGTTTAAAAAACTGCCAAACAGGGGAGCGTGACTGTGGCACGTGATCTTGGCAAGCAACTTGACAACATTGTAGTTAATATACTTGGTTCATAAAAAACTTGCTCGTGCAGAGACAAGCAAACAAGCTAATTCGGTAAAAAAAAAAATGCGTAAAACACCTGAATGAAGTATTTGAACGAATGTTTAAATACAAAATGAAAAGAAAAACTGCAAACTATTCACTTTTTGAAGAAAAAATGAACCACCCCTTCCGCTAGTCTGACTACTATCAACACACGACGTTTCTAAGAAGAGCTCGCGGCAGCGAAAAAACGCGCATGCGCTTACGTTGCCGTGGTTGCCTCGAACCATGTGACGAAAGCGCGTCCAGTTGCGCTCGTCGGTGGCTTGGCAGTGTGTGTCTAGTTGTTCGTGTCTCGCTCTTTGCCATGGCAGACTGCGAGCGCTCACCATTACTCTCAGATCTCGGCGATGGAGCTGTTGGAAGTGGAATTGGCATCGTTTCTCCTGGACCAAGCCCATTTTCACAACCTAACAAACCGCAGAGTGAGTATTAAAAATTAGCTTAGTTCCGAGCCTGTCCCTCTAGTGGTGCTGTCATGGATAGGCCCGGGCTAAGTATTGCATTGAGAAACGTAGACCTGTAATTGGATTCTCTTTGTTTTTATTGTTCATTTTCGTGTTGTATTAAATGGATTACTGGTGGTTGTGTGAACAAGTGCGGCGTAGAGTAGCCGAAGCTACGGTTATTTCGGAGTTTGCTGCTTGCTCGCATAATGTGGGCTTATTTTATGTATAAAACTTCCTTTCTTATTTTAATTTATTTCCTTGTACCTCGAAGCTCCTGTAACCAAAACAAAATCATTTTGTGTGAGCACACGTGCCAATAAAACCTTTTTCTTATTCTAATTTCGGATTGTATTTGCTTTGGAAGCTAGCTACTTCCGCATCCGGTGTGCAGTGATTAAATGGGTGACTGGCTACCATTGATTGAAGATTAAAAATAAAAGCAATTCTTCTATCCGTAATCTGCTTGTTTGAGCCAGCCAATCAGTTTACGGTAGCAGTTCTAGCCATGAAAATAATTCCTCAAGTGCATCAGATTTACATTTGTCAAGATTTCAATAAATCATACTATTTCAGATACAAATAGAAAGCAGTTTCTATTCATCCAAGTAGTTTGTATTTTTTTCGTACTCCCTTTCGTGCGTATGATGATCCTGCCTTTAAATGTAGGGAATTAACAAAGGTACACCTTTTTATTGCTGATGATAAATCAACAACAAAAAGTTCTATTGGGACGTGCATGAGGAGGATATGACCAGCTATCATGTCTGTCACTTGTTTCCTTAAATAACTAGTAGGCTATAGTACTGACAGAGTTTGAAACCTTTTATTCAGAAGTGATGTCACTTTTCCCAAATATATTTGCACTTTAACTCAAGTAGAAATATTAATAAACAAGTTCTAATTTTTTGATCTATTGCGCTGGCTCTGTGTCTGTGCCAGCTACTATTGTGAATGAACTAATGTTAGCTAGATAGATACTTAACCAGTCTCAGCATTATAATGGAGAGCAAACTTCTGTATTAACTTTTCATTGTCTGCTGATCACAGAGACACTGGATGCAGTTGGACAAACCGATTGCTTATTTCATTAGTGCTTAAATATGTTTCATTCAAAGTTTAACTTGCATTAATGTGTCATCTTTTATGATAAGGCAGATCCACCCATTTTTTTTCACTTTGGTATTGAAACCTAATTCCTTAGAGATGCTCTTCTGTGATTAAAAAAAAAAATTATATTTAAATGTTTCTTTGAAGCTTTCAACCAAAGCAGAAGTGTTTCTTAATTTTTAGGAGGAGAAAGGAGATTGAACTGTGGATCGCATCAACGTTCAGCTCTGGTGTGTGTGTGGTTTAAATAGCCCCATCAGGGTAGGATAACTTTACATGAGGTTCCCGTGTCTTTATTTCCTTCAGGAACTCCAGATGTCACGAAACCAAAAAAAAATGCTACTTGTATACTTTGATTACTATCTTTTTTTCTATTTTCATGCGGTTGATAGAACTTTGGTTAACCCCCAAGTGAAATGAGTCTTTCCTCTACTTCAGCACTTCTCTGACTGCTTGGGCACTATATTGTGAATTGAAAATTACCATTTGACCACTTGAAGCAAACTAAAGGTCTGTAGAAACGTATTCTGATAAAAACGCATGGCTACTGTTGTCATTACTGCTAACTGGAATGGCTGGTGCAAAATAGTAGTTCCTTCAAATAAGGAGTATTTAGTGTGGTGTAGATACACAGTTTGTATTGTCATAGGCTGTGTTGGGGTTCTGCTGAGAGAAACCTTGCTAAGCTTTGGGCCTGGTCTTATGGCTTTGCAGCATGATTGTGGTGGTAAGAGGTCAGGGGCTGTCCTGTGGGTGCCAAGGTTGTGAGCACTTGGCACAGACAGAGGGTGAGCGGTCACTGTTTGAAGTCTCTGGGGGAAAAAAAAAAAAAAAAAAAAGAACCATAACCAGCGTCAGCTGTGTCTCTCTTTTAAGAACTGGTCCACCAGTTATTTCCTGCTGCTGTATGAATGTGGAACTTCTTTTTTGGGACTAAGGTTTGCCTTGTGGGTTCTTTGGAGACATTCATAAAGCCTAAGAAAGTATGGACAATATCAATCTACTTATTCAGCAAATTAACATGGTAAAGTTGCATGCTTGCTTGCTCTCAAGCACTCATCGTTAATGAAAGTATTACTGATTAGGATTTTGATGTGTTATGACCATCTGTAACAGAGAAAGTGGTTAATGGCAGTTATTAATGCTAATAATTTAGGCTTAAAACAAAATATGGATTTGAAATGTTATCAGTTTAATTATGAATTTTTTTTCTAGTTAATCTGCTTTTTGACAATGTCCTTTCTTAAGTGTGCTAAAGAAATAAAAATAAAAATATTATTTGACAGATTTGTTAATTTTAATTAACCTTTTTTTATTCGGTTTATATTTTTGTCATTAACATCTTGCATAATAAATCTTGCTTGTCAAATTGTAAAAAGTCTTAAAGGTAAAGTAATGAAATCAAATATCAAATCAAATTTCTGCTCGTCAGGTTTCCCACCATTTCCAAGCCCATCTCAGCCCTCTGTGCTTTTGGGGGAGGATCCTCCACCTTACTCACCCCTGACATCACCTGAGAGTGGCAGTGCCCCTGTGATCAGCTGCCGCGTGTGTCAATCTCTTATCAGTGTTGAGGGCAAGATTCACCAGCACGTGGTCAAGTGTGGTGTGTGCAATGAAGCGACAGTAAGTTCATAGAAATGCATAAAAGCTTGTCAAGCACTGTAACTGTAAGCAGTTACATGGTTTTTGGGACCTGCTGGGAGGTGCAAATAGGAAATTATTACTTGTTTGTTTATTTTATTGATGATTTACTCTTAACCAGTTACAAAGTAGGCAATTTTTATGCACCCTAAGCTGTAAAAAAAATAAAAAATAAATAAATTTTACTATTTGAGGTCTTGGGCTAGATGTTAATTGTAATATGTGAAGCACCAAACAGTCATTTTAATAACAGTCAGTCTTTATTTTTGAGATTCAGCTGCTATCACTCCCTCACTTTCTCTCACTGTCTTCCTAGTACTTTAGCTGTATTTTATTGCCCTTCACTATTCCTTTCTTTCTTTTAGCCCATAAAGAATGCTCCATCTGGGAAGAAGTATGTGCGCTGTCCCTGCAACTGTCTGCTTATCTGCAAGGTCACATCTCAGCGCATCGCTTGTCCACGTCCTTACTGGTAAGACAGAAACTAAATTTCATTCAGACAACAGTTAAAGCATTACAATGCATGGTATGATATTTCTCATTTAGCAGTATCTCTGCAAAATAGAACAGATACATGATTGATTAAACAGACTGTGATTGATTAAGAAAACGCATATTTCAATTGAAAGTTCTGTTGGAATTTCAGTGTTTGTTATTCATATCAACACATTTTATTATTCTAAGTGTTCTTTAAATGCTTTGAGATCAGTGACTGTTCCTTCTCTCTTTTCCCCAGGTTTTAGCATCTTAGTTTAATATAGCAAAAAGTGTTTCCAATACATTTACTATATTATAAAAATCCCCAGAGATCAACAGTGTCTGAGACAATTCATCACCCTACATCACCACCCCACGCCCACCCCATTATTTGTGCTATTTCATGTGAAAATTAACTGTGTTTTTCAGTAAGAGGATCATTAATTTGGGACCTGTACACCCTGGACCATCTAGTCCAGACCCACAGCCTACTGGAGCCCGAGTGTCATGTGGCCACTGTAGCAACACCTTTTTGGTACTATCTACATTAACAATATCGTAAACGTTTATTTTACATAACACTGTAGTAACATTACTATAACAACCTGTATAATGATTACAGATAATATATAATCTATGATAGCAAAATGTTTAAGTATTTAAAGATGATCAGGGTTATGGTTGATTGAGGTGGAAATACACACTGGTTTGGATGCGAGTCCATTCCATGGGCCTGGTTTGTTATTATATGCAATAGTTATACTATATATTATACTATAATACTATATTATAACTATTATATATGGTATACTCCAAAAGTTGGTTAAATGACCATGGTTTTGGTGTGCTTGATTGGCCAGCAAACTCACCAGACCTGAACCCAATAGAGAATCTATGGTGTATTGTGAGAGGAGAGAAAAATGAGAAACAAGAGACTAAGTAATGCAGATGAGCTGAAGGCCACTGTCAAAGAAACCTGGGCTTCCATACCACCTCAGCAGTGCCACAGAGTGATCACCTCCATGCCACGCCGAATTGAGGCAGTAATTAAAGCAAAAGAATCCCCTACCAAGTATTGAGTACATATACAGTAAATGAACATACTTTAGAAAGCCAACAATTCACTAAAAATGTTTTTTAGTGGTCTTATGAAGTATTACATTTTTTTGAGAGTGAAGTGGTGGATTTTTGTTAAATGTGGACAAAATCATCACACCTAAAAGAAACAAGGACTTAAAGTTCTTCAGTCTGTATGCATTGAATTTTTTTTATTGAGTTCCACAATTTTAGTTGAATTACTGAACTAAATGAAGTTTTCCACGACATTCTAATTTATTTAGATGCACCTGTATGTTTAATAACCCATCTCAAGCAGCTTTTAGTGTCATTTCAAACATAAAGAGCTGATGCAATACATGAATGAAACAACATTTCTCCAGAACCATGGTGCCACAAAACAACAGTCACATAGATAACACAGAGCTACAAAAAAAACATTACAAAGTGCAACCGTTCAGGACAGACACTAAAAACCAAACAAAACAATATGCCAGAGGACAGATGCATAAAATATAGCGCTGACCAAAGTGCAAGCTGTGTCATTGTGCAAATAAGGATTGTAAACTACACTGCATTGAAACAGCATTAAAGTGGCCATGCATAAAATGGCACATTAAGTCACAAACATAGTTACAGTATCTCACAAAAGTGAGTACACCACTCACATTTTTGTAAATTTTTTATTATAACTTTTCATGCGACAACCCTAAAGAAATGACACTTTGCTACAGTGTAAAGTAGTGAGTGTACAGGTTGTAAATTTACGGTCCCCTCAAAATAACCCAACACAGCCATTAATGTCTAAACCGCTGGCAACAAAAGTGAGTACACCCCTAAGTAAAAATGTCCAGATTGGGCCCAAAGTGTCAATATTTTGTGTGGCCACCATTATTTTCCAGCACTGCATTAACCCTCTTGGGCATTGAGATTACCAGAGCTTCACAGGTTGGTGCCAGAATCCTCTTCCAAGCCACGACATCATGGAGATGGTGGATGTTGGAGACCGTGCACTCCTCCACTTTCCGTTCGAGGATGACCAGAGATGTTCAATTGTGTTTAGGTATGGAGGCATGCTTGGCCAGTCCATCACTTTTACCCTCAGCTTCTTTAGCAAGGCAGTGGTCATCTTGGAGATGTGTTTGGCCCAGTCGCCGAAGGGAGGGATCATGCTCTGCTTCAGTATGTCACGGTACATGTTGGCATTTATAGCTCACTCAATGAATTGAAGCTCCCCAGTGCAGCACTCCTTCAGCCCCAGACCATGACACTCCCACCCCCATGCTTAACTGTAGGCAAGACACACTTTTCTTTGTACTCCTCACCTGGTTGCCACCACACACGCATGACACTATCTGACCCAAATAAGTTTATCTTGGATTCATGTCTTTGCGGGATTTCTTGTGCATCATCTTTAGAAGAGGCTTCCATTTGGGACGACAGCCATGCAGATCAATTTGATGCAGTGTGCAGCGTACGGTCTGAGCACTGACAGGCTGCATCCCCCCCAACAACCTCTGTAGCAATGCTGGCAGCACTCGTACATCTATTTCCCAAAGACAACCTCAGGATATGACTCTGAGCACGTGCACTCAGCTTCTTTAGTCGACCATGCCGAGGCCTGTTCTGAGTGGAACCTGTCCTGTTAAACCCCCGTATGGTCACCGTGCTGTATCTCAGTTTCAGGGCCCTGGTAATCTTCTTAACCTAGGCTATCTTTATGTAGAGCAACAATTTTTTTTCTCAGATCCTCAGCGAGTGCTTTGCCATAAGGTGCCATGTTGAACTTCCAGTGACCAGTACGAGAGATTGAGACAGATATCACCAAATTTAACACACCTGCTCTCCATGCACACATGTGACCTTGTAACACTAACGAGTCACATGACACCGGAGATGGAAAATGGCTAATTGGGCCCAATTTGGACATTTTCACTTAGAGGTGTACCCACATTCGTTGCATTAATGGCTGTGTGTTGTTATTTTTAGGGGACAGCAGATATACACTGTTATACGAGCTGTACACTCACTACTTTACATTGTAGCAACGTGTCATTTTGTCAGTGTTGTCACATGAAAAGATATAATAAAATATTTACAAAAATGTGAGCGGTGTACTCACTTTTGTGAGATACTGTATGTCCGTGTGTGTGAGTGTAAGGGGGAGTGAGATTGGAGGAATTTAGTTATTGTTGTTGAGAGCTAGATTGCTTGTGGACATAAAGTAGGAAGTAAAGATGCTGCTTGGCTTTCTTGCTGATTGAGCTGGTGTTGAGTGACCAGGTGATGTTCTCCGGCAGATTAACACCAAGGAATTTGGTGCTCTTCACGATCTCAAAGGAGGATCCATTGGCGTTCAATGGAGAGTAGTTGCTCTGTGCTCTACTGAAGTCAACAAACAAATCTTTGTTTTTGTTGCACTTCCTCTCTGTATGCTCACTTGTCTTTCTTGCTGATGAGACCTACCACAGTCGTGTCATCTGTGAACTTGTTGATGTGATTCAAGTTATGCATTGCTGCACAATCTTGAATCAGCAGTGGGAACAACAGGTCTTGAGTGGGCCTCAGTGCTCCGTGTGATGGTACTGGAGATGCTGTTCCCGATCTAGTGTTCAGGCCCAGCAGGCTGAGCTTCTAAAACAGGTGCTGAGGGATGATTGTGTTGAATGCTGAACTGAAGTATATGAACAGCATTCAGACATATGTATCTTTATCGTTCAGGTTGGTGAGGGCCAGGTGGAAGGTCGTGGCAATGCCGTCATCTGGGGCGATTTGGACGATAACGCAAACTGCAGGGGATCCAGTGAAGGTGGTAGCTGGGTCTTGATGTGCCTCATTACAAGCATTTCATCACGATGAGTATGAGTGTGACTGGGGAGGACACTGGCGATTTCTTTGACACGGGACGATGGTGGTTGTCTTAAGGCACGTAGGAACGTCTGGCGGGAAGGCATCACTGTCACAGACAGGTGAGGTTGTCTTTTAGTTTGTGATCGTCTGGATGCCTGCCACATGCGTTTGGCGCCTCCGCTGTCTTGGATCTGGCTGTGGCTTTGCCTCTAATGGCTCAGGACAGTTTGGCCCTTGCTGTTTTTAAGGCGGTCTTGTCCCCTATTCTGAAGCCGTGGGTCTCTGGGATCTAGCAGCACCTGCACCTTTGCGGTCATCCACTGCTTCTGTTTGGAACGTGTGGTGATGGTCTTTCAGACGGTCACATCATCAATGCACTTGCCGATGTAGCTGGTCACTGATGCTATGTACTCCTGCAAGCTGATTGAACATGTTCCAGTTGGTGCATTTAAAACTGTTCTGGATAGCAGAAATAGTACCTGCTGGACAGGTTTTCACCCGCATTTGAACCGGTTTTCACCTGATTTATAACCGGTGTCTGACGAGCAGCCCGTATGCCTGCATTAGCATAACAGAGCTGTGGTCTGAGTGGCCGAGTTGGGGGCGGGGCTCCACACGGCACGCGCTGTGAATGGTTCTGTAAACAAATTCCATCATGTTTGCTACCTTTGTTACAATGTCCACATATTTGTGGAATTTAGGGAGCACTGACATTTACATTTACATGGTAGAAATTGCCGGGTTTGCATTCTGCAGATAGCCAGTAGTCCCGTAAAGAACACATAAAGCCTCCGTAGCATTGGCGCTAGGCGGAATGTACACTCTGACAATGAAAACGGCGGCGAATTCCCATGGGAAAATAAAATGGCCCGCATCTAACAGACACAAACTCCGTTGTCAATGAGCAGTAATTATTAAAAAAAAAGTTATTTTGCACCATTTCATGTTGATGTATACACACACGCCACCACTGCACAAGAGACTTACTGCACAGAGATGCATTCCTGTTGGCTTGAAAGGAGACTAACATGTCTAGCTGAATTCAATCTACTATTGGACACAAGTCATTGGTGAGCTACTGACTGATGTTAGTACATTACAAGCAATGCCTGCCACACTTCTATAAGTAGTTTCTGTTAGTTTTCTAGTTTGCTTTGATTCCAATTCTCCAGTTTTGGGTGAAAGCGTATTGCTTGGAAAGGTGTGTCCAGTCATATGCATATAAATTGTTCTGTAGTAGTGACAAGGGTTAATATAATGTTTAAATCAAAGTCTAACTGATTGCGTAACCAAATGTTAATTAATTTGCTAAAATTCCTCTTATTGCATCCAGTAGACAGTTTCTTTGGCTGTGAGTTCTTTCATAAAGAATTCTCTTATAAAACTGGAAAAGCTAGTATAAATAAGCACACACTTTTCTTCGCCTTTTACGTTTGCTTTTCACGATCGTAGAATATACTGTCTTTACTGTCTGTATTTATATATAAAATGCATGCAAATATCCTAACATACGTATTATATAAAGTAAGAGGCTTTATAAAACATCACAAACTACAGGAGACCACACTTAACCACTGAAGCAAACAAAGACTTGGCTGATGACCTTAAAACCTTTTTACAGCAGGTTTGAGAAGTATATCTTCACACCTCTCACCCACCCTAGCCCACTGACTGACCCCACCACAACTCTTGTAACCCAGGAGAATACCTTTAGATTTAATCTTGGGTAGATTTAGGAATGCCTGGCAATATGGAGCGGTCAGAACAATAGATGTGTGTCATCCTTGGAGTTCATGGGAACCATTTCCCAAGAACTGAAATGGGAGTCCAACATAAACTGCATCCTCATAAAGGCCCAGAAAAGGATGTACATCTGCTAGAGTTGGGGGAAATAACGGCTTCCACAGGGGCTGTTGATATAGTTCTACACTGCGGTCATCAAATTTGTGCTGTACTTGTCAATCACCATCTGCTTTGGTGCAGCCACAAAGCAGGACAGTAACAGACTGCAGGAAACAATTGAAATAGTCAAATGGTGCTCCCCTGCAGGACTTTTGTTCAACAAGGACCATCAAACAGGCAGGAAAAATCACTACAGACCCCTCACACCTTGGACACAACCGTTTCCAACTCCTCATGGCAGGCTCTACAGAACCTTGCATCAAAACTTCCAGGCACAAGAACAGTTTCTTTTCACAGACAATCACTCTTAATAATTATTAATCTTCAGCATAATTGTCACCCGCATAGTTTTTTGTGATTTGCTATAGCTGTACAGTCTATTAACAATCATCGTACTCCTGTTCATTAATAAGTTATTTTATTTACTTTGCAGTGGACCGAGTTTACTGATAGGACACTGGCCCGATGCCCCCACTGCAGAAAAGTGTAAGTATCCAGTTATTTAATTAGATTTTTTTAAATGTAATCCATTCAACAATATAGGCATTGCAACAGCCACCAAACTGCTGTACAGCAAGCCAGAGATAGCTTTTATTGTGTCCCTGATGGACAACCCAAATGCAGTGGTGGTAAGGAAAAACATTTCCAAGCATTCCAGTTTACCAGCAGAACCACGTACCCTATATTTATGAACTTCCAAATCTGCAAGTTTACATCAGAGAGGCGGTTAACATGAGCCTAGACTATGCAAATAGGTTTTCAGTGAGATCGTGTTTGAGTCCAGAAAGGTATTTGGAAAATTTACATCTGTATGGGAAACGCCTTGCTATAGATTTACCTTTATACTAGGTAGGGCTGGGCGATAAAACGATAACGATAATTATCGCGATATAATTTTAGGGCTGGGCGATAAAACGATAACGATAATTATCGTGATATAATTTCCGCCTGATAAAACGATAATAGTTTGATTAATGCTCGATATAATGATTGGAACCATGTGTAAAGCTGTACGTGTGGTTAGCACACAGGCTTCCGCTATGGACTCTAACTCTTCTTAAAGTACTTTAACTTTGCATGTGCTGTCTACGCCATGGAATAGGTATTGTATCGTA
>JAOUQX010000018.1:5905372-5922429 GCA_028566295.1 Liobagrus marginatus | reverse complement strand
GGGGTGGGGCACACAACTGATGATGATTAATGGGTATGTTGGGACACCCAACTGATGATGATTGGTGTGTATGTGTGATGAGACAACCACAATTGATGATGATTGGCTTAGGTAGAGTAAATTTCAATCGTTTGCCTACCAGAGGCAGAGTAGCTAGTGCGGGAGTTCACACACACAAGCATATGCACAGTCGAACACACACCATCGACCAGGAGTCCATTTCATTCATTTAACATTTTTAATATTGGGGTCATCCAAGTCATTTGACATATTTGACCACAATAGTTTTATATACTTTTAATGCTTTATATACTTTAATACTTTTATAATTAAGGAGCTCGGTTACTAACTCAGTTGCTATTTGTGAGAAGTAACTAGTAACGATAACTAATGACTTTTTTAAAGTAACTTGTCCAACATTGCTTGTGATCACGGCAAAACAACCTTAACAAGAGTTAAAAAAACAGAAAGAAAAAAATAACATTGCATGGATTCCTAAAACGTCCATAGCAAACGACTTTATTTAAAAATGTATTTCTGTGCATGCGCATGATTAATCGATTAATCAGCATTAACATCATTTTACATACGTTGTACTAACGCAGACACCTGACACTTCAAATAAGCCATTCAATGAAGGTTATGTTCAATTAGACTTCTGATTCTTTTCTGATAATCGTCTCTTAAAAGTCGTTTGCTATTAATCGGACTGATTTACTTTTAATCACCGTAAAGTAAATTTAGTTGCAGCCAAGTAACGTTATGCGACCCACCTTTTATCAATGTGCGACCTACAGTATGAAAACCATGGCTCTGTATTGTCTGAGGGTTTAGGTGAACTGGTGAATAAAAACATCTTGGAATAGTCCGTTGGGACCCCATTTAGGCTAATGATGTAGCCCAAGAAGAAGACACTGTGCTGATGGGTCGAAATTCAGCCCGTTTTATATGTCATTGGTGCTGCATTATCGTCTGGAAGACCTGACTGACATCCATGTACCTATTTAAATATTTCCCAAATGTATCCATCAATACATCATTGATTCATCTCTGAAACACTGAGAGGAGCTATGCAGTGCCCATGCAGGATCACATAATATTTGTAGTGCTAATGCTAAAGACCATTTTCACTCGCCCCCACTCTGATGCGGACTAGATTGTATATAGTGTGGAGGTCCTGTCTAAGAACTGAAGGCACCATATGCTTAAGGGTTCAAACTCTGCCAATCAAGACAAGGTCAGAGACCACCCATCTCATCTTCATAAGGAGAACCCTAACAAGTGGGAAATGGATGTCACGATGTACCTTCTCCATCAATTGTCGTTCTGCCAAGGATAATAAGGAAATATGGTTGCAATATGAACGATGATGGGGAAAGTCCACTGACCGGGCATCTCATCTGCACTTTTCACAGTGGTTGACCAGATGTACATGATGGCCAATCCAAGGTTTGGTGTAGTGAGAGATGGTTTCCCCCATGGGTTTCTCATCAATAGCATAGACTCTCAATGGATGTTGCAGCACCTGAGTAGGGATTTTGTGGTGGATATGTATTTAAGTATGGTCTAAAATTTACAACCGGACCTTTTCATTAAGGTTGACCAACTGCTGCTGAACTCTTTAAAGAAGTCTGTGAGCTGTGATGGCTCGGCTCCAGTCCAGCTCCTCCAGTGAATTCATATTAGCAACAACGTGTTTATTCGTTAAAGAGTTGAAAAGGTGAATGCACATACAGTTGGACACTTTTAATGTAAGAAATAATAAGTGGGCAAATGAAGGCCAATTGACAGGCTTAGGAAGAAGGTCATGCGTTCGATTCCCGCCAAGGGTTTCTGTCTGGGGTTTGCATGTTCTCCCCTTGCTTGCGTGGGTTTTCCATGGGTACTCCGGTTTCCTCCCACCTCCAAACACATGTGATTGGGCATAGGTGAATTTTCTACTCTAAATTGTCCATACGAGTGAATGTGTGTGTGAACCGGCCATTATCCAGGATGATGTACCCCGCCTCACGCCCTAAGTTAGCTGGGATAGGCTCCAGTGCCCTTGCCACTCTGAACAGGATAAGCATTAGATAATGAATGAATGACAGAGTGGCCAAAGACAAGGAACAAATAAGCATATAGGATCAATCAGAAGTCTGATGAGTGGACCAGAGTGTGTGTCTGGAAAGCTTAGTCTGCACCCGGCACATTTGTAGGTTGAGAGGTTTTTGTACTGCAAACTGTAACCTGTTGATTAAGTTGAGCTGAAATTTAATAATACATTATTTAAACAGGAAGGCGGAAGCTAAAATCAGAAAATAGAAAAAATATGCCAGGAAACAGGAAGACTAGCAAGATATGGCATACATTTAAGGGGCCAAGGAATTAGAGGCAATGTCAAATTTCAAATAAGCATGAAAATGTAGTTATCTAATTAGATACTGTCTAATATATTTTGATATTTGAAGTAAATATTAATACAATTTTATAATATGAGAAAAGATTTCATAGCGGACATTATAAGTTAATCACAACCCATATTCCAACCATATCTATTAAAATCAATAAATGTGGGCTTCGTTAGTGTTTCATCCATCAATAATTCCTCTGCAACAAGTTTTCTTCCTTTTCTTTTCTCTGCTGATCAACCTGATGTGGTGTTTTCCTCTTCTCTCCCTCCTTCTCTCCCTCTCCTCTCTTTGTGTGTGTGTTTGTTTTGTGGTGTTTTGTTTTGATGGTTTAGTTTCTTCCCTCTGTCTCCCTCTCTCCCTCCACTCAGCCTTTCAAAGAGGACCCGGACCTGAAGCAGGACACACCGACTGAAACAGCAGAGACTAAAGAGGAATATGAGCTAAAGGTGAGCAAGTACAAGTACTGCAAGGATGCACGGACGCATAATCTAGCAATAACCCTTGTTTTTCATATCCAATTTAAAGCTAATTAAAAGAAAACACATGAGTGATTGCAGAAAAGCAGGTGGTGTGAGAGAGGTACAGTACTTTAGTGTTTGAGATGTCAGACTGCTTATCAGATCTTTGAAGGAAACCAGAGAATGTAGAAACTCCACACAGCTTGACTCTGGGTGGGATTTAAACCCATGACCTTCTTACTGGGAGGCAGGAGTGCTAACCACTCTACCACCACACCAGCAACATTGCCTATGTTAAGACTCTAAGAAAATTGAAATGATTATGCACAGTACTATGAGCAGCGTTATTTATGTGTTTACAGGACCCAACAAATGGATATTACAATGTTCGAGCGACGACCCAAGACGACGGACGTGCCATGGCCCGCTACCAGGAATTCCGCCCACCAAATCCAGCCTCAGTTTCCACTTCTGCCGCAGGCGCAGCCCCCGGTATTAATCCGGCTCCCATTGGCCGCTATGAACCGCGTCCAGCATCACGGATTACTCCCAACACCTATGCCCACTTCAGCACCATCGCTAGGACCAAACAAAGCCAGGGGCCCCCCAAAGTAGTACTTCAGACCACAGACTATTCCAGAGAATGTGGCCTGTTGGAATCAACCAATCAGCTCACTTATGACAAATATGGATACCAGACCACAGCGCAATATGGTCAATACAGGCTTGGCTTTGCTCCACCCCTTGAAGAAGGACCAGCCTATGAGATGTATAAAACAGGACAGGGGGTGGAGCCAAAGGAAGCGGTAGGGCCAGATGGCGGACTAGGAAAGTATAAGAGCTCGACGCGTTTCTCCTATTCATCACCACCTACAGAATACTCTCAGAGACACACACAGAGGATGCAGACACATGTATGAGAGTGTACCAGGTTATGGAAAACACACATATACACACACACACACACTTTAGACTTCAAATATTGGTTAATCAAAAGCAAGATTAACAGAGTAGTGTAGCTGTTTTATTTATCACACATACACACATTGTCACACACACACATTGTATTTTGTACTGTCGTGTCTTCATTGTGTGCCATAACTACAGTGCCAAATCAAGATTAAATATAAAAGTCAAAAATAAAATATAAAAAGGATGGAGGACAACATTCACGACTTCTTCTCCATTCTCTTAGTATACGTATGTCTCTTGTCGTATCATCAAATGTAAATATATCAGAAAAAAAAAACATCGACAGAGTGTGTGTCCTGGAGTTAATAACTGCCCTTGTATAATAAGCAGGATCGCTCTAAAAAAAAAAGAAAAGGTATAAGATTGTCCATTTAAGGGGACATTTGACCCTGACTGTTTCCTGTGGGAATCTGTGGATGGTGGCTATGGTCTTCTGCCTAAATTAACCCAGTTTGTGCCATTGGATAAAATGAAGGACAGTGTATGTGTGTCTGTTATAAGCAAAAAAAAGTGACTTAAGCCCGTAAAAGGGCGATGGGAGTCTGTTCAGTTTATAGCCATTTTGTCTTAGCAGTACATCCATTACTGGCAGCTATTGCAAAAAATGCATTTTATAAAAAATAAATACACTTATTGTTAGGTTCCTTGGTGTTTCAGTACCAAAACAAAGTGTAATCGATTTTGTCTGAATGAAGATGAAGGCCATATTATTCCAGCTATTTTAAAACATTAAAACAGCAATGCCTTTTTAATGAAAGGATTTGTGCTGTGTTGTGGAAGTAACATTCGCAGTATTTACCCTCTGGCCTTTCCAAGCCTGCATTTATAAACCTTTGTGACTGCCCTTTTTATTCATTTGCCTCCAATATATTGGAAAATTAATAACTCTTTAAAAATTAAGCAAAAAAAAAAGTTCCTGAAATCAATTTTCATTTTTCCTTTATCGTTGACTTCAATATGTAATAAAAATCACACTTTTCATAAACATGCCCTGTAGTTCACAGCGTCATTGCCCTGAGGCATTGAAATGTGCTGTGTAACAAACACTATCTCACGTTTACTATTTATCAAACAGTAGTGTTATTCATATTTCATTTCTAATTTCTCATTAAAAAGCGTCATTGTACTAAAAAGAAATGATAACAATAATAAATAAAAAGTACGGTCATAAAGATTATACAATCAGGCTGTATATAAAGTGTACCAAAAAAAAAAAAGATCTCACAGCAAAATAAATCAACAGCAGAGTTTAAAGTTTCCCTTCGGAAAAGCCCAAAGTGTTTGCTACTTTGAACGTGTATGTATGGGAGAGCACACAATTTCATAAATGTGGAAACAATAGAAACTTTTCTATTCGTACACTCGTCGTGTTCCTCACATTTTCCCCTTCTATAGGTAGAACAGCGCTTTTTCCATATTTGTATCTGAGCTTAAACATGGCATTTGAAAACAGTTTATATATTTTTATATAAAACCATTCAGAAAATGCATGAGAAGACATTCCCCCCCCCCCAGTCATTATCGACGTAAGTAATTTGTACTTTTAGAGGTCCATTATCAGATAGTGTCTAACGACTTTTATAGTGTGCCATTACTTTTTTCTCTCCAGATTTGATTTCTTTATGCAATTATTTGTGCCTATTTTGTACCGTCTATATAAAAAATAAAGCTAAAACAATGCAAGAAATATAACTCGGCCAGGTTTTATCCATATTTATATATTAGTTAATGATCATGACGCACATTGATTAGGCGGAATTTCAAAAACTGTCTTTCCAATAGATCAAACAGGATACAGGCTTTTGAATGTAGCATATATCTGTTCTAAAATGGAATAAAACTGAATGAAGTCCTGCAATGGGCAAGCAGCCCTTTGAGGGTAAAAGCCCCAGGTGTGGTGGGATCGGCTGCAGACCCACCGTGATCCCATTCAGAATCTAGTGACTACTAAAGATAAAGGAATGAATGAAGGGACTCATTAAATTGAAATTCTTTGTAATAGGAAGTTCTGCTTAGGATTAAAATAATACAACAAATTCACTCTTTTTATTGGTACAAAAATTCCATTTTGTATTTACTTCCACAAAAATGAACGTACGTTATCTGTCATTCTTTCTTTTCTCCACAAATATAATGGAGGATCAGTCAAAGAATGTGCAATAGGTTTGGTGGATGTATCTCATAGCATAAATGTCACCCACTCTGTACTTATTCCTGTTCTGAAAGCCCAATGAGTGTTATTGTGTTTATAATGGGTCTTTTACTTGTTCTGGTGAATTTCATCATTTTATTCATCTTTTAACTGTATACAAAAATCGAAATTTATATTGTTCATATTTGTCTTAATCCCCAACCTTATTTTACACAGCTTTTTACTGTGATTATTTTTCCATATTATTGAATAAATACACTTTTTCATAGTAACTTAAGCGCAAGTGTTTCCTTTATTGATGCATAGATATGAATTTACAGTACTATAGGAATAATTAATATGGAATTATAATAATAATGCATGCAAATTTACATTTTGACTGCTTACTTTATCCAACTGAGCAGTTGAGGGTCAAGGGTCTTGCTCAGGGACCCAGTAATGGCAGCTTGGTGGTGCTGGGATTCAAACCCCTGATTTTCCAATCAGCAGTCTAATGCCTTAACCACTGAGCTACCACTGAGCTACCACTTCCCCAGATATTAAAGTTCAGTTTATTGGTCACATGCACATCATACAGTGAAATGTTTTTATTCCGCATATCCCAGCATACAAATTTGAACGCTGGGGTCAGAGCGCAGGATCAGCCAGAACGAACGGTAAGTGAGGTTAAGGCCCTTGCTCAAGGACACAATGATGGTAGCTTGCCTGGTGTGAGGCTTGAACCCTGACCCTCTGATCACTGACCCAGAGCCACCATTACCATTGAGCCACCACCACCAGATAGTGTTGGTGCTATGGTTCTGTTCTGTTCTGGACAAACTCCACACACCTGGACAGTGCAGGGAGCACAGCAGGTCAAACCCCCATGGGGTAACAGAACAGATCCGACAATGACGCATACAAATTAATTCATAATATAACTTGTATAAACATGATGATTTCAAAATGAATACTGAAAACAGTCTCAGCGAAGATCAGATTATACACACACACACACGGATAGGAGGAGTTGGGGATGGAGGAGGGAGTTAGATGATCCGTGCAGCCTGCGATATAACACAAGCTGAATGAATGAGTGGGAATTTAAATAGACCGATTTGATAGATATCGAAACTGGATTGGTGCACATCAGGCAGGAACAGCTGGCTGCCAGCTGATGCAAACTTAACTGATGTCTGAACTAACACGATGCTCGATTTAATTATTCATCTTTTGCTGATTCGTCTAATAATTTTATACTGTACGTATACTATTGTAATTTATATACTGTACCAATTTTCTGTCGTTGATACAGATAACTATTCGTTTGCTGCTATATTTTAATATTTGTACTTGTAGGTAAATAGATTAGGTAGCTAATCTACATTTAAATGTTAATTGATTCTATACATCTATTTGTCCTCTGCACTATGATGCTTAAGAAAAATTGTCCTTATTCGATTAGATTATATAATATGATTATATTTGTTTAAAGTGGCCATATGTATGACACACTGGAAAGTGACAAAGAAGTATTTTTTTAGGCAAGAGCAGTACACATGCTTTTTTTTCTTCTGCCATAAATAATATATTAGTTCTCAAAGCTAAAAAAAATGGTATTTGATAAACTAACTAGTGTAACATGGTGGTGAAACTTGTTAAGGTGCTGGTTTGTTGATCGGGGGATTAGTATTTAAGTCTCACCACCAACAAACTGCTACCATTGGACTCATAAGGAAACCCGTTAAACGTCTCTGCTCCAGGTGTCCCATATCATGGCTAGGACGGGGCACGAACCCCAACATCCAAAACTGGAATAAGAATGAAATCTGAAAGAAAAGAATTTCAAAGAATATTCTACAGATTTTCTATAACTTAACTTCAAAGTATACTTTATTCAAGCAAAAAAAGTGGACTATAAGTACTTTACTGAAACTTTACTTACAGAATAGCTCAGTCTAGTAGCAGTTCAAATGTAGTATACTTTATACGAGTTTATTATGAGCTTTTATAGTAGTGGTGGCTCAATGGTAAAACTCTGGGTCAGTGCTCAGCGGGTCGGGGGTTCAAGCCTCGCAGCAGGCAAGCTACCATTATTGGGTTATTGAGCAAGACCCTTAACCTCACTTGCTCCAGGGGTGCCGTTCGTTCTGGCTGACCCTGCGCTCTGACCCCAGCGTTCAAATTCATATGCTGGGATATGTGGAATAAAAACATTTCACTGTATGTATGTGATAAATACGATCTGAAAATGGAAAAAAAAAAAATGGAAATATTACTATAAACAGAAAAAGGGGCCAATTTAGTCTGAGGAAGTATTAAAATAGTACATCACTAGTACAGCTTAGTATACTTCTAATAAAGTAAACTTGGGATTTATACTTGTCTGCCTAATAAAATAAACGTTAAGTGTACTTATTTTGGTAAGGGTTTCCAAGAGATGTACACAGATATAATCTTTCAGGCAAAAGCACACCATTTTAATCAACTGGGGAAAAACACACAGGACTTTCACTCACACAGAAAGCAATTCTGTAACAGCTTAGCTAGTGTATGACTGTGTACTTGCATACAGACTGAACACCTTTTAATCAGAAATACACGGCAGCAAAACAACGAGGTTGTTTGCAAGTTCCCCGGCCTAACCAATTTATGAATGCACTGAATGCAAGGCCTATTTAATGAAACCCTTGGAACACCCCCCGGGTCACAATGCAGGAAACACACATAGAGATACCGTGTTATCACCATGAGTTGATCCATGCGTAAATCCCATTTAAGGTGGATTTCTCCCACATGATTATTGTGCTGTGTAGTAAAGTAGCTGTATAAAAATGAGCCGTAGTATGCAGTAGTACACTAAAAGGAATTGAATTGACCCTGACGCTAATTATTTCTCACTACCTGGTTGTGTGGAACGGCCAAGTGAATTATAAAGCTTTATAAACGACCCATAAACCAAGGCACCAAATGTAATGTCACCATACACAGCACACACATCTATTTATGTGGGTTAGACAGAATATCTGTGGCATGTGTTTCTGCACCGTTCAGAATGTGTTACTTGTATGTTTAACAAATGACTTTAACTGGGACTCACGGTTACACTTTAGTTTTAAAAGCAGGGACATAAAAAAATGGGATGTGGCCGAGCTGCTTTTTTGGCCAACAATCTGTTTTTGCTTCATTTAGACATTGACCAAGTACCATTAAACACAGCTCTTCACAGCATTTATCATATTTTAAAAAAAACCCTTTCAACATTACAGATCTCAAGAGAATCAGTGCAATCCATTAATCAAGCGCACAGAAAAAATGAAGCTAAACACACTGCATCTTGGTGAACTTCTTCGTGCAAATAAATATCATGAACAAAAAGGAGAACTGTGAATGTACAGCAGGTCATCAGAGTAGCATTGACCGTTTCTCCTCCATATGTGTTGTGTACTGGTTAGACATTTTGCTATCCGCTTATTTCAGTTAATAAAACAGTATGTAGACACACATACACACACACACACACTGTTTACAGTTTCATCAAGCTGGAGGTTTGTGTCAGTAGATTGAGATGTGCGGTAAGAGACATCACTATGTGTTATGTGTCCAGAGAGTGACTGTGCGGTCAGCAGATGACGAGAGGAATGAGAGGTCCTGCGGGTGCCATCGGCATTGGATTACTTTATCACTGTGCTCTCCCACTACAGTTAATGGCAGCGGCTTTGTCAGGTCTCCTAAAAACAGGCACACACACACACACACACACACACACATATTCATGTCATTTACTTTAGAAGAGTTTAGTTTTAAACCTTAATCTTCCTGTATACTGACACTTAGGAACAATGGATTTTACTCAACCGCTCTGTAGAAGAGTAAAATGCCTTCTACAGATGTGATGTCACAATTTTACACAATTCATTGCTCCTAATTGATCACATCACAATTACGTCATTCTGGAACATAATCTTTCCAAAAATAAATTAATGTAAATAAAAACACTACAGAAATCCTACAAAGCAGTAGCATCAGCACTCAACTCTTACCACTGTGCCCTTGCTTTATGTACATTAAAAAATAAAAAATAAACATAAAAACCCAGAGATTTTGCAGAGAATATTATTCCGTCATGATTTTCATTGTTTAAGAAATTGACATGATTTTCACTGTAATATTTAAGTTATTTTAATTACTACATAGTATAAAGGGATTATTTGATATTATATGAATTGTTTTCTACACCCATTGCAAAGTTCTAACCCATTTCCATTTTTTTTTCCATTTTCAGATCGTATTTATCACATACACTTACAGTACATGTAGTTAAATGTTTTTATTCCGCATATCCCAGCATATGAATTAGAACGCTGGGGTCAGAGCGCAGGGTCAGCCAGAACGTGCAGCGCCCCTGGAGCAAGTGGGGTTAAGGGCCTTGCTCAAGGACCCAACGATGGTAGCTTGCCTGGTGCGAGGCTTGAACCCTGACCCTCTGATCACTGACCCAGAGCCTTACCTTATTTTATTATGTGTATCTTTTTTTTTTTTTTTATAATTATGTAAAGTGCTTTGAGATACTCATTTAAAGGCGCTATATAAAATAAAGTTTATTATTATTATTATTACCATTGAGCCACCACCTCCCTAACCCAGATCTAGTCCTGTCCTAGCTGTATGTAGGGCTGAAGCTCTAAATGTTAGTGTAGGTTGTGTTGTATGTTAAAACAACAGGCGTTTACCTTGTAGATCTGTGGTGATAACCTTTGTGTCATAGGAGCCAGTAAGCAAGTAGTGCGCTCCAGGGGAGAAACGTACTGATCGTACATCACTCGAGTGAGGTCGATATGTCTGCACCGTCCGACCCCCTCTGATGTCATACAGCATACAGGCACTGTCTTCCTGACCTGTAGCTAGCAGACGCCCACTGGGATCCACCGCCACTGAGGCTACTGGGCTACCTAAATCATATGCAACAAACACACACAGACATAAGTATATGCATATGCACAATGCGTACATCAACAAAAAAGGAATAACATTGAATTAAAGTACACAACAGAGTGAATATAAAAAGTCTAGACACACTTAAGGAATTGCAGAATGTTTGTCACTTCCGTCTCTTTGCAGACTTGTTTCTTATTGGATATTTTGAAAGTACTGACGTAATCATAGCTGTGATAGCCCCCATTTAAAATCCTAAATATCAAACATGTTTGATATGATCAGGGAGGCACAGATTTGGGTGAGAGTAGATCAGGGGGTGCAAGATTCGATCTGTAAATGCATCACGTTAACCGAACGTCCCCGCTGAACATCAGGACCGATCAAGCTCTTCCACTCCAATTCTCGGAAGGGCAAAATCAGCCTAAAACTCCTGTAGTGTAAGCCCGGCTTTAGACATTTTCCCAAATCGATTTGTGTGACAATGAATCTTGTGGTATAATTCAGCTGGGCTTGCATATTGACTTGAATAAGAAATAGCTTCCCTCTTGCCACCCGACCCCACAGTCCTCAGTCTAGTGCACATTTAAGGAGATGCTAGTCATATGAAAGAAGTGACCAGCACCTGCCAGAAATTCTCGTAGTTCTTTCTGTGATGGTGTTGGCCTCTTGTTCGCCTCCCTGACAAATATTCTCATCGTTCCTCTCATCAACTTTGGAGTTTTGTCCTAACATCTTTCGCAATTTCTCTGTGGTGCGGCATTTCTTCCCCTTATTGATGATGTAACAGTCAGTGCCTTCTATATTGTTACATTAACAACAATTAAGTCTTGCAGGTTTCTTTGGCAGCTCTTTGGGCCCCAGCCCCAAACAGTCAAGTTAACACTACAGCAACAGCTGTTACTGTCATTTACTTAAAGACATCATTTGGAATGTGACTGGATAACTTCGACGGCAGTTAGAGCTCTCAATTCATATGAAAGGATGTGCAATCAGGGTGTTATAAGTTATCAAACGTCAAATGTTCCCAATTATAAAAATATGAACTATTTATTTTTTCTCAGAATCTTTTTTATTGGAAGATCACATGAAAGATGTAAAATGTCTGACAGTTATGTTGTTGTTATTTCTTTCTTTATAATAAAAAAAACTCTGCAATTTCCTAAGGGTGTGCAGACTTTTAATATCCACTGTACGACCAGAGTTTGTGGACAGCTCACCATCAGATCTTTTTTAATCTGTTCCCACATTCAGGAAAGCACACACTTTAGAAGTCAGTTTGGTAAAGTGCTTTAACATTACTATTTCTATTCACTGGAACTAATAGGTGGAGTCACGGTGGCAAAATGAGGCACTCCTGCCTCACAACAAGAAGGTCATGGGTTCAATTCTTGCCCAGGGTGTTTCTGTGTGGAGTTTAGATGTTCTCCCCGCGCTTGCGTGGGTTTTCCCCGGGTTCTCTGGTTTCCTCCCGTCTCCAAACACATGCGATTGGGCATAGGTGAATTATCTACTCTAAATTGTCCATAGGAGTGAATGTGTGTTCGAACTGGCCGTTATCCAGGATGTACCCCGCCTCAAAGTTAAGTTCTATGTTCCGCCTCTAAGTTAGCTGTGATGTGTGTGTGAATGGTGCGACCATTCCGCGCGACCCTGAAAAGGACAAGCGGTAGACAATTGATGGATGGAACTAATAGGCCTAAACACTGTTCTAGCCAGACAATGCCCCTGTGAGTTTCATAAATATATAGTGTGTTAGGAGGGGAGTGGAAGAACTTTTTCAACATTCCATACAAAGAGCTCCAACTCCACCTTCTAAATATCTTTGGGATGAAATGGAACACCTACTGCACTCCAGACCTTTCCACCAAAAAGCATCTGTGTCTGACCATACTAATGACTTTGTACAGGAATAAACACAATTCCTCTAGCAGTGCTCCAAAATGTAGCGGACAGCTTCCCCAGAAGATTGAAGCTTATTATAACATTAAAAGTATAACTTAATGTGGAATAAGTTGTTCAAAATCACAATGGTTGTACTGGTCAGGTGTCCACAAACTTTCACCATATAGAATAATACTTATGTTTAATTTACATGTTTGTTGGTGAATGGCCTGAAGCTGATATTAATGTAATAAATTCAGTTTCCCACTGTTGGTTAATAAGGTGTGAATTCATACTCACCCGACCCGTGGAAAGCTGTTCCTACTACCCTCACACAGCTGGGAATGCGCAAATCCCAGAAACGCACAGTCTTATCCTGCGAACCAGATGCAATCATCCAGCCTGCCCATGTGTACAGTGACAGTATATGGCCTGTATAGAGACAGAGTAATTTTCAAAATAAACAGTACTTGTGCGTATGAGCAACTAGAGTCAAAGTACCCAGTGGATATGGCGGAGAAGAATCTGACTGTCGCATATGTAGCTGAATGAAGAGTTTATTATTAATAATGGTGTTTTTTGGGTATGGGATCCAACTGATAATTCAAGGGCTGTCGTGTCTGTTAGCACTGCATCCCTGGCCCTATTCTGTTGTAAAAAGATGTGTTGGTGTGTATGTACCTGTGTGTCCACTAAGAGCATGAAGGCCCTGTCCTCTCTGGCAATCCGTAGTATAGATGTTACAGTCTCCTGCTCCAGCACTGATTAAGATGGAGCCTCCACTCTCAGGCCCTTCCATGAAGGCCAGGTCTCGAATTGTACCATCATGCATACTGAACTCCAGATCAGGACCTGGAGTTAACCCAGGACAATCGCCGTTAATCGCAGGGCTAACACTCAGACATATTCACACACACAAACACACACACACTCACTCCACAATGTAGTGTAGCCAATTCACCAATGCCGAATAGAAACATTCTAGTTTGAAAACGCAGCCGAAATCAGAAAACAAACCTATCCTTTTCATACAATGTGCCTGTTCCTATGGTAGCCATATTTGATAAAGTGTAGTTCCTAGCCTCCCAGCCAATCAAAATCATTAGAAAGCTCAGACTGTCCCCTGTACAATACAGCAGGAATGGATATAATTAAAATATTCATTAAAAAATCCACTACAGATTATACAAGACAATAGGCCGGGTCTCAGGAGGATATGATAAACTCCATAATTAGTAGCCACTGAAAAGAAAGAATAAATAAAAGAATAGCAAGGGACTTCCAGGTTGGGCATGGCTTGAGCGGGTGTCTGCGAAAGTAGCTCCCAAACTACCTTTTTTCGGTCGTTATTTATTATTATTATTATTATTATTATTATGTATTCATGTTCATTACTGTTGATTAACTGGCAGTTGATTCTACAAGAAATCACAGTTGAACAAAAATACAGAATAGAAAGTAACGTTGTATGTGATAGTGTCATACAGTATGATTTAATGTATTATATTTTTAGATAACTACTGGGTATTGGTTTTTAAGACTATCAGTGGAGTAAGATTGGGGAGACACAGAGGCCTTGTTTTTTAATAGCCATTTTCCGAACTCCCAGTTACACACATGGCCATAAATGTAACAGTAACTCAGAGGGGCATTATTGTTTTTTACAATTCTTTTGGCGCACAGAAAGGTTGAGTTGTGGGTTGCGTTGAGTTGTAAGTCCCCTGCCCCTGCACCAGTTTGGTTGGAAGATGTGATGTTAAAATCACAAAGAAAAGATTTTATTTGGACAGGTTTTGCACAAAATGGGAGCTCATTTTGTCACATTTAAAAAATTTGACATAACAAAACGATTTTGTATTTTCCCTTTATATTCTATTCCACTCCATTGATGTACTTTATGGTACTGTATTTTAGTGTTTTGATTTCAGTTTAGTTTCTGTTGCAGGACGGCTAAATTAATTTGCTATTTAATATTTAAATAGCTCTACTGTGATAAATAGAATTGAAACAGTACTTCCATTATTATCATCCACCATTTATGTTATGGCATGCATGGACTCATGGGTTACATTCGTTTGGAATGTAATGTTCAAAGTTTTATTGTATGTTACTTAATCAACATGCTCAAACAAGTGCAAATTAGTCGGAATGTTCCGGATGCTTACCACTGGCATTGCAAGTTTCGGTGTTGAAAGGCAACACCTTCACATATTTGTCGTTGGAGCCAGTGGCCAGAAGCTGCCCACAGGGGCTCCACGCCACGCAGTAAATAGAACCTTTATGATGTTTATTTCTTTTAAAGTGCACCACTGGGGATTTAGGTACACCACTGTGAGACACAGGCATACACAGACATTAGATCAATAAACAGATGAGACTTTTTCTTGAAGCTTGCATTTAAAAATATGCCTTATTAATGTCATTTCATAAACAAAAGTAGTTGCCCAGCTAGTAAAGCTAGCTAAAATGAGATGAAACAGACTAGATGTGCATGATATATTTACTCATGTATATACAGTATATATGTACTGTATACACACACGCACACGCACACACACACATATATATACACTTTATATATATATATGTATATAAGTATAAGTATATTTTAGAATTAAACCTTCAGCAGATAATGATTTTTTTCCATACCTATTCTGATATCTCTCAGATTTTCTCATTGCATACACAAATAAGTACCGGTATATCTTCTGTAAACTACAGGTCATAACCCCTAACTAAACACCCAACAACTCAGAAATTCTACTTGGGAACAGACTGCTTAACATGTGAGATCTTTTTCAAAAGTTTTAATGTTATATTAAATCTGAATTTAAAAAAAATTTTTTTACGTACCCAGTGTCGAGTGTGTCAGGGTACCCACAGACCCGCAGGGTTTTCGAGTTGGAACCCACAGCATAAAATGCCCCGGATGGATGAAAGGCCACAGCCCGTACGGCTTGTGTATCTTCCAAAGTACTCACCGGTACAAACTTTTTATTGGATTTATCTTCCTAAGATGCATACAATACACATAAATACACACAACATTATGCATTAACACATTAAAATATGCTTTTTAAATAATTGGCTTATTTGCGATAGACAAGTGCAATGCAAGGTAACTGATAATCTGATTATGAGAAGCTAATATAACACTTATTGATAATCAGATAAGAATTTAGTACAGCTGCTAATCACTGTTTATTTGCTGACAGCACAGTAACAATACAATGCACAAAAGGTAAAAGATGACATTTAAAATTAAACCATGTAAAATTTACGCCTAAAGGATGATGCTGTCTGTCATAAAGGCTTGGCATCTTTTATGTAAAGTGATAAGTGGTACATGGCACAGAGTAATTGCTCTGTAACATTTTAGTCAAACTGTATTTTTTTTTATAGATATATTTAAATGAGGAATTGGGAGATTAATTAATTACCCAACACACTTTAAACAGAATTATAACATGCACTGAAATTCCTTCCACATTCACCTATGCCCAATCGCATATGTTTGGAGGTGGGAGGAAACCGGAGTACCCGGGGGAAAACCCAGTACCCCATGCAAGCACGGGGAGAACATGCAAACTCCACACAGAAAGACGTTTAAATTATTATTATTATTATTTACTATTATTGTCAACCAAATAAACACAAAAATGTTGGTATGTGCCCAGCTATGTACCTCTGTTCCTTTAGTACGTGACAAGCTGGTATCAGGCTGTCCTTCTCTCTCCTTTTGAACACTAGACAAAAAGCAAGAACATAACACAATTCGCACATTTCTAATGTATTAAAAATATATAAAAACATTGCTAGTAAATAATTTGTATGATTATTGCTCTAAAAGGAACAATGCAAAAATGTGCCTACACTAAGTACACCTTGGCAACAACTGCTCTGTGTAGTGCACACTCAATTTTGAATGGGCTGAGTGTACGAACCCGTTTTCCATATAAGATAGAACACAATTTATAAACGCAAGAATAACACTACAATCTCTAATTTGTTATATAACTGAAACTTTATTAACAATCAAAAGTGTGTCATTGATAAATAAGAGACTTGATCAGGTAAACAAACAGTTACAAACAAGAAACATACAAAATACAGTCGAACCTCAAGATACGAGCAGCCTAACATACGAGTTTTTTGAGATACTGTAACATCCGCCACAGCTGCTACACGCAGAGGGGCGTGGCCGGGGCGGCAACCCGAGGACATTATGACCCTGAGAGCCTTCGTGTCACATTATGTTCATGTCATGTGTTTTGTGTTCATGTC
>JAOUQX010000018.1:5872551-5894487 GCA_028566295.1 Liobagrus marginatus | reverse complement strand
CTGCAGCCCTCCACCAGTCGGGGCTTTATGGCAGAGTGGCCCGACGGAAGCCTCTCCTCAGTGCAAGACACATGAAAGCCCGCATGGAGTTTGCTAAAAAAATACACCTGAAGGCCAAGGCGGGCTTTCATGTATATATTGCTCTATATTTCTCATATGTGGCAGGAAACAGATTTTGGCCAGTATGTCATGTTTGCAGCCTTTTTTTTCCAAAATATATATATTTTTATTTTCTTTTACAAAAGATGATTAGAGTTAATATAAAGCAGATATAAAACACACACCTGCTAAATTAAGTGTTTGTGTTAAGAAACATTATGTTGGATCTTTATCCACCTTGGAATATCTGCAGGAAAATCTATTAGGTTAAGTAATTGAGCAAAATGTTTACTTAAATCGGTTATGTAGTGGAATACTGTAAACTTAAAGGGTCTGTCTGTATGAAAACAAACTAATTAGCGCACATCGCCGGCGTCCGATTGTGAACGATTGTGAAACAGCTGTGTCGTCATCCGAGCGCGTGCAGGTGATTTCCGCCGGCTGAGCTAGCCGACTACTCTCGCTACTAAATCGCTTTCGTGGTACTTTGATGCCATACACAGTGAAGTGGTGTCTGCGCTTTCTCAAGTCGGATAAAAGTTCTAACCGGAGTGTAGTGCTTCAAGTCAGTCGCCTATCAAGATGGAAAACTCCACATAAAGTTGAACACGCCCATAGTGACGTCATGTGACGGCTCGGGCATGCCCGACTAAAAATGGGCGGAGTCACAAAGTTACACCAATATGGCTATGTAACATTAAAACGTTCAGGTCATTGAGGGAAACTGCATGGCAGATTTTTTAGTAATGCTACATGACGTGACGGGCATTATCCTTATCATCTAGCTATAATAATGTCATAGTTTGGGATTGATTTTGTATGGTTGGAATATCTAGTTGCTATTCGAATCACAATTCTCATAGCTCACAATGCTCATTTTTTAATCTCTTAATTTCCAATATCCATATAATAATTGTAATTCTGTGTATGTAGCTATTAGTAGAAATAGTAAAAACTCTGATTGAATAACTTACATCGGTTGCTCATGAAGTTAAAAGCCATGAATAAAGTTTTATTAAGTTATGAATAAGTACGAGAGATGGAACTAAAACTTTGGTATTAAGTCAATACACGTATTGGAAATCCCATATTAAAAAAGAGAAAGTGGTTAGGTTTAGGTTAGGATCGATTTAACCAGCACACCATGAGTAGTGTAACAGCAAAACAAAGGATAACTAGAAAAATAATCGTAATAAAAGAAACCCAGAAATGAAAACGGCAATAATCTTTATCAGCTAGTCGTCAGGCGCGCATTAACAAACATCTGTATAATAATAATAATAATAATAATAATAATAATAATAAACAGCACCACAATACAACTTCACCACGAGAAAAGCTTTATGGGAAAAAAATAAAACTAACCATATTGAATTGGTTCATATTATTTTTACACAAAATTAGCAGCCAGTTAAAATACATGGGCTCGGTCGAGAGTGGGCTGTTGTTCTGCCCAGCTCTGCTTACTCATGCTTTCCTATAGCACACAGCTAAGCGACGTTTCATCATGGAGGCCACAAACAACGGCTATGACTATGAGCTATAAATCATTTACAGCATCTTCAAAACAATGAGTCAAACCCCGTGAAATACTCTAAACCCAGCGGAACGAGTATATTACAGCACTAACTGACACGATAACACAGTACGCCACCTGCTGTAGCATGATGAAGGATGCAGTAACGTACTATTTTCCATATCCGTATTATTCAGTGCAGTCGCTGCGGTTTGCACGCAGACTAACAGCACTAACGGCGTATTTCGTACTTACCTGATAAAAGTCTACATATACGCAAACTGTAGACGGTATCTTTTGGTTCTTCCAAATTAGGCTGTCACACAATAATCCACTTGGATGTTTAAAACGATTAAATAAAAAGGGCGGTATCTTAATCTCTCTTGTTTCCTCTCTCTCAGTGCCGTTACCTCCCAAGTCCTGGTTGTCAGGCGAACGCTTCCTCTGTGTCATCCACCAATCAGATGCTCGCATTCAGGAGCAATATCCGTTTCTGCTGTTGTAATTGGTCAGATCTCAGAATGCTCAGTAAAGCTTGGAAATCTTGTAATTGCTGCGGATTGTTAAAAAAATAAACACCATAACGATATTTGCCGAAGATTACAATCTTAAAAAAAATGAAAAAACCCTGTTATTTGTCCATAACACTAGCAAGTGGTTGCGGTGTTTTGTACGGATGGGTTTTGTTTATACCGCAGACAGGGGCGGATTATATATCCAATGGGCATTATGGGCACGCGCCCTCATGCGCACTTGGGACCCAAGCGAAGCAATGAAGAAAAAACGCCGACATGCAAATAGCGGGAATGTTGGACAACGCTATTTACGTAACGCGTTTTACTTCATTTAAGCCACACACATGTTGGACAGAACAATCATGCTCACATTGAGCATGTTATATGCTAGTGTTTGTTGACGATGGGCTCATAGTCTGACGGCCTCATATTTATGGTATTTGTTCTCCTGCATGAAGAGCATGTGCGCTACGCCCAGGTTGCACGTGCCATGCTGGTTGGAGAACGCCTTAAGGGATGCATTAGCAATGCTGATCATAATCTTCAAATCATAACAACATGATTGTCATCTTTTGGATCATGATCAAATGTTTTTATTCTGCCATGAAAAATGAGATTTTGCCATTCATGCGGATATTACTTTGACACAGCAGCTCTCTTAATATCGTTGCAGACCAATCATGTGTTGCCATTTTTAATGACAATAGCCTAGTTTCAGGATTAAGTGTTGACTTGGCCTGACATTCCTGAGATTTGTCTGATAATGAATTTTCATTATATAAACATAAGAATAATACAACAATAATAGCACCATCAAACCATTTTTGGATGAAAACCTGTATTGTACAGCCAAACAGTAATAGAGGAATAGAACAAATTGACAATATGCACATACAGTACACACACACATATATACACGGCAGTGAGGAATGAAGGACCAGGAAAACTTAATATTTAGCAGTCTCATATGATATGAATGAAACTATACTAAATTGCATATCAAAATGATATTACACACTAGATAAAACATACCAGAGGTGATATTGTCCATGCTTAAAAGTATCTTTCTCTATTTATATCCTTATTTTACTTAATCCACTGTCAAGGTTTATCTTAAATGAAACAGAATTTAATTAAGAACTTGAAGTATATGAAAGGTTATAATACTGAACAGCTATAATACCAGAGATTATATATTCAACTGAAATCTAGGAAAAAGAATAGTTAAAGAATTACTTTTAGATTTTGGCATCGGGAACAAATTTCATTTAAAAAAAATAAAAAATAAAATAAATATATATATATATAACTTTGATGCCACATAATTTAAACTTGGTTGGGAACTGGGTATGCCAGTATACAGTTAACTAATAGCTTATTTGGAGCTGTGAACATTCAGTATTGAGCAATTTCCAGTTATAATGGTTTTGTTTTCTCAGTCATTTTCCAAATCCTCTCAAAAAAGAAATCGATGCAAACTTGTATTGAGAAACACTAATAGATACACTGCAGCTTTGCTACTTGGCAACACGCACAACCACACACGATACCTTCCAAAGTTACAGCATTTCCTAATTCATATGAAAAATATCATTAATAATAAATGGCTTAAAAATAGGCTTAATATGCAAAACTATAATATATACAGATCTGAAACATTTGATGGATGACTTCATTTGATAGATAAAAATAAATAATTTTTTCCGTTCTTGTAAAGCTTAAGAAAAAATTAATGCTTGGCACAAAGCTTACAAAAATGCAGCAGCTCTTGGGAAAACACTTTATACTTATGATCAAACTTGATTCGTTGGTATGGTACGTATTCTGGTTCTACTAGTAACATGTCAACAAAGTACTCAGTCTTTTAGCTGACTTAAAGTATGTTTTTACCTGGGTATATTACATGAACTAAAATATTACATTAAAAAGATTATTACAGTTATTACACGAATGATGTTATGGTTTAGCAGCATAAAATTACAAAAGGCCTCACAATGACATGTACAAGCCAAATAAGTGAGATGAGAATAAAGGCCATTATATACACAATAATCATACCTCGTAAAAGCTATTTTGCATCAACTTTAAGACAATTAAATAAATAAATCCTGACAGCAAATTCAGAAATTCAGGTTCTTAGGTTCCAGTAAACAACAATTCATAAATATGATTTTACACAGTCATTTTAACATACCTCTGTCCCTGTTTATGATCATACACACACTTGGGTGTGGTGGCTCAATGGTAAGGCTCAATGTGTCAGTGATCACAGAGGGTTGGGGTTCAAGCCTCGCACCATCATTGGGTTAACTTCAGCTACTCCAGGGGGCGCTGCATGTTCTGACCCAAGCGTTCAAATTCATGCTGGGATATGCGGAATAAAAACATTTCACTGCATGTATGTGTATGTGATAAATAAGATCTGAATTTAACCACGATTAATGTTAGCAAAGAAAAAAAAATAAAATCAAAAGGTGTTTAACACTGTGTGCATGTGGCTTTAAACTCACATATGTGCCACAGGCAGACAAGATTTTCACTTCCAGATAATCTTAGTGATGTTGGCTACATGACAAAACAGTCCTTTACACGATTTACCTACATTCAAAAAAAAAACAAAAAACAGCTAAACAGTACTAAGGTAAAGTCCTGTTTAGAACTCCAGTGATGCGTGTAGTGCATGTTTCCTAGCGTTCCACCTGCTTTACTTTAACAGTTTTTTGGATGTGCTTTGCTTCTTGGTCTGCCAGAGGTGGTTATAGATTGTAATAGCATCAATGCTGGCTGAAATAGTTTTTGCTGGGATGTAACAGAATTGCTTCTTGTCTGAGCTGTACTTGTACAGGTTCTCGATCATCCGGGGCATGATGGTTTTGGGGCCAATACCTATCAGTTTGCTGATCTCCTCGGTCTCTAGGCAGTATGTGTAAAGTGATCGAAACTGGCACCGTGGATCGCGGAAAAGGATTAGGAAGTTTCTAGACTCCGTTTTCTCAATTTCCTGTAAGACATAGAAAACTGATTAACTATAATATGGGTGGTGGTGCTGGCTCAATGGTCATTGATCAGAGGGTCGGGGGTTCGTGCCTCGCACCAGACAAGCTACCATCATTGGATCCTTGAGTAAGGCCATTAACCTCAGTTGCTCCAGGGGCGCCGTACATTCTAACTGACCCCAGCCTTCAAATTCATAAGCTGGGATATGAAATAGAAAACATTTCACAGCATGTATGTGATAAATAAGATCTGAATTTGATAACACCCTTTAACAGTGAAAGAACTAATACTAATCGAATTGCAGACTCGGATACAGAGGCAATCGCTACAACGTGCAAGGTGGGACAATTGAGGTAATAGATGATTATTGTTATTTTAAACAAATCGTTTAGACGCCCGTCTTCAGATGGTGGGAGGAAAATAAAGAACTCCGAATATGCAAATCTCAGGGCTCTGGAATGAGCGCAAGTATGAGGCAGCTCTTCATCTGATCGTTTTTCATTTACAATGTTTACATATTTACAATTACGCATATTTAATAGAAGTTTGGTCATTACCTGTAGTATTCTGTTCTTCTGTCCTTCGTTGACTTTGCCTGCCAAGCAGCAGTGAGATAATGCATTTTGAATGATGTACTTGTTGGACTTGGCACTAGGCTCCTTGTAAAGCTTTGGCCCTATTGAAAAAGAGATCATTGAACACTTAGTATCCCTTGAAGCATAATATGTGACTCAACCTAAAATATAGGCATTACCATTATTTAAAATGCCACTGCAAAGATTAATACCTTTAATTACCAATTTTTCACTAATTAATAGACAACTAGAATATATATACGTAGTTCCAGTATCAAAATATTGGAATTTTTTATAGTCATGGTCACAAAATGTTTTTAAAAAAACTGCAATCCGCTGAGAAGAAAACAGAGAGGTAAAAAAAAAAAACCTTCAGCACTAGAAAGGTTTGTAATCTTATTGAAAGAAACATTAATTTCATTATTATTTACCATATATCATTAACACAATCACCACAAACAGGAACAACAACGATCCTAACCCTACATCAACACCATCATCTTTCAGAAGAAAAAAAAAAATACACATTAAAAAAAAACAAGATTACACCCCACCAAAAGACACCCACATACTTTTATGGTAGACTCTTGTTCTGTAATCCTTTTGTTCTCCAAGACGTTTTGTCTCGAATCTGCCTGCTACAATCAGTAGTTGTGTTGCGTCTGGTCTGTGCTTTAAGCATGTTTTGTTTCCTTATGCCATAGCCTAGCTCCAGGTTTGGTTTTATTTTTTACATTCCTTTTGATTCTAACAATGTGTTCATTTATTTAAATAAATCCTGCACATACATCTGCCTCAAACCCAAATTACTGACACGTGGGTATATAAATGCTATATGCACATATTTAATAAAGTATATTCACATTAAAACAAAAGTTTTTATTCCAGATACGTCTTCTTTAATCATTAATGTTCCAGTGTGTACCTGTGTAGTCGGCGTTAGACGCTGCAGATGATGTCGATTCATTTTCCCATTTCTCCCCATTCTGATTTGCTGTTGGAAACAATGACAGCTGACCATCGATGATCTCTGGTCTGTGGTTAAACACAGGCAATATTAAGTAAGGCATTGTTTACTTTGCTAAGAACACAAATATAAAAAAAGTGTGATAGATTAAAGTGATTCACATATTTAGATATATATATTAACCAAAGTTTGAAGTATGACAGGCAGAACAGGCATCATGAATTAGCAGGTTTAATCATCTGCAAAAGCTATAGGCTTGTCATTTTTGGTCATTCTTTGACCAGATGGAATAGTCTACAGTGCTAACCGGTTTAAAGAGTTGTACCTGTGCTGCTAATAGCGCCACGCTGCTTTGGAAGGATGGATTTCAGTACCCGAGAAATAGGACTCAATGAATTGCATGAACATGAACAAACTCAAACACGTCTATTTAAAAGTAAATAAGTTTTCAAATCTTTGAATGAGTATTAACTCAAGCAAGTAATCAGATAAACGTCATTTCACAAATGGCTGGTGAATTTGTACTGAATACATGCTTACCTGGATATCCTCTTGTCTATATGAACATTCCCGCTGTCTGCCAAGTTAAGTGACGCAAGTGATATACTGGAGACAGAGTATCCCTGAGGTCGTGACCCTGGAGAAAGATGCAAACCATATCTATAAGCAATCTTTAACCAAGCGTCTAGATACTAAAGGAATGCAAACTAACTACAGGTGTAAATATTTGCAGAAAACATTTAAAGCCAGGATGTCATCATTTTACCTGCACAAGCCAGTGTGTGCATTTTTATCATCAAGCGCGTCACACACCTGATTTCATCGGTTTAATCAGATAACCTTGGCTTTAATTTCCATAGTGTAAAAATACATCATTTGGGTTCACTGATACATATGGGGGCGGCACAGTGGCAGAGTGTTAGCACTCCTGCCTCATACCAAGAAGGTTATGGGTTTGATTCCCAGCCAGGGTGTTTCTGTGTGGAGTTTGCATGTTCTCCCCGTGCTTGCGTGGGTTTTCCCCTGGTTCTCCGGTTTCTTCCTACGTCCAAACACATATGATTGGGCGAATTGGATGATAGGTGAATTGGCTACTCTAAATTGTCCATAGGAGTGAATGTGTGTGTGAATGGTTGTCTGTATCTAAGTGTTAGTCCTGCGATTAACTGCTGATTGTACAGGATGTATCCCGCCTCATGCCATAAGTTAGCTGGGATAGACTCCAGCGCCCCCACGACCCTGAACAGGATAAACGCCAGATAATGAATGAATGATACATGAACAAGGTTGTTCACTCTAAGCTCTGTTAAGGTCACACTAATGCAATCTTTGAAGTGACCATCTGTCTTGGGTGTTGACTCCTATGGTTGCTTTGTCTGAGCTTGTCACTTAATGACCAAAAGGACTGCCCACTGAATGCTTTAAATCTTCAACGCATCTATTCGCTCATAAGAGTTTACTCAATCCCTGCACCTGATGCCACGTATTGATGTTGTACATGGATCCTCCGTGGACACGGATCCATCTGATGTTATTCATCTTATCTACGATTAGGTGAGCATCACTCTATCCAAAGAACGGCTACAGAACAGTATTAAGCTTAGCCCATCCTCATTTGGGGGACATCAGATAGTGTGATTCAGAATCATTATAAATGATGTCCTTTCTATGGTAAAATACAGTCTATAGTCAAATACAGTCACTTAGAGTATAACCAGGAGCTAATCTTTGCGTACCTACAATCATACACCAGCTCAAAATAAAACTAAATACATGGTATCAGGAAGCAGGAGCCACGGTTAATAAACAAAGAGTGTGTGAGAGAGAATTAAGTACAAAATCACTACAGTAATTAGTGTGCCTAATATTTAGGTACATTGCTTAGCTTTGAGATGCAATCTAAGCCATGAAGTTAATTAGCTCGCTGGTAAATAGCATAGCACACCCCACATTAGGAAATGTTTTGGGGTTTGTTTGTTTGTTTGTTTGTTTTTTGCCAGAAGATTTCCTGTATGCAATTTTAATCTCTTACATGAAGTGTTGGATTTCATACCCATGTTTTCCTTTTGTCTATATCAAAGATGTGAAAGTTGCACAGGGGCTTTTAACCAAGTAGCTGCTGTACCTGTATGTGACTGAGCAGGTACCTTAGGTACCATGATGTCTCTGTGCATAGACTTGGTGCGAGGTTTCTTCTGTTTGATACTTGGTAGACGGGGTTTAACGATGCTGTCCATGTCCTCCATCAGTTTCAGCTGCCTTCTTGTCAAATACTCATTTTTGATGAGCTCCCGTCTTGCCTTCTCCTCCTCCTCTTTCTTCTGGCAATCCTCTTCTGCTTTCAGTCTGTTGGGGCAATACATTCATTACTTCAATTAATTCGATATTTATAAATTACTTTAATTCATAAAAATAATAAATTATCCCTCTATGGCATGGTGTTGTCCTCAGGCAACACAACACCTTTTTGTGTTTTTAAAAATTATTTAACAACAAGTCATGTTTCTGTCCAATAAAATGCAGTGGGTTTGGCGGTGGAGGAATTCTTACAGAAACAACAACCACACGGGACACAGTGCCAGCAAACGGTAAGATAATTATCACTTTTTAACATCTTCAAATGTAATGACTTTTTTTTTTTTTTTTTAACTATGCATGTGCATCAATGTGCAAATACAAATTTTTTGATTATTTAAAGCCATTTTTAGTTTTTATTCACATACTAAATCTGTGTTTGTTCATTCGTTGCCTGAGTGAAATATTGGGCAGTTGGACCCCTTTTTAGAACACATGTTTTAGAATGCATAAATATGACATTCAATTATTTGATTTACAATCTATTAATACTCACAGGAAATGGACACTTGCATTTTATGGAAGGAGGATCTGCGATCAGGTATTAGAGTAACATCACCACGCTGTGTGTGCAGGTGTGTGTTTACGCACGTTTCAGCTTTCTGGATCTGTTTGCACTATGCTATAAAGAGAGAACTGACCTCGACATTTCCTTCTTCTGCTCCATTTCTCCCTCCAGTAGCGGTTTCTTCATCTTCATCTCTTTCTCTCTTCTTAGCCTCTTCTCCATAAGAGCTGCTTTCTTCTGTGCAATATCTTGCTCACCTTTGTGATCATCCTAAATGAAAACACATACAAAGTTGCCTGGTTATTTGAGAACCATCACAAATCATGCAGAAATACAACCCACTACACTCCATATTTTCTAAGTTAGCACACCCTATTACAAGAGGGTGTGTAACCCTATTACATCCTTTTATCCAGGATGCATCGAGAGGTGACTTGTGCGGACTTTAGTCAGACAGGTATCCCTGTATGCATTTCACACCAACTCACGCGATGGTCAATAATGGCGTAGGAGAAAACCCACAAAATTATTTTTGAAATACTAATGTCACTAAAAGTAGTTTCAAGTATTTTTGAGGCAGGAATATCGAGTTTTACATTTAAAATCTTCAGTTCTTTTATAACGTTGGCACCTATTACAAAATTTGCTCGACAATTTCTGAGTTGTGAGATTCAGGTGATCACCGGGAGCCCAGTGCTCATATTCTTGGGAATTCTGGGCAACAGATGATGCTATCGAGTACTTTACTCAAGTACTACCATTTCAAATTAACCGGACTTGTGTACTTCCGTCCTCGTGAGTTCGTTCTCTTCAGTCCAACTTACAAAGTCCGAACTTCGCGTACTTAGTACTGAGAAACGGCCATAATCGAAGTCCTCTAGCCCTCTAGTAACGACAGGGCAAGGACCACAGAACCCTTACAATAAGCCCTGATGCATCGACGTAGCTTAGTTAATAGTGTTGTATTTCGTATTTAATTTTAATGGTTTATCATTTAGCATTTTTAGACATCCAAAAACTTTCTAGCTGACAAAAACATTTGTTCGTTGGAAATAATGTTGTTAGTTCCTTTTTTATGCCACTGCTCTGAATATTATGTCTAACCAAATGTGTTAAACCTAGCCAAACTAACAAGTAGCACCTTTTACTACACTACTAAGTTAAAGAATACCTTGTACAAAGTTACATTATAGAATTTCTGTCCATAGATTCTAAATTCTGACTGTTGGTAAACCGATGATTTTTTTAGATGGGTAATTGTGAATCAGTTTATTATAATCTAGGGAAAGATGCTAAAATGTTGATGCATGGTCAAGGTGCTAAACAAGCGCCACTGAAGCATAGCGACAAAAACTTAAATGAGCCCTAAAGCTACAAATATAATGGCAGTTCAAACTGACACTAATTTGCACCTGTTACATCACTGGGAGTTAGGATATTCAGTCATATTCACTCATTCAATCATTGTCTAGCGTTTATCCTGTTCAGGGTCGTGGGGGCGCTGTAGTCTATCTCAGTTAGACTATCTCACTTAGTGTGTGAGGCGGTGTACACACTGTACAATCAGCAGTTAATCACAGGACTAACACTTGGATACAGACCATTCACACACACATTCACTCCTACGGATAATTTAGAGTAGCTAATTCACCCATGCCCAATCACGTGTTTGGAGGCGGGAGGAAACCGGAGCACCCGGGGAAAACAGACGCAAGCACAGGGACAACATGCAAACTCCACACAGAAACACCATGGCTGGGAATCGAACCCACGATCTTCTTGCTGTGAGGCAGGCATGCTAAATACTCTGCTACCATGCCGCCCTACTATTATATTTGGTCCTATACAATACAGAGCGCACATATACAGTTTACAAACGTACCAGACACATGCACTTCCGTTTTTTTTTAATCGGAGTGTTAATCACTCTGCCACCCATATTCACTCATATTTAATCAAATAACATTCAACCAACAATGTTGTTACTTTTGTTTTTCCCTAAACCTTACAGACCCAACATTTGAGTGAATCAACAGTACAAACAGGCAAACTAATACGTAGTGTTCTTCAGTAATCTCAACAGTATATTGATCTGGTTAGTGACATAAGGTCCTACCCTGTAGAAGAACCCACAACACATCTTCCCAAGCCTGCAGTCAGTCCCTTTCCCACTTTCCAGCTTGAGATTATCCATAGGCTCCAACTCGGAGATAGGCACCTCAATAAGGTCCTTCCCATCCCCTGTGCTGTCAGTACAGATCACGTGCAATAGCTCCCTTACCGTCTCAGACTGAGCCTCGAATGCTACTGTTGTCTTTAGGGGTCTTAATAATTCTGACGATATCTCCTTTATATCTAAATGGTTTGTTTTCGCCTTCTCCTCTTTTTCGTCTTGGATTTCCGTGACTTGGTTGGGAAGTACATCAACAGAAATCTCATCTGCATCCGTGTCAGCTTGCTTGTTCATAGATCCCACTGATAGTGCAGTTACTTCCTCTTTATTTGTATGATTCTCATCTGTAGGTGTCTCATCATGTCCCAGGTACACAAAACTACTAGTTTGTGATTGGCAAGGGGCGAACCGACGCAGCCTAGGTAGACTGTCCACTGACTGTGCAGTGTTTAACATCCGACTAAACGGGGTGATTTTTAGATCACTGGAGCGTGGAGTACGGGGTGTTCTGGCATGGAATGAAGCGGACTTCCTCTTTATGAGAGCAGGTGAGCACTGAGTGGAACGTGGTGATCCTTTGGTGGATAGGTTTGGGGAAAGTGACCCGACAGAGCCACGTCCCACAGCACTACTGCTGTGACGCTCACACAGGTGTTTCTGTAATGAGGTTTGCGTTTGCATGTGTGACGGTATGATCACCTTGGCTTGCTGCTCACGTACATGCATGATGTGTTCTTGCTGCTGCGCTAGGCGCTGCATTTCCGTCTGCAAGAAGTTTAGTGATGCATTCAGGCGTTCAATTGAGCGAGTATACTCTGCTAAGTTTACCAGCTCTGCACTTTCTAATTTCACTAAGGTCAATTTTGGTGGTGCCCAATCAGGCTTACCTTTCTCCAATTGTGAGTTGGTATTTTTTGTTAGCAAAAGTTGCGGTTGAATGTTTTTTTCTTCATCTAGACGTTTGCAACTGCCACCTTCTACTGGTAAGATGGTACCTTTGCGGTGAACGACATTGAGGAAGGCAGTGCGACCCATCCTTTGTCGGTGCCGTGTAAAAACTGCTTCCACTTTCTTTTTTTGACCTTCAATAGCTCGTCGCTTCTCCTCAAGCTTCATTTTTAACTGAACCATCTCAGACACTAAACGGCTAGATGGGTCACGGGGTGAGCGAGCCTGAATTTGGAAATCAGGTGTGACAGACCTTGCAACTTGCCTAGCAGTTGGGGTGCATATATAAGTTTCCAGTGTATGCCCACCGCTTTGTCCTTCCACATGGTTAAGCTTACGGCTCTTTTGCTCAGCAAAATTTGTCATGCGTACAGGAACGAAAGATCCAATTGAGGAAGTGGAATGCTGACCCTTGAGACTTGGTGCAGGGCTGAAACTGCCACCGGTATTAGGTAATGAGCATGAACGGGTTTCATAGTCTTGGTCCAAATCTGAGTAGTCCTTTAAAGAGGATTCTTCATCATAACCATCCTGGATATCCTCTGTGCAAATATGAATTCCTGTATCCATGTCTGTGGATGTAGAATTTAGCTTTCCATCATTAACCCGGGCTTTGGACAGGTCGTCCTCAGGGTCTTGCAGGTCAGAGTGAGCAGCAGCATGGCTCTGGGATTCAGGGGGGTGGAGAAAAAAGGCATTTTGACCAATGTGTGGACAAAGACTGCGGTTTGAACACTCGGACTCGTGGATAATCTTCAGAGCCTCCTCGATAGTTGGAGTTGGAGGTGGAGGAGTTGTGACATCTGGATTCGTCCCATTTGAATACCTGCGCAGAAGGTAAAAATGTTCAAAATTTAGGGAATACTAACTTTATATTTTGATCACTTATTAGCCATAGTTTAAATGTAAGAATTTAGATAATTAAATAGAAATGAAAGAGGGTTATACAGGGCAGCTGAGCGATTTGGCCAAAAAAAATCATCAAAATAAAATTCCCAGTTTCCCAGAATTTCATATCAGTCAAAATTGATCATTATCACGATACATGTCAAATCTTTATTTCTTTCAAATTACAAGGCAGATTGATGCTCCTGAATGAAATTTGTAGAAACCAGAGAGTTGTGTGCTTTTAAATGACTCTTTATTGTCAGAACAGCACTTAAACACCCAAACAACTTCTCAAAACCGAGGCTACTAATAAAATCAATATTAATATAATAACATAATATTAACAGAATATATAAAATATCTTCATAGAAAATGTATGAACCATAAAATGATACAACACCTGTTAGATGGCTCTGACTGTAAATACAAAGTTAGTGTTTTAAGTATAGTTACAGTCTAACCCAGCAGCCTGTATTACAATATGCATGTGCAGCATTATGCGTAGTGCCAAACAGTGTTCGGAGAATTTATCAAACTGTTATCGTTTAATCAAGGAGCATTATGTCGCAATAATTATTGCTATGGTTTTATTGCCTCGCCATACAATATGAAACACCAAAATGATTCATCTTAATTTGTCAGCCAGATTATATTTCTTTAGCTTTCCAGATATCTTAAAGAAAATACCTAGTAAAGTCAGTTCCAACAAGCGGTCCAAGAGCACCATGGTGTGATGTTACATCATTTGCTTCCTCTTGTAATGGCGATTGAATGCTTCCATTAATGGGTTGAAAAGAGAGGTTCCGGCGCATACCCCGTGCCGATCTGGAAACTTTGAATCCCAGACCCTCCGAGCTAGCAGCCCGACTCAACAGTTTAACTGGTTTGCAAGCAATAGGATCATCAAATGGAATGTCAAACGAGATACCATGGCCTGAGGACCTACAATCAAAGAGACAGGGGGCACAGCAATGGGAAATCATAAATAAATAAACAAATTTGAAAAACTGTTTAGATAATTGGTTTTAGCTCATTCTGGTTAGAGTTACCTGGTTGCACCAACAATTGACTTTAGACATTTAAAATGTTACAATTTAACTTGTATGTGCGTATCAAAAGGAAAACATATTCTTTGTGGTAAAATGTTAATAAAGATCAAAAAAGTACCAAAGACCAACATGAAAAAAATTGTCCTGGTCATCTATGCTATGTAATAACATTAGCAACTTACAAGATGTTTTCCCTTCATTGTAAAGTACGGCACTTTGACTCAAAACAAACAAAACACTGAGTCTAAAACTTTAACCACGAACATGAACCCAGACCAAAATTAATATTAGATCTGCAGCACCTACCGTTTCTCTTTGGGCCATGTCCCCACACACCTGTCGTCATATGACAGGGTGTTTGACCTCTTCATCATGTCTGTAAGAAACAAAGACCATAGGGTTCCGATGAAAGTGTGATGATTAATGATTGCAACATCGTCTGCACATCGACACTGTTGTTATAAACATTATAATTTATATTTTATAAACCAAATTGTTACATCCTAGACGCAAAGAAATTGATAAATTGTCATTTTTAAATCCAACTTTCTTCCTTTTCACTTCCTTATAGTCTCCCTTTTGGAAGTTATCAGATTTTCAGACCACTTTGATGTTTCTTTTCATACATGTGCCACATTACATGACGGTTTCTGATAAAGATTTCAGAGCAACATACAGAATATATCTATAAAGAACGCCTCAGACGAGATGCGCTGTTAGAAACCGCTCCTTCATGCAGTACTGTAGAAAGGTGCTGGGAAATGGACGTTTGTTAAGCAGCACTCCTTACCTGAATTGGTGAGGTTTGGTGACCTAGATAACACAATAGACAGATCAGATCAAAAGAATAAAATGTAAAAATGTGTTTGTCGAATATTGAATCAAATAAAATACACACTTTGGTGAGTTAGGGCTAGGTAGCCTATGCATCAGGTCGCATTTGGTCATTTTAGTTGCCTCAACTGGGTTGGAAACAGAGAATATAAGAACAATGAGTTTGGCACAGCACGGTATAGAATTAGTTTCTATTTTTAGTTATAATCCAGACCTTATATCAACCCTTAAGATAAGTAACAAAACCAAATAACAGTAAAAAGCTCAAGTATAATATAAACTAAAAGAAACAAAGCCATAAGCTGGTTTGGTGTAAGAAGTGGCTGGATAACTATACAGTATTCTGAATTATACTTCCAAACTTACCTTTAGATTCAAGTTTCCGCGGCTCTACAAAAGACGGTTTGACTACTTCAAACCACCAAAACAGTTCTGCCATAAACACAAGGTAGTTACACTAAAACACACAAAAACACACATATTAACATGGCCAAAAACACAGACGATACAAGCTAAAATCAATACTGTACCCCAACATTGCATTCGATGTTATTAAAATGTTATGTGAATATTATTTCTGTAGTTCTATTAAGTTCTTTAGTCTTGAAAATATCAGGACACATCGTGGAATCATGGTATATTTTTTCTTTTTACCGACATTGACATTGATTCTGAATCCATAATCAAAGAATAGTTTTATTTTAAGTTATAAAGTACAGAGTATTGTTTGCAAGTATTTTCCAAATAAATCCAACTGTTTTAACAGTAAATTAACAGTATTATTTAACAGTATTAATTAAGCCAGAATTAAACACATTACTGTATTGTTTTGTTGTGGGGACGAATTAATTTTCTAGTGATCTTGACATTAGAAGCATTGGTTCCTTGTGAACAGTACTTATTTTCTGTGTATTCAGCATAAGAACATGTTCTATATGGTATCATTCATTCATCCATTATCTAGCGTTTATCCTGTTCAGGGTCGTGGGGGCGCTGGAGTTTATCCCAGATAACTTAGTGTGTGAGTTAGGGCGGGGTACATCCTGTACAATCAGCAGTTAATCTCAGGACTAACACTTAGAGACAGATAACCATTCACACACACATTCACGCCAATGGACAATTTAGAGTAGCCAATTCACCTATGCCCAATCGTATGTGTTTGGACGTAGGAAGGAAACCGGAGCACCTGGGTGAAAGCCACGCAAGCACGGTTTGATTAAATGATTGAGCAAGTACAAATATGTTCACCCCATCTAGAACTTAAAACAACTCTTAGGAGATTTTGTGGAGATCACGAGAAAACAAGAATGAAAAAATAACATTGCACCCACTGCCTCTTAGTACTTTAATACATTCTTGATTTTTATTTCTTAATTTGTTTACTTTTTACCCTGCCTGCACTTCTTTCATTTGTGTATAAAGTACACAAACTATTGGGCGAATGTTATGTAATATTTAACCGAAAGAAAATGTCTACTTCTGTTAATTAGGTTTCTACATACAAGACTACAAGCACTGTATAAAATGATCCAAGTGTCCAAAGCAGCTGTTACATCAGCATGTATTTCATGACTCACTTTTTCATTGCCTTTGGCTGTATGTTACATCTTGCACAGACACTCGCACTCACTCAACAACAAACACACACACCGACACTTACTCATACACGAATTCAGTTCTTCCACTTGGATTTAAACCATGCACTGGTCATCTCTCCCATTCACATAATCCTTCTGTTCCAGACACCCTGTGTTTATGCGACACGTTCTTAACACTCGGTGTTTATGTTTTAAATCAAAAGAATTACACACGCAAGCATTCAGGCCAGTTTTACTGCCAGGGGGAAGTTGCAGCTCGCAGGTTAAGGTGCTGGACTGCTGATCAGAAGGTTGTGGATTTAATTCCCAGCACCACCAAGTTGCCACTGCTGAGCCATTATATACCTTTGAGTTCATGAAAAGCATTTACAGGTAACCAAGCTTTAAACTACAGAATTTAAAAAAAAAATTCATAACACTTCAACTTATTCATCATAAACTATTTCAGTCTTTGCATTAACACAAAATCTTATGGACTTATTAGTTATCGTTAGGACTTATGGTCAGGAACAAATGAGCAGCGTTTTTCTGAATGACATCTCTGCAGCTTAGACGCAAGCGCATACAATTCAACAATAAACAGAAACCATATTGAATGATACCAAAGCCTAATCTTAGCCAAAGGTATTTGAATGTGATTATTCCTTCTTACCTTAATAGAGCTTGAGGCGTAAAGCATGTCCTCCAGTGTGAAATGACAGCAATTATTCAGGTTTTTCCTGCAAAAGTCCTGGACAAGCTGCAAGTTGTACAGACTGTCGGCCAATGACATCGTCTCCTTCATACAAATATCTGCAATGGGCGGGAACAGAACAGTCATCCAGCCAATCATGTCCAACAGATTTCTGTGGGTTTGAGCATGCTTTATCAGGACATAAAAAGATGTGAGGTCATGAGTGGAATGTCTGGAGTCATGACGTGGTAGTGTTTGGGTTCTCTCCATACCCCTCGATTTCTTTACTCTTCCTGGCATTCTGCACAATCCTTAATTTAAAACTCATTTTTCTACCCCTCACTACTACTACACATGCGATTATGAAAAGAAAGACACAAAAAATAAAATTACTTGCTTTTCTTACACAGCTAATTCATTTTGTTTTTTAGCTTCGCGGCGGCACAGTGGCAGGGTGGTTAGCACTCCTGCCACACAGCAAGAAGGTCATGGGTTTGATTCCCATCCAGTGTGTTTCTGTGTGGAGTTTGCATGTTCTGCCCGTGCTTGCGTAGGTTTTCCGGTGTCCTCCCGCCTCCAAACACATGCGATTGGCATTAGGTGAATTAGCTACTCTAAATTGTCCATAGGAGTGAATGTGTGTATGAATGGTTGTCTGTCTCTAAGTGTTAGTCCTGTGATTAACTGCTGATTGTACAGGATGTACCCCGCCTCACACCATAAGTTAGCTGGGATAAACTCTAATGCTCTAACTCTAAGCTAGTGGCACATACACACACCACAGACAGCGGGAGATTTTTATTTAGGTAAAAAAATAGATAAATAGCACATAAAAATGCACATACCCTGTGTTACTGTTGTTTACACATACCTCCCCTATTCATTTTTCTTGAGGAAATACCCAACAGTATCTTAAAAGCAATTCCAGTCATAGCCTTCAGCTATGTTTTCTTATTTGGTACTGACATCTTTTCTTTTTTGACGTCTTTTCCAACAAAACATAGATAATTAATAATATATTTTGAAATTCTTTCTGTGCTGCCTCCTAATTTAAGGTAACTTTCTTTCTCTAGTTGTATTATACTGAATACATCACATACAAAAAGAAGAAATTGCCAAGAAACTGCAGATACATAGCAGATACATAGCAGGTACATAGCAGGTACATAGCAGGTACAAAGCAGGTACAAAGCAGGTACATAGCGGTACCTTCAAGTGGCACTGCATTGGGGCAGTAGAAATGAAGCAATGCTGCCAGAGCACAGCCATCTGTGTTGTCCTTCAGCAGGTTGTCCACTAGTGGAAGATAGAGTAAAGGCTGTGGTTTAAGGTCCTCCTTGTTGTACTGTAGTTGCAAAACAAAAGCTTAGTTGTGGTAATTTGCATAAACACATTATGAGAAAAATCAATCTTCGGGTTTGCTGTCGGAACAAAACAATAATAATCGGACTGCTGCGATTCACTTAACTTAGAATAAACCTGCAAGGCTCCAACTCGCCCCTCATTTTAGTAATCATTGTCATGTGTGGAATTTGAATCAAGTGGTGCTAATAACTTATCAGTATCAGTCATATGAACATGAATATCAGTTATATATGGAAGCTTATGCAAGGATGCATACATATTACATATTATGCCTACATAAGATACTATTGAATTTATTATACTGTACATCATTCAAACATGTTTCTAAATGAAGCAAATACTGTATAAATATTATATTAATATAACCCCCCCTCGCCCCCCAAAAATCTCTGGATTCTTAAAGAATTTATAATCTGAGGAAATATCTATCAGATTGTAATTTTTGGATTTCATTTATTTTAACGTCTGAATTGGGCTACGATTCAAATTTCCCTGGTTTCTTTCTGGCAGATTTTTTTTTTACCCTTGTTACAGGCACCTCTAAAGCTTTGCCCTAACTGCCACATGCTTAAACGCAACATAGAGCATGACCATCAAGGCCGCATTTGCTGTACCCTCCTGGAGAACCAGCCTTAAACTAAAGAAGAGATTACACAGATATTGGTGCCAAAGAGCAGCCAAGAATTATGTAATTGTTCAGTAAATTTACCAGCCACCCTAAATTGCGCCCATATCCATAAGTAAAACTCCCTTTCAAAAGGAATGAGAAAGGACCTAATCAGGTCATTTAACAGGACTGCAGATGGCACAAACTGCTTGGGAAAAAGCTTCCAGGACTATGCAGGGTTTATGCATTGTCCATTAGTCTGCTACAAGAGCCGTCTAAAATATCACGAGTGATGGTGTAGATGAGCCACACACTTTATTTTTTTTTATTTTTTTTATTTTTTTTAAGTGGCTGCATGGAGCTTGCTATCTATCTAAGTCAGATATTACATTTTGAATTTTGCTTTATTGCAGTCTTTTTTCTATTGCAGTCTCAAAGCAGTATGCAAATTAGTTATTTTCATCTTGAGGTATTTTCATCTTTGTATATTAAACTAGATTGAGTGATTCTTGAGCGAGTTTAGAAAGAGTAAATTTTGGAATGTTATCTAGTTTTGTTTACTCTTAAACATGATCAAAATGTACAAACTCCAATAACAACTCGAGTAATTCTAAAGGAAACCGTGCTGACAGTCAGGGATAAAGGAAAGTCAAGTGATATATATGTATTTGTGGTTCTATGACTGAGAGGACATTATTACATCCTAGCCAGATGTAGACTGGATCAGGACACCTTAGTGCCTTTGGCTGAAAGGCCAGAGGATGAATGTGACATGGCATACAACTTATTTAGGCAACCCAAGTACAGACACGGGCATAAAGTGTTGGTTTTGTCATGAAATTAAGCAACAACAACAATAATACTATACTAGGTTGGAAGAAAACTTGGTGGTCCCTGATTTTGGATGGACCACAAAATGGTTACCATAATTTTCATTTTTTGAATATTTTATTATAATTTTATTAATTAAACCTTTAGTAATTTGGGTATGTGGAAGGTAATGTTCGTTTATAACATTTATATGTACTTTAAAGATATCTTTAAATAAAACTTACCTTCTTGCCTGCAGGTTTGTCCTGCAGGCTTTTTCCGACTCTTTGCGCACAAGTGATGGTCTCTCTCAAATATCCATTAACCTGCAATGTAAAGCACAGACTCTAACTCTGGTATATCTGGACCACATGTACACCAGTTATCTGTTTATGTTTACAGTTGGAGGTGTTCAGGTAATTGTCAGTGTCCAAGGCCACGGCAGCTAATTATGTATTACTGTCACTTATAATCACCCGTCTCTGAAAATGTCTCAGAGTCTGTCTCTCCCTAAAGCTCTTTGTTCGGTCAGGATCACTTTCGTCAACTGCATATTAACTATAATGATAACGCATACAGTTAATGTTTTTAGAACCAAGTTCATTTAAGGGCCATTTAAGCTCATAGAACTTAATTTGTTTTTCCGTAGCAATTGAATAGAAAATTTGAGTTACCAAGATATTAGGTGAAATAAATGGATGTAAAATATTTTGAAACACAAATGGCTATGTCCAAGATCTCACCTTGTTAAACCAGATGGTCACAGCTTCTTCAGCATCATAGGGAAAGTCCTCCTCTGGAAAGAAAGGTGAGTATTTCTGTACACATGTCAGCACTCTTTCAACACTGATCATCTCCAAAGTATATGCCATCATTAGAGTATCAATCATCGCCAGGTGGGAGCTCTGTAAGAACAATATGAAACTAGTTAGAGTGGGTGTTAAAGTTAAAAAACAGAGAAATACAACAAAATGATCAATCCGTGGTGCGAGTAAGGTAAGCTATATCAAATCCCTAATGTTAATTCTAAATTCATTTTGAATTCCAAAATTTATCCAACAGCAACATATGAAGAAATCGTGACAAATATTTCTTTGGTAAACTTCCACTTGATTAAAAATTGGTTCTTAAAGTAATTAAAATAAATGTATGTCAAATTTGCTATTTCAAGCCACGTATCAATGCAAACAAAATTAAACTTATTCAAATTCTACTTGTTCATTTTTTATATTCATCAGAAAAAACAACAGAAGCAAATACAGAGCTGATGGGAGAAAATTAGGGTAGTGGTGGCTCAGTGTTATAAGGCTCTGGGTCAGTGATCAGAGGGTCGGGGGTTCAACCATTCCCCACACCAGGCAAGCCACCGTCATTGGGTGCTTGAGCAAGGCCCTTAACCTCACCTGCTCCATGGGCGCCGTTCGTTCTGGCTGACCCTGCGCTCTGACCCCAGCGT
>JAOUQX010000018.1:5848283-5862870 GCA_028566295.1 Liobagrus marginatus | reverse complement strand
TATGCTGGGATATGCAGAATAAAAACATTTCACTGTATGTTGTACTGTATGATGTGCATGTGACCAATAAACTGAACTTTGAACTTGAACTTTGAAATGTACATTAAAATTTTTACCAGGCATTAACCTCAATGATTCTTCATAAATAAATAAAAATATTACAATCCACAAAAATGTATTGTTCATAAATTTGGAAAAGTATTGAACACAAACTGAAATTATATTTAATACTTAGTAATACAAGCAACTGTTCCTGTATGAACAAATTACTGACAATGCGTAGGCAATCTTTATTGGAAAATCGATAGTTTGGTAATTGACTGGGCCATTCCAACGACTTTATTTTCATACTCTGAAACTAGTTTAAATTCTCCTTTTCAGTATTTTTAGATCATCCCCATGATCTTGGTGAACGTCAACAGATTCATCTCAAGAATTTCTTAGTGCATTGTCTATTTTTATGTAGCACAACAATTTAGTTTTGAAGATTTTGGGAAAGCTTTTTGCTTCAAACCATCATAAGCTGTATGTGTATTTGTATTCGGAGGTGCGTATGCCGTTTTCCAGCCTATCAACATGCACTAGCCCAGATAGTTAGTTAAACTACTGTACTTGGTAAAGTTAGCCACTGCTTTTTCCTAGTGTGTACAATATATATTTTACTGTCATTCCTCTTTATTAGATTTCAGTCGTTTTCTAAACTGTGAAGATCTCTTGAGTTGGTACAAAGGTCTGGTAAAAGAGGAAATGGAATATGTTGAAAATTTAGAAAGTTTAAAGGATGCGATTGGGTGAGAATTAACGTGCTTGTGGACAGAACAGAAGCGGTGTTAATGGTGAAAATGTTGGTGAAATAAATAACATTATTATTGACTTTATTATGGCAACATAAATCAAAATAATGTTCGTAACTTAAAAGGTTGAATTAATTTACTAGTAGTAGATTGTTTATCTTGCAACCATGCATTTTACAAGTTGCGGTAATAGATCTTTTATAATTGACTTCAATCATTTTTTTGTAATAGGAACTTTAGAGCGTATAGCTGCGTTATGTTTTCTCAATCTTTCTGTAGGTGGCCTTGAGCAGGGTCAGTTTCATGCGCTGGCTGTAATGGAATGGAAGGCTGTGAAAACAAGTGCTGGAGCAGAAGTACAGCTACTGCAGATACATAACCCATGGGGCAGGAGGTGCTGGGATGGAACTTGGAGTGAGAGGTGGGGGCTCCATTTTTCCATACTATGAGGCATAACTTTGTTTTTGCCATCTTATAATTCCAACTTGTAATGGTTAGAATGTCCAGATTGCACCGAGTTTGAAGATACTCTTTGACACGCAAAATAATAATGAAGGCTGCTGTTGTAATTCAGATATTAGTTAACAACCAATCTTTCCATTCCGTCTTCTATGTATTGTATACACTTATACACTCTAGAGGAGCAGGATGGTCTTTGCTGGACCCCTCATGCGCCACAGATCTGTTGGGTCATACAAAGAACGGGGAATTCTGGGTAGATGAGATGGAATTTCAGGAGAAATTTGATGAAGTTACTATCGGATATCCAATCAATGAGGATCATCATCTTCAGAGCATATACACAGGTACTTTGATTGATTTTTGTATTCTCTTGACTAATTGGTACATTGTGATTTTGAGCAAGTCCAATCCAAGTATGCATGAAGTTATTTCACGTTAACATTTCCATACATTTTAGATGTTTGCATGTGGTTTTGCTGATCATCCAGGTTGTGTTCCCGGTTTTCAGTTCAGTGTAGCTACTTAGCTAGAGTGCTCTGAGTGGGAAAAAAAGCTTTACTGGTACCACACACCATTTAGAATGTATAACATGCTATCTAGCAATGAGGTTAAAAGTTTAAAAGTGAACTAGTAAATTGTGAATTCTTCCACTTAGTGTAACACAAAACCTATATTACATGTACAGTATTATGTGATTCTCATATATTATGAGAACTATATTCTTCTAGTTCTCATTTCTTCTGGGTCATCTTTTCATAAAAAAAAAAAAAAAAGGAACTTTAAATTCCTAAAATGTTTTTTAAAAAATGATAAAACATTATTTCCTCTAATATGCGGCATGGTGGCAGAGTGATTAGCACTCCTGCCTCACAGCAAGAAGGTCATGGGTTCGATTCCCACCCAGGGTGTTTCTGTGTGGAGTTTGCATGTTCTTCCCGTGCTTGCGTGGGTTTTCCCTGGGTACTCCAGTTTCCTCCCGCCTCCAAACACGTGATTGGGCATAGGTGAATTAGCTACTCTAAATTGTCCATAAGAGTGAATGTGTGTGAATGGTTGTCTGTCTCTAAGTGTTAGCCCTGTGATTAACTGCTGATTGTAGAGGGTGTACCCCGCCTCATGCCCTAAGTTAGCTGGGATAGACTCCAGCACCCCCTTGTACTGAATAAGCGCTAGACACTGAATGAATGTTTCTTCTAATGCTTATGGTCTTCTAGGAAATCACATAAAATCTGATTTCAACTGCTTGTTTTTTGTCACCTGAAATGTTACAGGTTCTCTCTTGACTCAAATCCAGCAAATAAGTGGCTCCTGGGTCAGAGGCCACTCAGCAGGAGGTTGTCGTAACAACAGCACCTACAGCAGCAATCCTAAATTCTGGTTAGAGGTTAAGGAAGATGGAGAGGTACTCATGTCACTGATGCAGCACGGACCATGGAGCTCAGTGTACAATTCCCAGAAAGAGCAATCATGTGGCAACCCTGATCAGCACCCATACTATCAGGCCATTGCACTCCACGTATGGAAGGTTTGTGGGGAAAATGTATCTAGCGGGTCTTATTGCATTCATATGTGACAAGTTGTTATATCCTTAATTGGTCTCTTGTGTGTAAGTTCTTTTAATCGTATTGCATTCTCACACTTTGGTTCTAGTAATTCATTTGGCCACTCAAAGGGTAAATACAAAAATTCTGGAACATGACTAGTCGTTATGTGATTTTATGTTTTGATTTGGTTTCACAGGTAGACAAAAAGCGCTTTAACTTGACACAGACACTAAACTCAACACCCTGTGCATCCTCACTTTCACACACATATGAGCGTGAGGTGGTGGTTCATGCATACTTAAGTGCTGGCTTCTATCTGCTCGTGCCCAACACCTTCCAACAGGGAGCACAGGGACACTTTCTTCTCCGAGTGCATGCAACCTGCACCACTCACCTCAGGTGTACACTTATCTTATTTTTTTTTATTCATTTACGAATTAAAAGAATACAACATAACGCCTTTTGATTCTAAACATCATTTGGAAATTTGTAAAAATATATTTGATATAATTTTTTTTAGCAGACACTGAACTGTTAGAAATGAACAGCTTTTCTTCCTATTCTTTGTAGTGCCGTAAAGGTGAGTGTGAAGCAGGAGTGCGCAAGGGGAGAATGGGCGATGGCAAGTGTGAATGGCTGCTGGACAGTTGGCTCTACTGCTGGAGGAGGTCGGAACTTCCCGTCACATGAGCGGAACCCTCGTGTTCCCCTGGTAGTGACTTATGACCCTGGGGGCACAAATGTTCGTGTCACACTACGCCAGCATAGACCAGAGAACACACTCCATGCCATTGGATTTCATATTTATAAGGTAAATACCTGGAATGGGGTGGGTATGAAAGGTCAGACTGTATACATATAGATATAATACATAGACTTCATTATAATTTGTAATTCAGAGCCCAAGGCTCACAGCCTATAGAGTCAATTACAATTTATTCATATTTTGTACATGCATATTATGTGCCCATACTTCAGAATGATCCTAGGCAATATATAAGTAGACATATTTTTACTGGTACTGTATTTAGAAGTGTATTTAATACCAATGCCTCCACACTACAATATACAATACAATACAATATACAATATACAATACAATATAGACTACCATCTAATGTTTCTTTTGCCTTTATGCAAGACAACTGTGACTAATGGTGGTGGTGGCTCAATGGTAAGGCTCTGGGTCAGTGATCAGAGACAAGGCAAGCTACCATCATTGGGTCCTTGAGCAAGGCCCTTAACCTCAGTTGCTCCAGGGACGCCGCATGTTCTGGCTGACCCTGCACTCTGACCCCAGCCTTCAAATTCATAAGCTGGGATATGCGGAATAAAAACCTTTCACTGCATGTATGTGTATGTGATAAATAGGATCTGAATTTGAATTTTGACTTTGAATACACTGTAACTAAAAATTTTTTTATCTCAGACCAAGAAAAAACTTTCATTGTGTCTGCATTGTGAAATATGACAATTATTCTTAAATTAAATTAAAAGTTCTAAAGGGAGGTATGTCTTATTACTTACAGGAAATGAGTGAAGTACGTACTAACTCAAATGTGGTGCAAACTCAAATAGTAACCGATTTTGGGCGCAGCAAGAGTCCTCACTCTTTTTTGGGCATTTTTTCAAATGAACAATGCAGCCACACAACGATGTCCTGGATCTCGCAAAACCAAAATTCAAATTTTTTATTCAAATCAAATACTCCATACAGGAAGCTCTGACAAAAATGTACATTTTTATCAGTCATTTATTATTTTAGCATTGTTACGGTACAAGAAAATGTTCATGTATAAACAATATTTTATATACAGTATTTTAACATTCCCCTTTGTTCATTTTACTTTGGCTCTAGCAACATTTACTTGATGTTTATTGTACACAAGTGGACACACCTGTTGTTTTTGTTTTTGTGTAGGTTATGGGGAAAGAAGAATGCATGGTGATCTCAGGTAAAGTGTGCCCTGTGGTGAGCTGCGTCCCTCACGCTCACTCTCAGGAAGTCAGTGTCCAGTGTAGGCTGCCCCCTGCTGTCTATGTCATTCTGCCCTCCACATACCAGCCAAACTGTAGTGCAGAATACACACTCACCATTATGCAGAAAATACCAAGGTAAATATGGAAACATTCTACCTAATACAAACTTTAATTGCAATTAATCAATAATTGATTGTTTTCAAACTTGTGTAAGTTGTGCCACCCAAATTCATTAGCTAGCGAACAAACGCTCCAATGCACTGGCATGCCTCAGGAAACGTACAGTACCGGAATAGAGTAAAATATGTTAGCTAGCATAATGTAATAACCTGTAGCTATCTTGTAAGCTAGATAGGTTTGTTAACATTTAATATAGATTGACCGGTAATTGGTTGTGCCTGTATTTTTCTTAATATTTATACTATTTTTATTATTGGTTATCCACTGTAATGTCGGACTCACTGATATTTCTCACCATATTGAAGCCGTTTAAGAATTGTGTGCAAGACCACACTTTATTTTACATATTAGCAACAAAAAAAAAAATCACAAATGAGATGTTACATAAATTATTAATATGTAATTTAAGCTTGGTGTTAAGAAATGCTTAGACCGTCTTCCACATTCAAACGTAGTTCTGCTCAACTGAGAGCACTGAGCCACAATAAAGTAGCAAAGCTTTTAGTTCAGATGCTTTAAAATATGTACCGGTATGTTTTTAAATTTATTCGAATAATTTTTATTCTTTATTTGTTACCGGCATGCGTATATGACCGAGCTTCTTATTTAACAAAGACACTTTAATGACGGATAATTTCATTTTTGGAATTTTTAATACAGTATTTATTTCTTTTTTAGTTTTGTTATTTCGTTTTTTTCAGTTTCAGGCCCTTCTATTTATATTGATGTAGATTTTTTTTTTTTGATGGTGTTATAAATACAAATGTTTGGTCAGTTCAGTACTGTTGTCATTGTGTCAAAAACGGAAGTAATACAATAAATAAATATCTGTTCTGCATATACTGTAGGTTATAATGGGTATTAGTGATCTGGTTGATTTACTCTGTGCAGGAAAGCTATAAGCTGTCAGGAACGTTTGGGACAAGCAGTTCAGGAGGTGAGAGCAGCCTTCAAACACCGGTTGTTACATATTTCTGTTTATTCTTTAACTGTGTTGCCGCCCTACCCCAACAGCCATACAAATAATCTGCTAACTTTGGACAGAAAAAATGTACCAATATTGTAATTTGGTTAGGGGTGTGCCAAATAGAATATTTTTGTATTCTTGTCTTGTTATCTGCTATAATTTTCATATCACAGTATGTATTTGTCAAAGGCAAAAATAGCAGTAAAATACAATCCAACATTTTTCCTTTTTTGCAGTTTTACACTAAAGACAATGTCAAAATATTCATATTTTCATAGTTTAGTTCCTATGCATGGACTAGACTAATATGAATTGTACAGTAGTGGTGTCTCATTGCCTACGAGGTCGGCATGTGTGAGGTGGCAGGGCAAAACCTGCAGGTGACACTGTGCTGTCAATGATGTCGTACAGTGGTGTATACTCCGATTGCTTACCTTTTGCTCAGAGCTGTTTGTGGATTACGAGTTCTGAGGATCAGTATTAGCGTATACCCTCGGTCATGCTACAGCACATTATGTTCTGTGCAAGTCCAGTTGCCATTCTGGTGCCTCTGTCTCATATACCATACAACGCGGCACACATTCACATCAAATGTTAACTCAGTGGAGTTACACTCAGGAGACACTATACTTATTCTCAGGTTTGTGCTAATACCGCCAAAAACACACACGGTTTACATATAAGCACAGTTGGTTATGCCTAAAGTGAAAGTAAGCAGTTGGGAGCAAAACAGATGCATATTAAGAAACATGCTGCTGCATGTCATTAAAGGGATAGTTCACCAAAAATTTAAATTCTGTCATTATTTACTCATGTGTCGGCCCAAACATGAATTCATTTATTTATTGTGCTTATCACAAAAGATATGTTTAATACTGTGGGTAACCTAACAGTTACTGGCCCTCATTGACTTTGATATTTGTGAGAAAGTATGGTTTGGAAGTCAGTGGGGACCAGCAACTTTTTTGGTTTCCCACATTCTTCAAAATAGCTTCTGTTCAACAAAAAATATAAGCTCATTCAGGTTGTTTAAAACAACTTGAGTTAGTAAATGTTTAAGTCTTTCTTTCAAAGTAGGGAAATTATTTTGGCTGTACTGCTTAGACAGCTATCAAAAAAAAATAGTAAAACCGACATGACCGAGAATCGGGATAAAATCATAAGTTGTGATGTTCCGTTGGAATATTTATTCTCCATTTTAAACTTTTTCTCTGTTTGCCTTTTTACATATTGCCTTGTTACTGATTTGACTTATTTATTTTACAGATTTTCTTTTACTGTGATATGACTGTAGTTACACGATTTATTACTTAACTTTCTATTGCAGTATATATACCAATATATATTTTTATACCAATGTTAAAATTATACCAATATCATTCCAGCCTTATTGTAAACCATAAATGCTCTGTTTGTTTTTTTCTTTTCAGACATCTCATGTGTCAGTGATGGGGCTGTAGTGTTCTTTGTTGGGGTTGCTCTTTCTGTCTCCAACTTTTTTGCTGATGTGGGTCATTTGATACTTGCCATAGATGAAAGTCAGAGTTGATGTCGTGTTTCCTACATCGTGTCTACTGGGCCGACGGCTCTTTGTCCTGCCATCTAATAGCAGCTATTGAAGTTGCTACCCATGCCATGGTCTATTTCATGGTTTTTACAAGCACTGTCCTGCCATACAATGACTGGTTGAAAGTCTCCAACCATGAACAAAGAGATCACTCAGGGAGGGAGTTACTAGCTGATCCACACAGAGCTGGTGTATCCTGCCAACAGCTAAACCAGGTTTGAGAGTGTAGTGAACAAGTCAGTTCTTAAACCATTCTCAAACCATCTCAAATGGACAGTCGTTTTTAGGCATCACATTTTTATTGCTCAAATAGGTCACGTACTATCAATGAAATGTTTAAGTATTTTTATGGTACAATCCTAACAGTTATAAATTCTGTTGGGTGAACTGAGTGTTTATACGCATACCTTACATTTGCTTTGCATGCACATGGTGTGTTTGAGTTTACTGTACCAAATAAACTGGTGCATTGTGTTTGTTTCTACTCTGTGACTAATTTATTGGGCCTTTATCTTTTTTAATACCCTACCTGTTTCAGCTAAAAATTAGGGTGCTGTACTTATTGGACTGGCCGGCATAGATACAGTGCAAATGGGCATTTACATGTTGTCCATAAACATGTCTTATGGTTTTACACAATAACTGAGCACATTCATATTCTAGAAGTCTAACAAATATATTGTTTTAATAAACTTGAAGTGAAATGAATGTCACTTTCATTCCTTCTTTAAATAGACACTTTATCACTAAAGTAAAACCATTGCATTTTGATAACCCTTTGGAACACCAGTGGTTCCATTGTCCAATTGCTTCCCCAATATAAAATGGTTAATTCATTTACTCTACTTATATTCTTGGTGGTGTGTTTACCTTTTCTTTGCGCTTATAATGTTAGCTTGCAGCTGTGCTGACAGATCACACAACAGGAATACAACTGACAGGATCATTGTTAATACTAGTACTGAGTACTGCAAGTTTTAGACTAGCATTTCATTTAGCAAACAGCATACAAGTGTAAATGCTTGTTTGTATTTGTTCGAGTACTGTATATACAAAATCAAAACCAATATGAACAATTTCTTATAAAGCACTGGTGTAATTAGATAGACCTCCGATATTATATATAGCTTTTGTTAAGCTATAGCACGAGTAGCCTTTCCCGCATAGGGGCTTTTCCCAAGTGTTGCATAGGCGCATGCGCTCCACGCAAAAATCATTATGCTCGTGCTCGCCAAGCGCTTGTGCACGCGCCGCTGATGCTGCGGATTTGACGGATCGGCCGCAGGGACAGCGACCGGAGGGAGACCGTACTTAGGAAATAATGAATAATAAATTTGACGCGTGAGTAGATATTTACTCTGGAAACATGTCACTGTCCTCAGTCAAATTGCTCTTGTTGTCAGTGCAAATTCTGTCGGTAAAAAGCCTCTGTTCGCTGCTTGTAGCAAGGATAATGAGTAAGAGGTGTGTCTGTCACATGTGTTCAACTCAGTGTGACGCAAAACAACACACACTTGCATTGTCTATTCTTGCTACACAAAAAAGAACTTTAGCTTGAGAAACGACATAAATATGGGCATTACTTGTCCGAAAAGTCAGGCGGCCTCATAGGCCGCAAATGAATCCACGGGTTCCTCGTTAGCGCCCAGCCGGGGCAGTTACACTGGAGTTCGCTGTATTCTCGCTGACTCAACGCTCTTTTACGATGGTAATTATTAAAGAATAATTGTTTAAATGTTAATTCTGCAAGAGTGTTTATGGTGTGTTGTTATTTTGTAACTTGTCCCGTATTGACATAATTTCTATTAACAAGTTTAAAAGTTGGTTTAAAATGAGACCTGCTGTTAAATAATTTTGTAGAAGAGCCGTGGTTGTCTGAGAGGGGCAAGAGAAGCTCGGTGGTGATGGGAATCGAACGCTTTACCCACTGAGCTTTTTCCTGTTTCGTTAGTCAGTATTATTAAAGCTGTTCTATTTATGATTAAATTTGTATAATATTTATCTGGTTTGACTGGTCTTTAACCCATTAACCTGCGCCCCTATTTTTGAACATTTTTTGAAAAACGGTATACCCAACAAAATATGCCTGTAGCTCTTCAACCCTGTGGGTTATTTTCAAAAATATGGTTTCGTTTGAAATTAGAACATTTATATTTTCATACCAAAGAGTTAAAATAACTCAAAAGTTATATCACAGCAGAGTAAAACATGTTTGAATATACATGAAAGTGTCTCACGATTTTTTAAATGAATTTCATTTAGGGAAAAAAGGATGTCAAAATTATGTTAAAGACCTGAAAACACAAAAAAATTAAACTCAATGTCTGACCATGTTATCTTTCAAATTTGAGACTGAAACTCCCAAAAATGTAGATTCTATAAGCTTTTATTTCCAAAAAGATATAGGCGTCCTCTCCAAAGTGACATTTGGAGACTCCAAATGAACATGTGGTAACCAAACCACCTAAATGAGTTAAAACTGTACGTATATCAAATCAGAACTGCTCTGTTCATTAACACACACAAGAAAAATGCAAATTCAGAACATTCTAACAGAAAGTCTTTATTTTGAACAATTCTAATAACTGAACTCTAATTGCTGAATAGGTTACTATACGCTGTATGCTTGTAATGGCGCTTTTGTGCGTAAAAGTAAAAACGCACGTGTTTTGCGCACAGCCTGTTCCGAAATCTACATGTGAAAATAAAGTAAACGGTCACTTTCTGTAATGGTTATTTAGTTGGCTACTACATCCGTCTATGAAAACCGTGCTGGCTCGCTATTGGCTGGATTGTTCCAGCTAAAACCAAAATGTGAAGGAAAAAAAACACTCGATACGTTTACGGAGTAGGCGGGACTTTTTCCGGGTCCTTGGGCAAGTGTATGACGTAGAAGGCCGGCGATTGGTCCATTTTGTCCAGAGGAGTCCATTCTAGCAGAATGCATGGCTTTTCAATGTTGAAACTACGGATTAGAATCGATATTTCATTGATAGTGAACGTTATGGATTACTTGAACTGGAAACGCGCATGTAAACAACGGAGGATCTTTCATTTTCCTCCCCGTTTTTTGTGGTTTTACAATAAAAGGTAGGATGCATTTTAAAGAGTGAACCATTACTTTGAAATGTATGCCGGTGTCTGCAGGAAACGTCCACGCTGATCAGAATTATAGGCAATGAAACGTAAACCGTGACTTTTATTTTGTTTCCGTTTCAATGGGCAGTCTTTCAACATTTCCTTTAACCCTTTCCTCTGTGGTGTATTAGTTAAAAAAAAAGTTCGGAAGATGAATCCTGAGTATTTTAGCTTTCAAACGATGCATAGTTTATTATAGCTGGTTGATTATTTTTACTAAAACAAAGGTAATTAAAAGTACAGATACACTAAAACAGGGTTAGTCTTATATTGAGTATCCTGATATGCAGTGTTATGTTTAAACCAAATTTTAAAGGCAAATTACATTGTTCACTGTATAATAAATATTTTTGAATATACTGTTAAAATAATAGTTACATATATTTACATAATTACTGTAAAAATGTAACGAATATATAAAATTATAACAAAGGCATCATCTATAGTATTATATGATCTAAAAAAAGGTTAATGCTGATCAGCGAGCTACATATCAGTTATATAAAGCTTGAATCATGACCATGGCAAGAAATCGGTACTCGGTATCGGCTCTAAAAATCCTGATTGGAGCATCCCTAATAAACATTAACCAACTCGCAATATCAGGTTGATTTCTATGCTGGTTTGTATTTCTATTATGTCTACCATATATAAATGTTTGACAGCTAACAGTGTGAATGAACAATTTTTCATTTGAATTGGAAAATGTTGTCCTCCTGCACGTTATCGGGCCTCTACCTCCTTGTTAACAGTAAAGCCCCTCTCTACTGTTGCTTGACCTTGAGAGTCACATCTTCCTTTCCTGGCACAAGTTAGGGTCTGAGAACATGTTTCTTGAGTCCAAGCATGCCATCAGCCTCACAACCGTGTACTTCAGTGCGCTCTTATTTTGCATTTTCTGGACGATGGTAGTCAAACAGGTCACGTAGTCTCTTCTAAGCTCCAAAACACTGAGCTCACCTACTCTGCTACTACTCTGGAGTTCCTAAAAGGAAGGGATGAGAACAGACAGTGAGTCTGACTAAATGTTTTATAAATGCAAAGTCCTGAACCCTAACCTTTGTTTGATATTCAATAATCCAATAACTGCTTCTGCTCCTAAGTCAATGGCCACAATCTTTATAGTAGTTGTTTTCTTGCTTTCTGGTCAGTCGTGTCCAGTCTGACCATCTGCAGGGCAATGACGTCGTTTAGGATTTCTTTCTTTACGAATGGCTTCAGCAGGCTCTGAGAACATGTACGACATACATTGAGGGGAGCAACATCTGTGCCACGCAGTCTCTCAACTTGTGTCCCACAAGGCTCAGTACTTGGCCCGCTCCTCTTCTCCCTCTACACCCATTCTCTCGGTAAAGTCATCTCACATGGGTTCTCTTAAGGCTGCTATGCTGATGATACTCAATTTGATCTTTTCTTTCCTTCTTCAGACCCTACTGCATCTGTCCTGTTCTCAGCATGTCTGACAGCCATATCATTGTGGATGGCAGCTCATCAGCTGACACTCGACCCCAGCAAAACTGAACTGCTCTTCATCCAAGGTGATTCGTCCCCATGCCAGGACCTAGTGCTTCCCTTGATCCCTGAACAACTCCTCAATCTCTCCTTCGACTACTGCTCGCAACCTTTCGGTAATCATGGACAATCAACTGTTCTTTTCCTCACATGTTGCTAATCTGAAACGATCGGTTTATCCTTCACAGTATTAGAAGGATTTGTCCGTTTTTATCCACACAGGCTACTTAGCAGCTTGTGCAGTCTCGTCATTTCCAGACTAGTCTACTACAACTCGCTCCTGGCAGGTCTACCTCTGAGCACCAGTTGTCCTCTACAGATGATCCAGAATGCACCGGCCCGACTTGTTTTCAACCTCCCGAAGTTCTCCCACACCGCCCTGTTACTGTGCTCCCTTCACTTGCTTCCAGTAGCTGCACGCATTGGATTTAAAACACTGATGCCTGCCTACAAAGTTCTAAGCAGAACAGCGCCCTCTTACCTTAAAGATCTCATCACCCCACACACCGTACCGCACTCCCTCAGAGTAACAAGCAGGATACAAGGTAGGTCTGCCTCACGACTTTTTTCTGTTCTGACACCGAGGTAGTGAAATGAACTTCCCTTCAATGTCAGAACAGCAGAGTCACTGGCTGTCTTCAAGAGATGATTAAAGACTTACCTCTTCCTTAAATACCTACCTCTTCGATAGTTCATGTTTTTACTAATTGAAAAAACACTCTTAACAGCTGCTCTTTTTCAACAGGATTAGGGTTTTGTGCACTTTGTTGTGATCTAGAAAACCAGAATTTAAATATTACTTGATCGAGACTTTAAAGCACTCTTGTATCTTGCGCTGGGTAAAGGGTGTGTCCGCTAAATGCTGTAAATGTAAAATAAGAAACAAAGAAGTGTGTTTGTTGATGGATCTGGTGATAGGACCTATGAATACAATAAGGCTGAAGGTACAAATAGGCTGAAGTTTTATAATTGATTAAGTTCTTCGTGTCAACGTCAGGCTGTGTAAATGGCTGTGTAAACGTTGGGCAGTTTGAATTTGCCCTAATAGTTGCGATCATGACATTGCAAAATCCTGGTGGGAATGTTTTCTGGCACAGTGGCAGTTGTGAACTGAAGTCTTTCGGATGCTTATTGAAGGCCGTTGACACTATCACCATTGTTATAGTGAATTTTCTTTTTTGCCTCTGTGGCCATTGCAGTCTGAAAGATGATGACAGTGGAGATCATGACCAGGACAACAGCTCACCGAAAGATGGTGAGAAGGAAAGGAATGAGGATGAGGAAAAGGACCAATACACTACCAAGAGGAAGGTGTGTAAGCCATTGTGTGTTTGTACATAAAAATGTTCTGTGCTTATCCAAGTACACACATTCGGAAAGTTCACAAGCTTACACAGAATACTGTATTCCCTTTGATTTTATGATTTACCGTAAGGTCAGTGTGATATGAAAAAAGGTTTTTGTCTCATGTGTTGTAGGCTGTGGTTCCTGGGGCAGGAGAACATCCCCTTCAATACAACTACACATTTTGGTATTCTCGGCGAACCCCAGGAAGACCAGCCAGTACACAGAGCTATGAACAGAACATTAAACAGATCGGCAGCTTTGCTTCAGTTAGTCACAAACATATTTGTTTAAACTAAGCATACGTCCGTCCAAACCGAGAATAAGCTCTCACACCAGTCCACACAACTGTAACTAAACGCAAACACACACCAATGCTGTACATTTTTTTTAAAGCAGTTTACAGTTATGGCTGTGTAAGTTCATCTCATCTTATATACAGTTTGCGCCATAGGTGGAGCAATTCTGGAGGTTTTACAGTCACATGATCAGGCCAGGTGATCTAACTGGCCACAGTGACTTTCACCTGTTTAAGGAGGGAATCAAACCCATGTGGGAGGTGTGTATTAAAAATAATTATTCCAGCAATTTCATATTTAAAGCAAGGCGAAATTGTGGGCAGCATTTTTCCTCTTGGGTTTGAATATTTAAAGTCTGTCCTAGTTTTTGTTCGTCTTTAGTTTTATTTCACCTATGTCTCTGTTTATTCTCCATCACTAGGATGATGCTAATAAGAGTGGAGGGAAGTGGATAATTCGACTTCGGAAGGGTCTGGCTTCACGCTGCTGGGAGAATCTGATCCTGGCCATGTTGGGTGAGCAGTTCATGGTTGGTGAGGAGATCTGTGGCGCCGTTGTCTCTGTCCGTTTCCAGGTAATAAAGTACTGAGGCCCGAATACCCTTTAACTTAATAGTTAATGCAGTAACAATAACTTAACGTAAAGCAATAATTCGCTACAATATAAGTGATTTAGTTCAGAGTAAATTGATGTAGATTAATGGGTGATGGCGGCTCAGCGGTATAAGGCTCTGCGTCAGTGATCAGAGGATCGGGGGTTTGAGCCCCGCTCCAGACATGCTGCCATCATTGGGTCCTTGA
>JAOUQX010000018.1:5821899-5835234 GCA_028566295.1 Liobagrus marginatus | reverse complement strand
TTCGGTTAGTCGTCAAAGCATTTCACTGTATGTTGTACCACGTATAATGTACATGTGACTAATAAACTTTGAACTTTTCCTTTAATACCTTCCAAAGTGTCTATATATGACTTTTTTTTAAAATGTATTTCTTTATTTGTTGTTTTGTTTTGTGTGTTATTGAAAAACAACTTTGGAAGATATTAAAAGAAGCTTAGTTATCATTGCGTAAGAAAATGTGTTTTTAGCGTACATTTGTATAATTATTTATATTTAGTAACATTTGTCCGTTAAATTGACAAAATTCCCTTTCATCATTTAATTTACTACAGTATGAGTGTAATTTATGTCGTTTTCCACATGGTGAAAAAAGCTTAAATGTACCACGACTAGGTACATGCTTAAATTTGACTTTGTAAAAAAGTGTATAAACCCTGAAAAGGGAATGTCGCCATCAATATCAAATTGTGCGCATACTGTTCTTGTTTGTTTTCCCATTAAAAAAAAAGACTTTATTTAAAATAAACACTGTTTACTATTTTTGCACATCTAACGTCATGAGCCATTCATTATAACTAAGTTGCATAGCCGGAACGTTTTACGTTGAATTCACAGCTGACTGCACTAATCTGTCCCTTCCCAATATGGCGGATGTGTTGACGTATAATTCACCAGTTTCTCCGTTCAGCGAGACATCTCGCGGTATTTATCGGGTTACGGGTGGGGATTACGTAATGAAAACAAACACGTAACTTCCGGGATGACTTATTTGTGGGTAAATTCGTTACTATTACTCATCTTACGTTAACTTCGATAAAACATGTTGTTCTGTAATAATCGGCATCTATAATTACCGTGTTACTGCGATGTGTTTGTACACTTTATTCTCAAATTGTCGTTGAGGTTAAAATGCAACAGTCACTCAAACTGGCTGGATGCTAACGCTGTTGTTAAAATAGCTTCCGGTCTGGAGATATATATAGGTATAGGACAGAAAAGTAAAATAACTAGTTACACGTATATAGGAAACAAAGAATATCTTTGGAAATCTTGTTTTGTTTTGATGTAATATTAATTGATATAATAATGTTTTCGGTGCTAATACTCCGTCAATACGTTTCATGAATGTGGTTTTGCCTGAAGTTTTCTCTTGTCTGTGGTTTTATTCTATGACACAAAACACCTCAGTCAATACCTTAATCATGATTTTCTTATCTTATACGTGTCCTAAGAAAAACTTTTGATTACAAGATGCTCATTGGGAGTGGCATTAAACCCTATCACCCCAAACCAGCTTCATTACAGCCTTGCAGTTTTATACCGACACCATTTCAATCATTTAACCTCAAAACCTTTTTATTCATTTAGATTGATGACCAAAAAGAGCACAGAGGTTTCTTAATAGGGAACATGTTTTTTAAATGAAGCTAGTCGAAAGCTTGGTGGTAATAACTACTTTCATGCGACTGTGGAGTAGAGATCACTTTTGGCTTTTTATGTGACGTTTGTATTCCGAGTTTAAAAATTCATAAAAGTTGTTCATTTGTGAAATTTATGTAGTTTAACAGAACGCTAAAAATGATAACCCCTTGTTGGGCACAAAGCTGATTTCAGTGCAACTGAAATGGCATTTATATAGTTAAATAGCATTTATATATAAGGCAGGAAATTTATTTCATTTGTATGGAATGGTTGTATTTAAGCAACATTCTTGGAATGCTACTTATCCAGTGAAATTAGAATGGAACTAACTTTTGTATAATAGATTAATCAGAAGACACTGTAAATAATTGTACTTATTCGTTAATTACCTTTTTAATGTCTGATTGTTAAAAGGGAGATAAACAATATAAAGAAAAATGTATTTAATGTGCTCACATAATTCCATAGATTAGCGGCCTATTTGTTTAAATCCATGTTTGCTATGTTTGTGCAGTTTGACTTTAACAGAAACATAAAATCAGGCCAAAGTATTTTGGGGAAAATGACTAAATTATATTTTAATGCAGCGAATTTTATTTTGATACATTTAAAAATGTATTTACCTAAAAAGATTCTCTATCCTTACATTCGTTAATTTTTCTCTCTGTTTACACATGTCCAGCTCACACCCTTTGATCATTAACAAGTAGAAGAAAGAAGATGATTGAGGAATTCTCTATTGGGAGCGTAGAGGTGGCGTTTTTAGGGTCCAGCATTGCTTTCACAGGACTTTGCTATTACTTATACAGAAACAAACGCAAAGTTGTTGGCAAACTCAATGTAAGAACCATCCTGTTTACTTGTTTTCATTTGCTTCACAAGAATAGACATTGAAAGGCAGATTTGGGACCTTGCAATTTAGCAGCCTTATATTTCTGATCACTTATTTGTGTTTGTAAGCGTTTCTAAAGAGGTACAAACATGTGCATGTAACTTGTGGTTTTAGAATGCTCCTCATTTGGCTTTAAGTGAGGAATTGGTGGACCTCCTGAATGCCACACCGGGGAAATGTCTGCGGTATGTGGTTATTGAAGGTAAACTGCTTTTAGCCATCAAGTAGGAATTAGTCATGGAAACCTACTGACCCTTTTCCCTAAGTTCCCTAAATATATTATCACCAATAAGGACAAGACTATAATATTTTATTTAATTACCTTGGTGGGGGCGATTGTAACAGTGTTTAGACACAATTCGAACACTGAAAAATTTGTAATTCCATCCCACTGTTTCTCAAATAAAAGCCTAACTCATAGTAATTCCTTTACTGCAGTACTATCTACTTCTGTGAAGACCTGACTGCTTGTCTGCCGCTGCCTGAACAAGACCCCGCCTTACTGGAGTGAAAGGGTCGACTGTGTAGCCAAATAGAAAAGAATTGAGAATGCTAGACAAACTAAATAATTTTACCATTTACAAGCATTTTATCTGGGATATACGTTCTGTAAAGAAATGTTCATATCGTTGACATATCGGCAGCATATGCGCTGATGCAGATCTCTCTGTGATGGGCTCGCTGATAAAATTGGCATACCGTTAAATGGTTCAGGCTCTAGTTGAAACCAATAAAATAAATGTTTTTCCCGCTTATACAAACAGATGTGGGCCATTTACAAACACATCATGCATGCTTCTCTCTGTGCAGGCACAGTGCAGGCCCTAGAAGAGCCCCTGAGCAGTCAATTTAAGGAAGGAACTTTCGGTGTTATTCAGAAACTGCTTCTCCGGGAGCATAAACTGGTATGGAACAGTTTTGCACGCACTTGGTAAGTTTCTCTTATGTTGTTTGACTTAAATACAGTAAAGGAAGTGTATTTGTTTTTGTTTTTTTTGCAATAAGTATATTATTCTATATTATTATATACATTGTAATTTAATAAAATGGCGTTCCCCATATTAGACTAGTATAATATATATATTTTTTTCAATAAAACACTCTGGCAGGGATTTAATGCTTTAGGGTGTTAATGATGTGCCACGGTGGCTTAAAAGAACTAAATTCTGGATTTGACCCTATTGGAATGTTGTAACAGAATTGTTCAGGTGCATGTCGTGCTATTACAGAGAAACAACCAATTATAAAGTATATACATTTAACAGCACCTTCTGTTATAGCACGCTACGGCGCACACAGTCATGCAATGTTCAGTACAGCAGCATAAATACGACAGCTATTAGTGAGAAACTGTTTTCTGTTTTGCTTTTTTACTTTGTATCAACAAAAAATATCAAAACAAACTGAATAAAACCCCCACTTTTCACCGTTCTTGGCTTCCTCTTTCACAACCAACCCATTAACATCCATCAATTACTTAAAACAGCAAGGAACACAATCAGGACTATACAACTGAACAAAACAAAAAGTTTTCATATACTGTATTTATACATTTCCTTTGAGGCATTCTCGAATACATTTTCAGATTTATATAAAGTCAAATTTGTGGAACCTTCTTTCTACTGCTGACTCACACAATCCCAAACACACACACACGTTGCTTCTCTCTCCTGCAGGATGGACCGTGAGCATGTGCTACATGAGCGTGTGAGCGATGTGCCGTTTGCTCTGGTGGGAGGTGATGGTGCACTAGTGCGTGTGCTTCGACCATTAGAGGCGTCTGGCCCTAAGATGGACACAGTGCACGAAAAGTTCCACCAGGCAAATTACGGCCTCTCTGACCTACTCAGCCAGTATTTGAGTGGGGAGAAGAGTAAAGGCCAGCTTGAGACAGAGGAAATGCTGAGAGTGGGTGTATCCATCACTGCTGCTGGGGAGCTCATCCTTGATTCAGACCGGCTGATTAAACTGCGCCCCCCAACAGATGGTTCCACCTACTTCTTGACCACGGCTGACTTTGAGTCACTCCGGCTTGACCAAGAAAGCCAGGCATCCTGCTGGCGGGCCCTGACAGGCATGTTTGCGCTGGCGGGGGTTGCTGTGGTTCTGTGGGCGGGGCTTCGCTGTTATAGGCAGATCCAGAAAAAATGGGAAAGAGAGAGGATAAAGAGAGAGTTTGAACGGGCAGGAGAAGGAGAAGAGGACATTGAGAATGCATGTGTAATCTGCTTCAGTAACCCGAGAGGGTGTGTGTTTCTGGATTGCGGACATGTGTGTTGTTGCTACAGCTGCTATGAGGCACTACCTCAACCAACGTGTCCAGTTTGCAGGCAGGGGATCAGGAGAGTTGTGCCCCTCTATCAGGCCTGAAAATAAGAGTTTAAGAAAGTGAGTGAAGTTCCACTATATTATTAGACACTGAGTAACAGAGGCCAGTGGGATCTCCTCTAACAGGCAACAGGCGGAAAGAAGCCAGAGAAATGGATGCAAGTGGAATATGAGAAAGAAAACCCACAAAAGAACACAACAGTCGAAAAGAGAGACAGCTGCTAAAAACTTTTTTTTTTTTCCCATTAATGACTCGAAGTTCCCAAAGGCTAGCATTTTGAAAGAGGACCTTTTACTCTCTGCAGACCCCATGCCTACCTTAAATGAAAATAAGGCTGTAAGGCAGCCAATAAAAACATAATTAAAAACTTAATTCATCTAAAGTGAGGAGAATGTAAAGTGTGATTGTCATTGAACATGATGCCAAATTTTGTCAACAGCAAATTTTCAGCACGTATGATACAGTACGTTTTATATAATGTGACAAATGTTGGTAGCATTTACAAAAATATCATTTTCCTTTGAAATGTGAAGAAAATCCTGACTAATAAAATTAATTTCAAATGTAAATTAATTTTGAGTGCTTAATCGTGCTTGTGCAATGATCTGTTGAGCATAGACTCGTGCATGGAGAGTTTGCATACTGTTAACTTTTTTTTGCAGGAGTCTAATTTCTAGCAGCCACTAAAATTGACCTTGAATTATATCCATTTTAATGTTTGGAACAACAATCAGCAGGTGATTGCCCAGTTTTACATCCAAATTAATATGAAAATCTCCTATGATAACTTCTTTATTAAAAATCAAACACTTTTAGTGATTTTCAACTTTTCATATAAACTACTATTATATTCAGACCAATACATTCCATATTTGGAATGGAAAATTCCACTGCCACCAGTTGCCCGTGAACCAGAGCGAGGGAGGGTAGTTCGTGCAGACGGAAAAGTATCACTACTCAAAAGTGCATATCTGTGAGATAATCGAATTCACTGTAAAATCCTGCACATTCTCTGGTTTAGCATAGTGTGGACTGGGACACGGATGAATTTCACCATTTTGGCCAAATGTATGTTTATTATGGTGATGGTGCATGCAGTTAGAATTGGCAGTGTTTGCATTACATTTACAGCATTTAGCAGCATTACATGAATTAGTTACATCTTAAAATATTCATACAGATAACGTATAATAATTTCACATTTACTCTTTTTAATTTGATGAAATAAATGCAGACTTGGTGAGTGTTAGACTTGCAAATTCATTCAATTGTTCTCAGTAATTTTATATGTAGAAAAGTTCAAAACAGCATATGGCATAGCAGTAAATGGCATAGCAACGTTTGTAAATTAGTTCGATTTTTCAAATAAAGACCTACTGAATATTTTAGCAGCATGAAAAACTACTTGTAGTCTTACCCATTCTTTTCTAATAACCGCTCAATTCATGTTGGCTGGGTCCTTTTCTGCTGCACTTTCAATCTTTGCCTGAAGGGGTCGACATTGTTCCGTTTCTCCCTCGCTCTCTCTCTCTCTCTCTCTCTCTCACACACACACATTCTCTAACACACGCGCATACACGGTTAAAACGTGAGCGGATGAGTTCACTGTTCAGCCTGGGTTTCCTTTATGTTCGCGGGGTCTCCCCATCTTACAGTACACACAAACACACATCGCGTACACTCTGATTTTATCCAGAAGCTTCGTGTCTGGACGCACTAATTTCGCTTTCGCGCGAAAAACAAAAAAACATTATTACGCGCTATCTTTAACTGCTCTGGTTCACGGATATTCACAGGATTTGGGCTACTATTGAACCGGGTTCGCGTTCGCCTCAGTCGTCTGCTATTCATTTCAAACTTCTGTGCCATCATGTCTGAGGTTCTGCCGTACAACGAGGGGAAAATGAGCGGTTACGGAACGGACAACGACGTCAGTCAGATGTCCTTCAGCTGCGGGCTGCAGGACACAAGCTCGTTTTTCGGGACGTCGCAGGCGAAGAGACCCCCAAAACTCGGCCAAATAGGCAGAGCAAAGAGAGGTGAGCTGTACGAGCTGGATAACATGTTCAAAGTTCCGAGCTTTATCGTTAGCATTTTCATTAGCCATTTTCACTCAGGTAAATGAAAACAGAATATTTATGACACTGTACATATGCAACAATTCTAATCCCTAATTCGTTGCATTTTAACATTTTTACCCCCAAATGGAACCTGCTTTGCGTGTTTTGCAACTGTTTAAATAAGTATTCATAAATTTAAATAATAGTCAACATTCACAGTGTATATGGAAATGTTTTTCCGTAGCGACAATAACACCAATCTTTGTGTTGTTATTTTTCTCACTCACTCACACACAGTCGTCATCGAGGATGACAGAATAGACGAAGTCTTGCAGGGAATGACAAATGACAAAGCGTCGCCGGCCGTCTAAAAGCTCCAGCGGCGCCTCGCGCACAATTCATTTGAAGGAAATGACCGGTTTAAAGCAGTGCTCGGCGGTACATGAATGAAGGACGGCGGAAACACACAACGCGCTGGTAAAAGGCGACAGAAGGGTAAACTACAGAAAGGTGTTGTGACTACGATATTCGAGGGACATTCTACAAAACCAACAGCCGGTTTTATATATTTAATTAAAAAAAAAAAAAAAAAAAAAAGAGTTCAATAAAAGCTTAGCTACACAGAAAGTCATCGACGCTGCCGCGGGTTCTCACGTGGCTCCATTTACAGGTCGTAACGGTTGCCGCCTTTTTCTCCAGTGGACGGACTGCCATTACTTCAAGACCATTTACTTCCAATATGCGCCGTATAAGCATTGACCTTAAAGCGCACAGGACAAAAGCACATAATGAGCTTTATTATCGTATTCGTACAGTATCTACAATTCGAAACACTTATCTTTAAGCTTGTAGCTAATTTTACGATTCAAAAAGTTATTAAGCGACTGGTGTGAAGCAGTGAATCAGCGCCCGCGCGCTCCTGCTCCCAGTATAGACTGCATTCCAGCTGCCGCTACAGCTGTTTATAGTCTAACACACACACACACACACACAGACGTTTGAAAATCACGCGACCTAGAAATGGTGCAATATTAAAATGAATGTGTATTTATTCTCTTAATTGGAAATGGCTGATGAGGTGTTGCTACGGTATTTTCGCCTGATTTTTTTGTGTAGTGATTGCGCGCGACCCTCTATAAAGAACCGATGGCAGATATGTGTTAAAATCACACAATTGAAAAAATACTCTACATAAATAACACGTAATGCCCTTTCAAATGGCCAGATGTAATTAAACCCCAACTTAATATGATCTTTTACAAAGACAAATGGCGTTGTCCGTAAAAAATTTTTTTAAAATAGAAGTTTCTCCACCTCTTTGCATGAACCTTTATCTTTGGTGCCAATGCAGGTGACGTCATAACTTTTGTGCCGTATTCACATTACTGCGGAAAACGAGCGTAGCGCATAGTGTACTCACTCCAGCAGTGCCTGTAAATCTGGTTTGTAAACACGGGGCAACAAAGGGAGGGGCAAAACCGGGCTAAGGGGCAGCACCACTCACCTACGGTATGTAGCGACACTATATTTGACCTGTTGTTTGGTGAAAAGAAACTATTAGAAACTATATAACAAGGAAAAGTAAATACATTTTATAGCTGACAATATTTCTTTAAATAACTTACACCACCATCATAGTGGTCCTTTAAAACATCATAAAGTAGATATGATTCATTCTTTTACATAAAACTTCCATAACCGTGACAAAAAAAGCCCTGATGTAATTTGAGGTTGGTTTTGCTTGAATTATTTGAAAGATGAGATGATGAAGTGGTGCAACCATTTTTCCTCCTCGCTGTACACATTGCAAACGGGTAGCGTATAAGGGTTGCATTTTTTTTTTTTTTAATTAAAAACACTAGAAGGGTATCATTAAACAGACAAATTCATTTTTAAACTAGCATTCAGTTTAACTAACTGTCCGCGCAAGTTTTTAGGGTTTAATAGCGTAAACAACTTCCAAGATTTGTGTTTTTATGGTCAGTGCACAATGGGGTTAATGTGTATTTCGAATCATTGCGAGGTCAATGAAAATGATTGTGGGATAACACTCAATTCAGGCCAATGACCATCATCCACAATGATATGAATACAGCATGACTCATGGCACCCTCTAGTAACGGTCACTTTTTTTGCATTTAATGTTATGTTACGTTGTTTAGTATCAGATACGGGACTTTCTTTTTGTCTTTACTTCTGTCATTAAAGTGACATGCCGAATGTGCTACATGGTTTATTTGCACAATCAATGTTACTACTATAACCAAGAAATTGTATACTGTGACTAAAGCTACTTTGATTAATTTGTTAGAAAATGGCAACCTTAGACACTACTACTACTATCCTCAAATAACAGTGTTATTTGATCAGTTTCTCAAAATTATGTCTATGCGTTTGCTGTTTATTTTGTACCGTTCTTCTAAAGAAACTGATTTTTGTTTGTTGTGCATGAAAGCAACTTTTCAACAACTGCATTGTTTTATGAAGCAAAGCAGCAACAAAAATGTAATCGCATTCTGAGAATGATTCATTGTATATTAGGATGCCATTTTCACTGTACTTGGTGAATGAATAAATGGTGGAAAGAAACACTGACCTGATTTTGATTATTCTGAAGGCTGATATTTCTCTCACCTTTGACAAACTGTTCCATACACCATCCAGATAAAACAGGTAATTGCATGATCCTGCAATAGGTGTAAGTAAGGTGCTGGAATTAAAATGCCAGTGCCGGGTTGAGTCTGCAATGCAAAAAAAACCTAAACAAAAACTGACACCGACCTCAAGGGCTAGAGGACAATTAACATACTGTGCATAGAATATATATATATATACAAGATGCATTAACAAGATCATGCATTATGTAATATACATTGTTTGAAATCGAACGAGGGTGGGTTCCCCCTTGAGTCTAGTTCCTCTGTAGGTTTTTTCCTAATATCATTTCAGGGAGTTTTTCCCTGCCGCCTTAGGCATGCTCATTGGGGATAAATATATTTTACAATTTTGAAATAGAAATTGTGGTGGCACAGTGGTTAGTACTCCTGCCTCACAGCAAGAAGGTCATGGGTTTGATTCCCACCCAGGGTGTTTCTGTGTGGTGTTCGCATGTTTTCCCTGTGCTTGTGTGGGTTTTCTCCGGTTTCCTCCCGCCTCCAAACACGTGATTGGGCATAGGTGAATTGACTTCTCTAAATTGTCCATAGGGGTGAGTGTGTGTGAATGGTTGTCCGTCTGCAAATCTTAGGTTGTGTCCTTATGTCCAGGATGTGCCCCGCCTCACACCCTATATTAGCTGGAATAGACTACAGCGCCCCTGCAACAGGATAAGTGCTAGATAATGAATGAATGATTACATAATTATGCCACCGCCAACAATTAGTTCTCCTGAAAGCCAGACTGTGCTTCCAATGTGTGTAGTGTGTAGGATTCTAATGCATGCAATATGTCCACACCCCTGTGACACATCAAACAAAAACAAATCTAAATTATTGTCCATAACTAATAATATATAATGATTTTTTTTTATAATATAAGTGGGGACATGACTAACTTGCTTTTTATAAAATGCACATACACTAGCAGAAGGGAAAAAAAAAAACTTCTAGTGGAGTCATCTTAGTACTGAACAATAAATTTGCCAAAATAGCATCTCTATAAATAACGGGATATTTTATTAATGATAGCACAGAAATATAAACATCGGTTTAATTCATGAAGAATGATCAAATTCAGGCGGGTCTACGCTTGTAGTTAAATTCTTTCATTTATTTCAGGAAGTAGCTTTTTTTGCACAGATCAATCCTTATACAAAAGTTATCGATTAATTCAACTAGAAAAACCTACAAAATATAAAATGTTCATTTCCTCAAGGGTATCCATTCATCAGCTTTTCATTAACCCCTTCACATGAACTCAGCCAGAAGCAGACTGCTGGCTAAACACTAAATTAGACCGGTGGCTGGTGGTAACTGGAGAATGCACATCTTAGCACTCACTATAATTCTTTTCCTATGACCCGCATATCAGCTTCCCCAAGTGAATTGGACATTATGTCCAAACTCCACAGTGTTATTCAAGGCACCAAAACAATCAGATGAATTAGTAGCACAACCAACAGGGGTAGGCGTATACAAAGCACCGGCATAGCACCTGATACAGCAGCATACACCAATGCTGCATCTTAGAAGATGAAAAGACCTTTATGTATTTAATGAACCATCGCACATCTCTGACTTCGGAACTGCTCAGCACAGCTTAAATATTCATGAGGCAAATCAACAGCATTTGTTAACAAACCCAAGCATTTTGCCAACATGCAGCTTAGTACTATTCTTAACTAACAACTGGCAAATTAGGACATGGTTAATTACCCAAATGATTCGGCATGATTTAATGTCTCACACACACACACAGCTTGTTTAGGACCAACTCAAATACTCTTCCCACACCCCAATTAATAAACGATGAGTTTAAATTCTGCGATCCTTAAAAAAACTAGTATATCTGCACAGGAAACTCGACAATATCGGCACCTTTTTCAGCCTTTAAAAATAGCTAGTAATTAGATTTCAGAGCTAAATTAAAAATAAATGATTTCTGGCTTATTAATGACCGTCACCAAGTTCTGGTGGCCAGTACAATATTTAAACCATCATCGTTTACAATGGGATGTCTTAGCTGAAAATAGCTAATAAAATGTTTTGGGTTATTTTTTTTTTTTTGAATGTAAATACTGTATGTCGACCTATTTCATATTCCTATCAAAGCATCTAGGCAATTAGGCAGGACGGAAAGAAACATGCATAAAGATGTAATGAAATAGTGGATGACTTAACAGATGAAGTTTAAAAAAACACGCCCGATTTAAAATAGTATTTTAAGAAATGTAAAGAAAGAAATTAAAATGAATTACAATTCCTTCTGATATCAACGTAACGTCATTACAAGAATTATAATGAAGGTAGAAATGTATGCGTTAACCTTTCCACCGAAGTTAACACTATCTCTCATGACCTTACACATTTATACACATCTAAACCCATTCAGACTCCAAGAGCCTTCTTAAACGTTTGTAATAAAAAAAAAAACTAGCCTAACTTTACATATAATTTTAGCAGAATGAATCCACAGTTAAAACATGTAAACAACCTAAAATAGCTATAAGAAAACCACCATAGGGCGTTGTTTTTCTCCCGGTCAAGCTCATTGTTGCTGGCTTTTAGAACCCAATGTTAATAAGGAAGTCCTCGTTGTCAACTTCTTGAAATGTGACCACAGCAGGTTGGTCCTCTGTCTGGCAACGCGACTTCATCTCCAATGCAGCATCTTCTGGGCTGAGCTCTGCTCCTTTGGTGAGGACATAAAGAAAGTAGTGGAAGCTGTGGCCATAGTGATAATAGTTAATGGACCAGCTGTACTCTCGGTGAGCATATAATTTCTTCCGGAAGTGCGGCTGCGCAAAAGTCACGGACACAAAACGACCTCCAGGTTTCAGGACTCGGCTGATCTTTAGATGAGAAAATTGAGCGTTATCACAAATATTTGTCCACAAATTTGTATCTCTAAACATTTTTCAACCTATACTATATGTGTAGAAATCTTTAGTAGATAGACAAATATACAGACGCGCAGACAGAAAATGAAAGTAAATTCTCCCCTCTCTGATTATGGGCAATGTGAGCTCCCTGGCTAACAAAATGGAGGCGCTGACTGGGCTAGTCACCAGACAGAGTAGCAGAATGTAGTATCATGTGCCTTAAAGGAGGCATGATTAGACATGAGGGGATGTGGTGGCTCAACAGTTAAGGCTTTGGGTCAGTGATCAGAAGGTCAGGGATTTGAGCCCTGAAACTGGAAAGTTAAAATCATTGGGCCCTTGAGCAAGGCCCTTAACCCCGCTCGCTCCAAGAGCGCCGCACAAACTCTGGCTGACCTTGCACTCGGACCCCATCTTCCTAATAAGCTAGGATATGCGAAAACGACCCAATTTCCCCCCGAACACACAGATACACATGCAACACACAGACATCTTAGACATTTGCAACCCACCCTCCAACTGTACAACACTCACATTTCCACCACCAATGCAATAATGTCCCTCTTAACCTCTCATTATGGTGTTGGGAACCAACAAAATTGGAGAATGTGGAACAGCACTTAATATTTTCCAACTATTATTTTCATTAATCTTACATTTACAGCTTCACTGAGTGCCATTTAAATTCAACTCAACATATGACTTCCAGTAGCCCCTAGCAAACCTTGGCACTTAAATTACTGTTTGGTGTAGATCAGGGGTCACCAACATGGTGCCCGCGAGCACCAGGTAGCCCGCAAAGACCACAAGAGTAGCCCATGGGCCTGTTTTAAAAACCATAGCACCTCTTACAGGTAAGCTACATCTATAATTTGCATTGCTATTCTGTTTTAAATCAGGCTTTAATGTAAATTTGAAAATATAATTACTTAAAGATTTATAGAAATAAAGTGTTGCATGTTGCTATTTATCTGTTTCCTAACTTGTTCAATCATTGCTATAATTATTGTGAGAAATCATTAACATGATCTTATTATAGATACTTCCTGTAATAATAAAAAAAAACATATATATATATATATATATATATATGTGTTTGTTAGCTCAGTGTACA
>JAOUQX010000018.1:5740380-5758456 GCA_028566295.1 Liobagrus marginatus | reverse complement strand
GGAATGCGTCCCCTTTTTTGGAACGAGAAAGTATCTCGAGTAGAAGCCTCTGTGGCTCTGCTCGGGAGGGACCACTCATATCGCTTTTTTGTGTAACAGGGCAGAGATTTCCTCCTGGAGAACCTGTCACAGGTCTCCCCGCACCCGAGAGTGGATTATCCCCTCGAGGCGCGGCGGGGAGGATGCAAGCTGCAGTCTGTATCCGCTCCGTGTTGTGTTTAATACCCAGCGGGACTGCGTGCATTTTCGCCAGCTGTTCATTTGTAATGTCATGGCGCCATCTCGTTTCTGATACGTGAACGGTGCCGGGGTGCAGACTGCGCATGCGCGAGGACTTAGCACACTGGCAGAGTTTGGGTGTCTCATCAGCTCTGAGGACTCGCAAACCCTCCGAGGTGATGTTATGTGGTGTTCTGATATGTTTTTCAACATTTTTTGGGGAATTATGTTTTGCAACATTCAGGAATTGGGTAAAACCTTTATTAACATTTGAGTATGAGAAGTGCTTATGACTAGTGGTTTGCACACAATCACATCTTCTCTTTTCCTCTTTAATGTCTCGTTTCCCTCCGTCCGACCGGACTTTGGTCTTCCCACAGAACGAGTGAGCACATTGACACTCTCCCCTTGCTGAATGCTGAGCATCAGGGCATCGGAAGCCGGCAAACTTGGCAGCGGCAAGTTCCGTACCCCTTGAAACATGACATCCGACTGCCTTCTTCTTCCTCCTCGCCCCCGTAGTGTGGGGGTGGGGGTGAGGCTGCGGGTCTGGTTGCGGCGTCTGTCCTGCAGCCGACGAGAAACTCCGTCTCGGCCAGGCAGCTCGCTGCTCCGGCGCGCTGTGACCCGTTGTGTTCGCAGCTGGCCTCTGTCTCCTCGGGATGCGGTAGCCTGTAGGTGGGCGGGCCGCAGTCTGTGTGAACTGCTGTCAGGGCGGCATCGGAGGCACAGTCTGTGTCTTTCTGGGCATGCAGAGCTGTAAACGCCTCGTCGTCTCTCTTTTTCTCTTCGCATCGCCTGTGCATCAGCGAGAGAGCCGAGCCGAAAATGCCGCCCGCAACCACCGGCGCATCCAAAATGGCTTCCTTCTCTTTGTCGGAGAGATTAGCCATCTCCCTCTCTCCTGGGTCACCATTGTGGCCATGGCTTTACCCGCAGCCTGAACCGCGCATCTCTGTAGCCGCAGAGAGATTGGTTACGACAAAAATCTCATCCCAGTGCGTCTGGCCTGGTGTGGCCGATGCTTCATCCTGCAGCTCCGCCTGGTATGCGGTCAGCAGGGAAATCGCGTTCAGAGCTCTAACGGAGAGAGCGACAGCTTTATACGCGCTCAGTCATGCTTGACTGAAAGCGGTCCGCTTTGGCTGGCAGCGACGGACTCGCGGCCGCTGTGTGTCTGGGGTGCAGGTGTGCAGCCACCAGAGGCTCTATTGGAGGCATTCGGAGAAGTCCCTCTCTCTCCATCCCCTCCACATCGAGCGCAGATCCCCCCTGCACGGGCAGTTTGCTCGTGAACGGTTTATCTTTCCAGCTGATCGCGACCTCGTCCAGAAGCTCTGGAAACACCGGAAGCAGCTGTCGGGCGGCCCGTTTTGCACTCGGCAGCCTCTTACCCTCGTAACGCGACTTTGCAGTCTCTGTTATTATGGCCGGCCAAGGAATGTCCAGCTTTTCCGCGGCGCGTTTGCACACGTCCTGCAGATCAACGCTGAGAAACGGGGATGAAGCCCCGCCTGTTTCTTTCCTGGAACCTGCCGCGACGAGGGGTCGTGCCTGGTGCGCGGGGGGAAGGAAGAGGGAGTCCTCGAAGTCTTTCTCCTCGGAGAGAAGAAAATCTGAATGACCCCCCTCCTCGAAATCGAGCGCGTCCTCTTCCTCGTCAGTGCTGTGTGCGCTGGGTAGAGGGACGCAGATACCGAGCTGTTCACCCCAGTTTAAGTCCGTCATGATGGGCGGCATTGCAGGGGTGTATACCTGCGGGGTGGCAGCTGGAGCCGGGCTAGATGATAGGAGCGGATCCTGACACGATAGACTAGCTTGGCGTGCCAGTCTGCAGCGGAGGCTCTTCATGGTGAAATGCGCGCAGTGCATGCAGGAACCGGGGTTCTCGATCGCCGCCCGGGCATGTTGCAGCCAAAGACATGCGGAGCAGACCTGGTGTGTGTCTTTGCCCGATATTTTATTCCCGCACGCACAGAGCCACACGTGGCTCACCTCGTTAGCCGGGTCGCTCTGCATTGTTGCAGCCATAGACAGACGAGCGGTCCTCACAACGGCTGGAATGCGGGTTGAGAGGAGTATAGCGAGAACGGCGTGGAGGCCAGTTATTCGTCAGCTCGTCCGTAACTCTTAAAACTCGCAGGCTTCTGGAGTGAAGCGAGAAGAGGTTTTTGAATGAGGGAGTGACGTCGTGTTGGCCCCTTTATACCGAGGGGAGGGACGGACGGCGTTAGACACAACATCACGCCTGCCCGCCAATTGGGGCTGGCGTAATGTAATAGGGCTTCTGAGGAATTCGCGGAAGGGGCGTATCCCATAGTGACACACCGAAACGTATGCTTGAAAGAGAACAGAGGGAGACAGCGATGTAAACATGACGCTGCGGTGTGTCACGTGACAAGAATGACGTGTCGTCATGGAAACCATTAGCGGAAACGTTCTACTATATTAGTCACCTTAAAAAAATACTCACTCTGGGGGACGGCTATATTAGAAACTTAGCAGTGAAAGGGTTAAAGTATTAATATGACGTGAGGTTCAGTTCCCAGCATGACACTTTAATAGGTACAGTAGTAGTAATGGCTACTTGTTGCTTAAGTACATGTCCGAGTCTGTAATTCTTTACTTTAACTCGAGTAATAAAGTGTAGTCAGTACTTCAACTTTTACCAGAGTCGTTTTAAACAGGAGTATCTGTACTTCTACTGTAGTAAAGAATGTGTGTACATTTGCCATCTCTGATGACCTGAGACTATCAGATAAAGCTGCACAGTTTACACTGTAAAATTCAGATTAAAACATGAGGAAAAACTCCAGTCAGTTTCATTACCCGACCCTTAATTTCTCCCTAACTTCTCTGGGCCATTTCATGCCTTGTACTCTAGGTTTTGCTGAAAAACTCTTCTCAAGTTCAACCTTTCTATATGATGGCCACCCCTTTATTACGTAGGACGTGTCAGAATGAGGAATGAGTGAGACTGCTGGAGAAGAGGTGGATACGGCCGCATGCATTGGCGTGGTCGATCAATGAATGGTCAAATCCAAAAGTATTGGAACATCAAGAAAAATGGTCTGCTTTCATTACATGTAGATGTATTAAACGTGGAACATACCACCTTTTTTTAAAAAACCAATCCATATAACGAGGAAAAAAACAAAAGAGCTTTGTCTGCCAGTTTTGTAACGGAGAGATGTTTCTCGTTGCCCTTACATTGATGGTTTAAACATTTAATAGTTGTGTCCAACGCTGGGTTCAAGTCCTGAGTTTCTTTACCCAAGCTTTGGGTATAACTAAAATAACAATCTGGATTATCTGGTCAGCCAATAAAATAAAGCAGTTGATGACTGAAAAGTTAAATCTCTGAATTGAACCCAAAAACTACACAGCGACACCAGTAGCACAATCCAACATCACACAGTCAACCAGAAGAAGAGTTTAAGAAAGGCCGTACCACATGATGCAATCCACAGATGAGAAGTAAGCCTTAGATGCCAGATTGGAAGTAAAGGTATACAGAAATGAGCCACACACAATCTGATTGGTCAAACATGGAGGTAATGGCTCAGGCTTGCATGGCTGCTTTTGGATCAGGATCACTAATCTATGATGTACCTCATGATTTTAATGACAGAATGAATTCCGATGTCTACAGAAACACTGGCTGCTCATGTACAGCGAAATGCAATTCAAATAAAAATAACGTCATTATGCAGCAACAATGTTCGGAAAAAACACTGCCAACTCAACAGAGGACCTGTGAAATAAAGTGAAAAGTTTTAGTCAGGACAAGTCAATCCCCTAACCTTAGGACAAGTCACCATACCGTAACTCCTGAAGGGAAATGAATAACTATAAGAAGCTGCAGTATAAGACTAGAAAATAATAATACAACAGTTTTGGGTACAAGTATGATGTTTACTGCCAAGGAAACCGTATGATCTGATTCTACAACACTGACACAAGCAACATTTTCTAAGGACTATTGACACACTCTTCGTGCCATTCTAAGGAGAAAAAAAACTTTTATTGAAAACAGATCTGCAGGCATAATACAGAAACACATTTTCCTCTTAATTTCACACACACACACACACACACACACACACACATATGAACTGCATGTACATAAAATAATGAAAAAGAATATTACCGTACTTAATTCACATTCAACACATGAAGCTAATTATTATTAAACGCACAACCATGACCTATGTTGCACCGAATACATGGTCAGAAAGAAGTTTTTACCTTGATGCTTTGGGGTACATGGAACCAAACCTGCTAAATTTAAATCTAAATAAAACCAATTCTTCAATATTTAATAGCACAGCTATTGCCTCATTATTTTAAATGTTGTAACAAGTAGACACCTAACAAATCCACCCAATGACTAAGTTCTGACTAGAATTTCATCAATAGCAAATTTGGGGTTAAAGCACGAGGCGAGTAGGGATATATATATATATATATATACACACATATAAAATTCATCAATATAATTCCTTGATTCGAAGCATTCAGTATCATCACAATCCTCTGACTAGATGCAGCCCTGAAGTAACTAGGAATTAAAATAAAAGAAGCGGATATCCACCACCGCTTTGTCACCTGACCTCTTGGACCCTGTAGGGACTTTGAGGATGTTAAAGCCAAGCCAAAGATCACAACTGTGATATAAACAAAACAATGGGGGAAATAATAGAGCTCATATCGTTCGCTTGATCAGAGTTCTGTTAACGGCTGGAATAAAATGTCAATCCTCAAAAACTTAGCTCTAGAAAATTAGGTCGAAAACAAGTGACTTACAAAGTAAGCCACTTGGCAAACAGAAGTATAAAACGTTACATCATAAAAATACACAGATAGAAAACAATGTATTTACATCAAAATATAGTACTAACGATAAGACACAGACGTATTAACATGGCATTAAGTGCATGATTTTCTTTTAAAAAGAAAATACAAATAAAATAACACCCACACATACGGGCACAACGGTTATAATCACAGAGACATGCTTAAATAAAAAGACCAAAGAACGAGAAGTTTCACAGCAAATACACCACCAGACTGCGAGCGGCTCTCGGTGTTGGCCACGTGATCACTGTTAATACAGAGTCAATAAATCACACAGTGTCCTGTGTGGCAACGTTGTTGTACTTGATTAACTAGAACAAGAAACCTATATAAAAGTTTCACAAATTAATCTATAGGATAGAGAGAATGTGCTACTGTTATATACAAGGACATACAACGTGCTTATAAAACACAACATTAAACACAATTATAAGTAAGATGAACGAATTTGAAAAAACAACATTAAAAAGATGGAGAAATAGTGAAAGAGGAATAACGCTAAATAACAAAAGCCTTTAATATTGAAACAGAAGTTTGTATAGGCATGACTGATGTATGACTGTTACTGCTACGGTTCTAGTTTCTGTGTGAGACTCGAGACACTGTTTTGCATGGTGCTAGGTGTTGTATGATAGGAGTGCACAGTGGCTCAGTATGTAATTATCTGGAAAGAGGTGTGATTTACATTCTTTTACTAGAGAGAGAGAGAGAGAGAGAGAGAGAGAGCGAGCTGTGACTACAGTAATGAATTGGAGGGATGACAAATTGTAAAAAGCGAATAAAATCAACATTAAAGTGAAAAGTTTTGGTCTAATATAAAGGTAAATTAAAAAATTCAGAAGAAGAGAAGGTTGGCGATACAGTGTGTAATAATAGTGTTAAAAGAAGCAACTCGTTAATGTGGTAAGCTAAAACAAGTTTCAGCTCATCTCTTCAACATCAGTAGAGTCCATGTTGTTTTGAATGTTTTAACAGATCCTGCTGTGTTTGTTTGGTGCGCGCGCGCGCGTGTGTGTGTGTGTGTGTGTGTAGGAGCGTCACACTCAGGTCCTGTGCAGTTTCTCGTCAAAGCGGTGTATAGTGATGCAGCCGTGACAGGAAATGCGGCGAGGCATGGCAGCGACACTCGTCAGTATTCCGGTGGCAGGGTCATAGCATGTGATGCTGTCGGAAGCCACACCGTTCTCTCCACGTCCACCAAGGATGAAGATTTTCCCGTTACAAACGGACATGCCGCAGCACTCCTAAACACACACACACACACACACACGCGCACACAAGCTCACACAAGTGTTCTGATCGGCTTGAAAGAGACACAAAACCAGAGCAAGGACCTCAAACGCTAACCTGACAAAAGCCTTTCTGGCAGCAAATACTAGCTTCTCACATTTAGCGGGATGTTTACCGACGTCTAAAAACGTGAGGTGATGTTGCACAGGTTTACGAAAAGGCTTCAGGGCAACGTTTACGTTTGCAGGTTTACTCACTGATTCACACTGTGCTTTAAAAAGGACACAATTAGCTAGCTACGTTACGGCTTTGCCATGAGAGCGGTGTTCTATACCAGTTCAGTGTAACTATTCCCAACATTCCAAAAGCAAAAGAGTGCTCTTAGCACAGATTAAGAGGTCAAAGTGCACAAATTTGATTAGAGCAATGCAAAAGTTGACTTTTTATTTCATTTTTTTGATTAGAGCTGTGGACTGACACAGTGTCAGAATCTTAAATCCAACTGTACATTATCTGTCTAATGTGTTTATTATACTCATCTGTTTGAAGAACGGAGCTGTGTATCTGCATGCTTGTACCTGTCTGCTGAAGGTGTTGACCACAGGCATCCAGAAGTCCTGTGCTGGGTCGTAGCAGTAGATGCACTTGGTAAGGCCGCCACACACGTACACTAGACTGTGCAGAGACACGGCGGTGATGTTGCGCTTACACACTGGAATGTTGGAGCGCAGCAGCCAGCTGTTTGTCTCCGGGTCATAACACTGCACCTGAAAGTCACGCAAACATATAATGAACACTGAAATCATTTACAGAGCTGTACACACAGTAGAATGGTGAATAGTGATCATTCACTCGTTTGTTTTACAAGCCGCTTGCCCAGTTCGGTATCACAAGCAGCCCTGAGCCGGTTGCAACGGATTCGGAGTACAAGGCAAGACTCTGGATGGAGTGCCGAGACTTCGCAGAGCACAATCATACACACAGACAATTAAGAAATGACAATCAGCTTCTGATCACTAATCCTACACCTTAACCACTGAGCTACTACAACAGCAGAACAACACTGTAACCAAGTCAAACCCCAACACCGGAGGCAAATTTGTCTCATGTTAGAGCAGTGATAAATCACACACATACACGCACTATATAATCAAACCCCCCCCCCTCACACTTTGTAACCCGCACTCTCTTTGTGCAGGTGCTCATTGTTGCAAACACATGGCGATATTGTAAAGGCAACAGAAGATCAGATGGCTGATCAAACACACTGGTTCTTAAGAAGTCTCCAGGAAACAGCACACAAATGAAACGGATTACAGTCTTGAAGGAGGAAGTAAACTAACTTGGAAACACTGATGAACCAGAGAGTCCATCTAATCTTGAGATAAACAAAATTGTGTGACCACTCGGAGACGCAGATTCATAAGCTTAATTATAGTTAGTGTAATTTTATCTTAAGTACTTCAGGGGAAAGGAGCAGTGCATTCTGTGGTAGCACAAAGGAAAACTTCTCTGGAAAAGGCAAAATTCAAAGCTCTGTTAGTAGCCGCTTTCCTGCTCCATCTCTTTTTTCATTTACTTCTTCTTCCTCTTTATCTTCCTTAATCACCTGCTTTCCTTCATCACATTTTGAACTTTCTCTGCAGCAGATGGCTGATGAATAATGAGGGAAAAGGTGAAAACCACGGAGAGCCGTTGATACACTGGAGACAATACACACAAGTGTGCTGCCTGTGTGAGTGGTTATCTGACACCCGAGAGAGAGCGAGAGAGAGAGAGAGACAATTATGGACACATTGGTTTGGGTGCGTCAGTCACTCCCAATAAGGCATTTTCGGTTGGTTTCCGAATGAGCTGCATCGCTCCGGTTACAGACGCAGTTACGGCGTAAAGTTTAAAGGAAAACGAGATTACTGCGAAGAGAAGCTGCTTATCTCCACCAACCGATCATCCATTACAATGGCTCCATGTTCTTCCATGTCCTTTCTATCTTCCGAAGTTCTCAAACGTTCATCAAGATTCCTAGATCGCTACAAATCCAGAAATGGATCAAATCAAATCTTAAAGATTCCCAATTTCTAAAAACTATTTCCAGTCATTCAGGCCAAGACTTACTTTAGATGGTTAACGAGTGATTCTGTTCAGTGGGCCTTTTCCCGAACACACACCAACACATGTGCTCACCTTATCCGTGCAGCTGTTCTCGTCTGGTTCTCCGCCGATGACGAACAGTCTCCCAGCACAGCTGGCCACAGCTGGAGAGCTCACAGCCTCCTTTAAAGGAGCCACCTCTGTCCAGCGGTTAGAAAAGGAGTCGTACACTTCCACGTTACTGAGGCAACTCTGACCATCATATCCCCCAACGGCGTATGCCTGCAAACACACACACCCACCTTACAATCAACTTAGGACCACTGACATATTAACTCCGAGGAAAGCAGGAAGGCTGAGGTTGATTCAGAATCTTTACTTGCAGGATTTCGTTACAGAAAATATAAAATGCCATTTCTGTACGACTATTTAGTTCAATCATTTATATTGTCAAAGATCGCTACGTTTGAGGTTAAACGCCAAGGAAAGATGATATGAGGGGGCACAAATGAGGACAAAAGTGACAAAACATTATATGGCCCTAACCCTAACTTAACTAAAATCTGATCTTTCTTGCTTTCTTTGATGCAAAGCCATTAAATTGCTCAAAATGCATCATCATAGCAAATCGGACCAGCAACTGTATGATTGATGTTAATGCCAGCAATGTTGCTGCGGATGGGACATTATAAAACATCAACACATTATTAAGCCCAGCAGATAAGTCCAGAATGCGAACGCCATGTAGCATTTTCGACGTTTATTGACCCCACACGGTAAAACGATATTATTATTATTGATGTGATTGAGCAAATGAGCAGAAAAAAAAATAACCGTCTTTTTTTGCACGCCTTCCCCAGTGGCTGAACGTTGGCATTCATTCATTCATTTATTTAATGATTGATTGATCTTTTGGTGCATCCCTATAAAAATCAGACTGAACACTAGCCTTGCTACACCCCTATTAAAACGCCATGACCCCCAGGAGGTCACGCTACCCAGATTGGAAAACACAGGTTTAATTACATTTTATTGTTAGTTGCTGTGGTGAGGAACAGGATTAACCAGTCAGTTTTATGCCTTTTCTCCAGTTTCTGTTTGGAAGCCCGACAGCTACACTCTGAGCAAAGGGAGAACAAGATGACAGACAGATTGTAAAGCACTAAAAAGAGTAGGAAGGCGAAGAAGAAGCTTTTATAAAAGACTACTAGATATTCCTTACTGGAGCCGTCCTAAAGATGCTTTATGGCAACATTACATACAATATGACAAGACTTACTGATGCTATATTGAGTGTATGCACACACGAATGCAGAGAGAAAAGGCGAACAGATGAAGTGGATTAGAGAGAAGTCAGCAGTCTTATGACATTAGGGACATAATGGAACATGGGTGGAATGGTTTACACCAAACCCCCTCTAGCGTTCCAAACACATGTTCATTATAACAACAGATTAAAAGAGGGTGAAGAAAGAAGAAAAGTAAAGCAAAGCTTTTCAGTGCAGCACAAACAGTTCCTGCATGCACATTGGTATGCACAGAGTTTCTCATCGTACTCATGTTTTTTTTTTAACCGTATACCCAAATGTCAGAAAGTGCTGCAAAGATGCCTTCAGCCTTGTTGCCCTGGCACCAGCTTCATCAGAACACCAACCAAGTCACTAAGCCACATGTGCCTAGATAGATAGTCGACAGACAGATATAGATATATTTTAAGTCGCTTCCCAAAACAACTAACAATTCTTCAGCGCATGTGGCAGATTGTTTAGCACTCCTGCCTCATAGAAAGAAGGGCATGGGTTCGATTCCCACCCAGGGTGTTTTTGTGTGGAGTTTGCATGTTCTCCACGTGCTCGTGCGGGTTTTCCCCGGGTACTCCGCTTTCCTCCTGTCTCTAAACGCATACGATTGGGCATAGTCTAAATTGTCCATAGGAGTGAATGCGCGTGTGAATGGTTGTCGGTCTCGAAGTGTTAGTCCTGCGATTAACTGGCGATTGTACAGGGTGTACCCTGTAGTTCAGGAGGTTGAGCGCTCCGTCCTCACCGAGCTTCCTGACCTGCACACCAGCTATAATGAACGCTGCTTGACCAGGGCCAGGAAGATTGGGAAAGACCTCAAACACCCCAACAACGGACTGTTCTCTCTGCTACGGTCAGGGAAGTGTTTCCGCTCCTTGAAGGCGAATACAGAGACAATGAGAAGGAGTTTCTTTCCGCAAGCTATCCGGGCCCTCAACCAGAACTCTCCTACATAACACACACGCATACAACAACAGGATTCTCTTTTTGCTTTTTTTGGACACGCATATGCACACAGCGCTCTCTTTTGCACAAACACATGCACAAGACTCTCATCTTGGACTTTACTTTTGCACATACAGATGCATAAAGTGCACATAATGTACGTATATGTGCACAGTATATTACTATATTAGTACACATGCATATAGATGTACACTTTTGTAAATACGGTATCTACTGTAAATATTTATATACAACTTGCGCTGTACACCGTCTCTCTACCTCTCCCTCACTCCTTTTTGTACTATGTATGATGCGCATGTGACAAATAAACTTTGAACTTCCAGTGAGCTGAGATGGACTCCAGCACCTCCGTGACCCTGAACAGGATAAGCGCTAGATAATGGATGGATGGTTGCATGTCAGAATATCTGCCTCACTGATTGCTACCACCCGATAACGTTTTTCCTGATATTTTCTATAAAGACAAATTTCAAAGTACTTCCTTACTTTTATAGTTTAACAATTTGTGAATGCTTTCAATACAGTTCCTTCAGCACCAGCCTTTTTTTTTTGTCTTTCTGTTGCAGTTTATGAAAAACAAAAAAACAGATGCTCATATTACTGAGTAAACACATTCAAAGTCAAAACCTCCCTTACACCGCTCAAAAAGAATGGCCAGTTTCCATGTTGCATTCTGGCCAAGAGGACAGGAGACCTTTACCAACTCTGTACAAGAGCTATTTTTGTTGACTAACAAAATGACCCCATGGGAAATCATGTGCTGTACACAGGCCATGCCAGAAAACAACTACACATAGCCTTTCTAGAACTGAGGATTACAGACCAGTTATTATAACCAACATCCATCTTTTTACTTCTCAAGTATAGTACGAATATAGCAGTAATGCAGGACACACACTGACTGGCATCAACAGTGTTTCCAGTGGCTTTCTAGTGGGACTACTGAATACATGGTAAACATTCACTCGGGCTAAATTTTATTTTCACAGCAATACACAATATATATATTCGCCCACGCTGCACTTTTACAAACACTTTATTAGCAGTAGGGTTGGCGAGTGGAGAAAAAAGTCTTCATTCGAACGATGAGAAAATGATTTAGTCACTCCAAGATTTTGCGGGTTAAAAGTCCTGACTATGCTGCAATGGTTTTTGTTGCAATAAAATTGCAATTTTAAGTGAAAATTGCAGCGCAACATTGCAGACAGTGCAAAACAGTTTACCTCTGCTTCTTGAACATTATGGAATTACTTTGAAACCCTCTTTTAATACTTTTAAGTGGTAAATAAGCAACATTACACAAACACAGGCCGGCAGAGCGCATCATTGGTACCAACCGCCCCTGCCTCCAGGATCCGTAAACGTCAGGGTTCAGGGAACTGACCGAGAAAATGGTAGCTGGACCCCTACCACCATGTATACCATCTGTTCACACTCCATCCCTCTGGCAAGCGATTAGTCTTGTCTTGTTAAGTCCTTGTAATGCATGTTAAATGTCCACTGTTGGTTTGCTCTAAACTAGAAACTAATCCCATGGAAACATTCCTTGGAAAGTCTGACCCATGATTAAATTATACAGTTACTGCAGATTTTTAGTTGCACGTTCATACGGCAAATTTTATTTTGTTTTTTTTAAAACACATCAGATAGGTTCTCCTGGGTTCACAACCAGTTACTGGGAAGAACACTGATTAACTAGACACGTTTATGGAAGAGTAAACTACAATGATAAATCAGAGAGGAAAATACGGCCAGGTTTGAGTATCAGAAGCTAGTGAAACAGAAAAAGACAGAGATAAAAGGTAGACACAGAGAGAGGCAGATAGGGAGAGCATAAGACAAAGACATAAAACCAGTCCCCAGTCACTGAATTAAATTGAGAGTTAGCAAGCAAGTCCCAAACAAAGAAAGCGAGATGGATAGAAAAAAAAAAAAAGAAACATTCCAAAAGACTATTCAGAAAATAGTCCCGTAATCTCTGATACAGCAGCATCGGTTTACAAGTCGAGCGCAGGAGCAAATAAAACGGAAAAACGGTTTAATCCGTTACTGACGTAAAAAAACAAAAACAAATAAAAAGTCTATCTAAACTTTAGGAACACTGCGGTTTCCACAGAGGATTGGCAGGAACCTTGTTACACAACTATGAAGGCAGCATGGGGTAACGTTAACTGAAGCCTGATGCTAAAGTTTCAACAGATAACACTCTGCTTTCTGAGGGGACTGCTCCCCACACAGCCAGCTGGTGCAACGAATACGTTTATTTGCACAGACATTCGCCCCTACAGCGCTACGGAACATGTTGGATTAGGTCATATATCGTCCTGACGCTGTTCAAAAACCATCCATTGCTTCAAGAGAGACAAAGTAGCCAGAAAAAAGTGGAAATTATTCTTTTAAGAGTTAAAACGGCTTGTTAAATGTAATGTAATGAATCAAATCGATACTTTAATATTTAGCTGGGTTTTTTTTTTTTGTCTCGCTTGTCGTATCGATATTGATAAGCCAATCATATCGGTAAAATGAATGATATATAGACAGGACAATAAGGAGGGGAAAAATAAAAGGCTCTAAAAGGCATAAAGGTCAATCTATTGTTGGTATGTTACTTTGCCTCAGATTTTTTTAAACATGAACTTGCTCAAACTGGGCTAATTTTTATGCCATGTGTTTCTCCTGAAAATTAAGTCAATTAAATTTTTAGAAAGAGAGCAAGAGAATATATTAATATAGGGTTCACTGTAGAAACAGAATGTGCATTGGGATGTAAGCTGGTTAGTGGAAAAGACAAACATTCATTATTCTATAACTAAAACACAATGGTTATCATTTTCCAAAAAGGATGAATACTAAAGCAGCAACGTTAGCAATAATGACTCAACACTGATCATTAATCTAGGCACAAAGTACAAAGAGCTTGGGAGCTCCAAAGGGAGTGTATGGTGACACTGGACAAAGCAACCAGCATGCTTGGAGCACACAGGCAGAATAATGAGAATACGATCTTTATGGAATTTAGGACATTGGAACAAGTGAGCTGAAGAAAAATAGTGTTCATCTGAGACAAGACAAACATTCCTGTGGTTTAGCCAAGCCCAAAGTTATAGGTTAACCACAATACACTGCATGAGTAGAAAAGCACTGAAAAGGAATACCGACAAAAATGTATATGAAGAATATGATCAGATTTGTTAGATATTAAACACTTATTGATACTTAACGTACCAGTCAGGAAATGTAGACGGAGTCACAGTCATCTTGGGATGGCAACGGTAGCAAACAGTGAGTATTATATACAGACATGTATATCTTATTTCTTACATTTTAGACAAGAAAACATTCTGAACCGGACACCATTCAAAATGCATCGTGTACACGCGTTCACAAACACACACATGTCACACCGTGACCAGCAAGGGTTTGGGATGTGGAAGGAAATTGTACAACCCAACCCTGTTTTTTTTTTTTTTTTTTTTTTTTTAATACACATTCCCACTTCCATTCTGCAATAGGAACAGCTCACATCGCTGCCAGTAATATCCATCACTTTTAAACTCAGTGACTTCTATACTTATGATTTTCTATTTACTCTTTGATCATCTATTGGAAAGCTTATTGCTGCCAAAGCTAATAAGAAACTTGAGGCTGCTAAAGCTACTCATGTTTACAGCCTTTACATGACACACACTGCATTTTCCGAAGTACGTCCTCCGAGATGAGTTCAGACTGCAGGGGGAAGCATGCAAGAGTCAATGCTGGGTACAGAAAATTCATGGAAAAAAACAGCTCCTTTCCAGAAACTGGAACGTTTAAATAACTGTTGGGCATTTGGCTGTTGCAAGGCTCGCGCTACATTTTTACAACAACAGTCATGAGAAACTAGAAAAAAAAAAGAGTGGTGTGCTGTGAAATCGGAGGTAATTATGAAAGGATAGTAAGAACAATGACAAACATAATAAAACATATGAAATAAGATACTTCCAGGCATGCCAGAGTTCTGACATGTAGTCAGGCAATTGCAACAACTGCTCCATAGAGATTAACGACTCTTACTCATTACAGCACAAGCCATTCGGTAACCTTTCTTTGTATTAGAAATTAAACACATCCAGCATAATAGAATCTAGCGTAGATCTACGATGCGAAAAGTAGTGTACAAAAACTCCAAACCAATTAAAAATGGTTTTATGGGTGAATATTAACAAATAAACAAATCCAATGGAAGTGGAGGCAGTTGTAACAGTGAGGGGTGACACTACTGTAATTCTGTATTACTGCCCCCCAGTGTTAGCTTGTGCAACAATAGATGTGATGGTATTTTTGTCCTTATTGTTCATTGTTCTGCTTAGGTAAAACCTAATGGGGATCAAATGGAATAGCAGTTGTAATTAAGTCATCAGTGAGCTTTTGGCAACTTCTTTTGACCACTTCAACTAGATCATATTGGCTTTTAGGCTGCAATTTACACCTCAAGAAAGTCACGTTGCATTATGAGTAACAGCTTTAGTAAACGCAATGTTAATTACACATGCACCTAATAAGATGCCACCATTTTTATATACTAGAGAGCTCATTACACATATTTATTTAAAAAGGAATATGATTCTTACTCCTCTCGCTAGTGTGTCTACACAACATGAAGCAACTTTTTTTTTTGGCCATTTTCGCCTTTATTGACAGGATAGAGGTAGGATGGGAAGTTTGAGAAGGGATCAGGAAATGACCGCGAGCCAGACTCAAACTGTAGCACAACAGCCCCGTGCATGTCGACCGTACCGGCTACCGACTGCGTCGACAATATATATCAAATGAACCAAAACTTTGACTTCCGACGTAAAAACGGACTGACTCTTTGGACCACACACTAAAATAAAGGGCTGGGAAAAAAATGATCATGATTAATCCAAATCCTCCCCTACCTTTCCCAGCAGAACAGACATCTTGTGTCTCCAGCGGCCCTTGTTGAGTGGCGCTACCCTGATCCACAGGTTGAGCTGCGAGTTGTACATCCACACATAATTACTGTTGATGCGGCCGCCTGTAAAACAACAGTGGAGGATGTCAGAGATGCCTGCGATATATTTATTTGTATTGGACTGCAAATGTTTTTGAAATAAAGGTGGGTAAAGGTATGAAATACATATTATCAAACTACCTTAATAGATCATTGTGTTATTTGCATACTAAGCACTGACACATTATGTTTCAAATGATACATTCAGTTGAACCTCGCCGTAATCAGCAGATCTAGACTGAGCATGCCCAATACTGTTTTTCCCTCACTGCAGCTTTCTCATGCCAACTGGCTAATTCTTTATTAATGGTAACCGGGCATGCCCCGACAATTCCCCTCTGCGGCATTTCTCTTCCACCTCAAGTCTCTTTCCCTTCCTTTAAAAACAAAATTCAGCTGATCGTACAAAACGTTTTTTTTTTATGATTTATGCAAAACAGATGCAAATATCAACAGATTAAAATGAACATTCTCCACTTTGCGCTCATAGTTACGCAGTACTTGATCACAAAAATGTATCAAATAATAACAACTGTTTATCAAAAGCATTTTTGTTAGGTTAAAACACTTAGCATTTGTATTTTGTGTATTTTATTTATTGAATATCAATTGATATTATCTATCATCAATTATACAACAAAAGTTAGCCGTTAGCTCGGATCATTTCCTCAGCTTGATTAGGATTTGTTTCTTTAAAAAACATAAGATGGATTTTACATGCAGCGCTTTCTGCTCTGTATGCTAAATGTCTATTTTCACATCTACGTGCCCTGGCTAGCTAGGAAACAAACATGCATAGAAAGACTTTAGAGTGCCTGAGAAAAGGAGAAAGGGAAAAAAAAAAAAAACCCACAACAAGGAAGTGAAAAGAAGAAGTGGAAAAACTGTAAAATAAGAACAATGCTTAAAACCCACAGTCACATATACAAACGGGCATTTATAGACCGAAATATCCGACTACGATTTACTGTGTGAGAGACTCCCACAGTTAGATGATTATCTGTAACTCGAGCACAAGCCCTCACTTCGACCTGATTGGACAACTACATTCGAGGCTTTCAGATCATGGACACCTGTCACAGATAATTCCCGAAAATGGACAGTAGAGAGAGAGTGAGTGTCCGTTACATAGCAGCAAGATCAACACAAAAGACCACACAAACACACTGAATTGCTGTCTCATGTCTTTTACAAAATACACTTGAACAGAAGCTATTAATGTCACCACAGAAGTGCTGTCTGACTATAAACATAACTATAATACACAGGAAGCACGTCATTAGGCTGTCAAACACAAGTAGTACAAGATAGTCCTTGTTTAAAAAGGTTAAGGTGAACGAGGAGTGAAACCCTGACGGACTTTAGATGTGCGAGCTCTTGCCATGACTCAAAACCCTTGACAATCAGCATGTTTACATGCAACCGTATAAGATCTGTAATCGGATTAACAACTTTGATCGATTTGATTGAGCTGGTTTTGAAATTCTGATTGGCTGGAAAGTGCTCTTTTAGTGCTGAAATAAATCAGTTATTGGGTAAAATTGATGAACGTAAACGCTTGAAACCGAAAACTTTGTCAGATTCGAAAATAGCTTGTGCACACCCAGTGTACTTCATTTCATATTTACGATGGGGTCACCGGAACGCATCTCTGTCAGAAGTAGGGGACAACCTGTTCGCACACAACATTATGGCCACTGACAGGTGAAGTGAAGAGCACAGAGCATCTCTAAAACTGTAACTCATGTGTGGTGTCCTAGTCTGCAGTGGCCAGTATCTGTCAAAAGTGGTCCAAATAAGGAACAGTGGTGAACCATGGACAGGGACATGGGCAGCCAAGGCTAGTTGATGCACATGGGGAGGCCCCACCTCACAACCTACAGGACTTAAAGGATCTGCTGCTAACATATTGGTACCAGATACCACAGCACGCCTTCAGGAGTCTAGTGGAGACCATCCATGTTTCAGGACTGTTTTGGCAGCGCAAAAAAAAAAAAAAAAAAAGATCTGTTTAACTGCAAGATTTTAAGTCGCTAAAACTACAGAGATAACTAGAGATAAGATTTTAGTCAAAGATAAAATATTGACTATACCATATATTTAGTGCTAATTTTACAACAAAAAATAAATAAAACAGAAAAATTTCCAAAATGTGTAGTCTAAAGAAAATTATTCAGCTATTATTACAACTCCAAGTCTATCAACACACACAAAAGACAGTGTGGCAGTGCATACTGTATGAGCATGTGTGTATTTTTGATGGTTAGCATAATAAGTATCATCACCAGGCAAACACTTTTGGGCCATGCAATTAAAGTTAAAGCTAAAGTTAAGTTTATTGGTCACATGCACATCATACAGTACAACATACAGTGAAATTCTTTGATTCCGCATATCC
>JAOUQX010000018.1:5723147-5740280 GCA_028566295.1 Liobagrus marginatus | reverse complement strand
AGACATTACTTAACTAGTTTAAGTGGGTTTAATTAGGGTTGGAGCTAAACTCTGCAGGACAGTGGCCTTCGAGGACCAGAGTTGCCCAGGTCTGCCCTAACCAAATGTCAGGCTAACGCTTATAGACAATTTAGAGTAGCCAATTAATGCATGTCCACTACTACACTACTTTCTTTAGCTACACTTTAAAAGCCTCATTCCTTCATTTCAGTGGAAACATTCTCTCAGACACCTCATCAATCACACTGATAGAACTGGTTACACCCTATTCTGGGGAACACAAATAAGATCAAGATTTAAGAGACATCAAACTATAATTCAGACCTTAGAAATTTGTTTCAGTTCGAAAAAGAAATTGCCAGCATTTGCATTTCCAGCATATGAGCATGAAAACACCGTTTCGACATGACACCATTAAAACATCACTAATAGTAAACTTGCAATAACTTGCAGATAAAATATAGAAATCCCCGCTCGGACAATTATTTCTGAACAATGCTATCTTTTGACTAGCCATGACCTCTGGATGGCAGGCATGATGTCATTTGCGCAGTCTGCTCCAAACTGTCGCTGCCAAACACTTTAAAAAAGGAAACTTGGAAGGCTGCTGGAGCAAAAGCCTGGAACTCAAATCAATCACCTAACCCAAACCCTGCCCCTACGCTTCACTAACCCCATGATCAGCCAATCAGAGTTAACTCCCGCCTGCATTTAAACCAATAAGACTACGGGTCATACCAAGAGGGAATACTGTCAGGCAGCTCTTTCCTGATCTCACAAAAACAGATGTGGTTTCCTTTTTTTCTACGAACTCTTTCTGCACATTCCTCATAATCCTGTGTTAACATGGTATAGAAAGAAATAAACTGGTCATAAAAAAATACCCTTCTGCAACTGCAGCTTTACAAAAATGCAAGTTTGCTCTAGAAGATGGAAAAATTGCACGGCGATTGATTTTACTGATACGGCCGAAAGTATGTGGACACCTTACCAGCACATCCACATTTTTGTCTTTCCTAAACTTTTCCCATAAAATTGTCTAGGAGTGTCTCTATATGCTGTACTATTAAAATATTCCTTCACTGAAACCAAGACTCAAACACAGTTCCAGCAGGACAACGCCCCTGTGCTGACTAAGCGCCATCGCATTTGCGATGACTAAGCATGATCACATTTACACCACGAGTATTGATGCTGTTCCAGTGTCTTTCACAGGAAGAAAGGTGCAAATACACCCTGGATGAAATTAAGGAACTGTGAGGCAGCAACACTACCCGCTGTACCACTCTATGAAAATAGTACATCAAGCTAGTCATCATGCAACCATCATATTGAACAACAGGTTAAAATAGGCTAATCATTCTGTATAAATAATAATAATAAAGGAGGATCACTTTGACACCATTTATTAGAGTTAAATACAATATCCTTAGGCACTGCTAAAATAATGTCAAATCAAATAAATTTAGGTCAAATAAATAAATAAAAATTCACTGAAAGTGCTTTAGTCAGTGAGCTCACCTGAGACGAGGACGTCATTGCGCAAGGAGCACACACTATACTCAGACTTGGTAAACTCAGGGTGCTTTGCCAAGGACTTCCACTCGCCTGTAACAGGGTCATAACAATCTGTGTAGGGTAGGTTAAAGCCTCCTGCCCTCTCACAGCCTCCAATCACCACAATGACCTCTGAAAACCCTGTCGATCTGAAACAAAGACAGACCAGAAACATGTGAGCCATGTGTAACATTAAAACTAATAGAAAATGTTGCAGAAGATCTTTGTTTAAAGAGACTTGCCATGAGCTGTAACCCAATCAGCAAATTCTCTTCAACATACATAACACAAAAAAAAAAAGAATCTGAAAATATAAGGGAAAAATAAGCGAAATATCCCCCCAAAAATATTCTCCTATTACTGTATGAATGCAACTACGAAACAACTAGGATGTCCAGGTGAGATGAACCAGTGTAAAGCAGGAGAAACCATCAGAGAAGTGGCATAAACAAGCACACAGGTTCAACTCATTTCAACATTGTGTTGCACTTTAGGGAACTAGTTGTTCTCGAATCACTAATTATTTCCTTATGGGGCTCTGACAGTTGTACACACCAGTTAAAGATATGCTGCTAGGACAATAAATACCAAAGAGCTCTAGACAACAGAGCTACAAATGACTTGGCACAATGGGCACTGCCCAAGATAGTGGGCAGAAGTTCATGTCAGAACATAAACAAATGACACGCACACGTGAGAGAGAGAGAAGAAGTGCGGACATAAGCCCCTGGGCTAAACTAGCACGTGCACACGCAAGCACGTACACACACCAGGAAGACAATGACTAATTAATCTGCCTACTACTGCACCAATATTAATGCTAACTTCAGATCACTGCCTAGATGCATGGAAGCACTGAAGGTTCGTGTGTGTGTGTCTGTAGGTGCCATTTTAGACACTAACCCCACAGCTATTAAAAAAAAGAAACACAACACACCTGCAAACATTGTAACGTACTATTCCCTTTTGACAGTTCCACAAATGAGGGCCTTTACATCAGGAAACCTTACTTGTGAAATCTGCTGCTCATTATCTACCACCTATACAGAATTATTATACAGAACATTTCATATTGTTGTACAATAGCAATAACCAAATCAAGTGTAAAGCAGGTTATGTTTTCCAGTGTTTAGGTAGCCATACTGTACCTGCGTGGCCTGGTCCGAGGTGACATCATCTCATTGCCGAGCACATGATAGCGTCGGGCCTCGTGCAGCAGCTGGTAACACTCAGGAGCGTTCTGGATTAGCTTGTCTCCCTCCACCTTCCACAGAGACATTGCACATTGAAACTGAACCATCAGATACTACACCACTGATATTAGATTATAAAAGTGATTAGAAATTCTAGCAATTAGTTGCTATAGTGAAGTCATAAAATTCTAAAATTTCTCTTTAATAATAGGAAAACAATAAAGAAAAGTTATAAATTAATTTGTATTTGTTCAAGTGAAGTAAGTATTCGATTCCCTATACACCAGCAAAAATTCTGACCCCCATGGTTATGTGCCCATGAAACACACAAATTACCCCCGTCCCTTTAGGAAAGTAATCCTGAATCCCTTTACCACCATGGACAAGACCAAATGCTGCCAAAGGATGTCAGGAACAACACTGTAGACCTGCACAATGCTGGAATGGGCTACAAGACCATCAGTAAGACTCTTGGTGAGAAAGAGAACACTGCTGGTGTGATAACCCGAAAATGGAAGAAATACAAAATAACTGCTTGGCGCTCTTGGGCTCCATGGAAAATCTCACCTGTTGGGGTAAGGAAGAGTCTGAGAAAGGTGAGGAATCAGCCCAGAAATACACAGGAGGTGTGCGTTAATGATCTCAAAGGATTTGGGATCACGAACACAAAGGAAAGCCTTGGTAACACACTTTGCCATAATGGATTGAGATCCTGCACATGTCTGAAGTTTACTAATGAACATATGAATGATTCAGAGAAGGCTTGGGAGAGTGCAATGTGGTCAGATGAGACCAAAATTGAGCACTTTGGCATCAAGTTCAAAGTTTATTTGTCACATGTACATCATACGTGGTACAACATACAGTGAAATGCTTTGACGACCGACCGAACGTTTGCTGTAAGTGGGGGTGAGGGAGAGAAAGAAATTGTAAAAGGGGGCTTGGTTGCATATAAATACTATTTACAACAAGTACTAATACACAAATATACAAAAATATAGTATACCAAAAATATAACCTATTATAATATACTATAAATATACATTGTAAGTTTACATTCTATACATAATATTCTATAAATATACAGTTTATATACATACTGTATATACGGTACGTATATACGTATACATGTGCAATTTGTGCATGTGTGTGTGTGCAAAGAGAGTCTCGGGAGAAGGAAAAAGGGCAAGAAGCAAGAAAATAAAAAAAAAAAGCAAAAAGGGGAGTCCTGTTGTGCGAGTGTGTGCGTCTTAAGAGATGGAGCTTTGATTCAGGGCCCGGATAGCTTGCAACTCGGCTCGCAGTGTTTGGAGGCAGAGAAATGCTGAATATGCCCCCAAGAACACATGCCCACTGTCCAACAGGGAGGTGGAAACATTCTGCTTTGGAGCTGTTTCTCTGCTAAGGGTACAGGAAGACTTTAACGCATTGAAATGCCGATGAACGAGGTCATGTACCGCTGAATCTTAGATGAGAAGCTCCTGGCCTCAGCCAGAACACTGAAGATGGGCCGTGGATTTGTCTTCCAGCATGACAATGACTTAAAACATATGGCCAAGTCAACAAAGGAGTGGGTCAAGAAGAAGCACATTAAGATTCTGTAGTGGCCGAGTCAGTCACTGGACCTTAATCCCACGGAAAATCTGTGGAAGAAGCTGAAACTTCGAGTTGCCAAGTGAAAGCCTGGAAACCTTCGGGATTTGGAGAATATCTGTACAGAGGAATGGACCAACGTCCCTCCTGAGACATGAGCAAACATGGTGATCAACTACAAGAAACGTCCGACCTCTGAACTTGCCAAAATTATAGACCGCTCATTACTAAAATCAGAAGATGAAACAATTATTTCCTCCACTGTAGCTTGAAGGATGATGAGAGGTTGTAAGACAGATCTACTGCAAATAGGTCAGGATCAGTTACCAAAAGGCATTTCACATCATAAAGAGGACGCTACAGCATGGAAATTACACATGAAAATGCATTATGCATTGAATCTGTAAAATGATTTACAAGTTTGAGCCTAAGACTTGCCCTTGCTTCAGGGAATACTTCCACCTGGATATTGTACAGTTTAATGAAGAAGTACTGCTACAATTATAAAGGCTTTCCTTTGCTCATCCCAGCACTCCTATTAACTATAACCTTATACTAAACATTCTTACAACACAATCAATATTGGTCGCTTTTAAATACAAACATAGGTGTTGAGCAAAAGGATGGGTCAATAAGTTAAACGAGTATAATGTAAAAATACCCTAAACAATGAAATGGAAGAACAAAACCACGTGACAGGAACATTAGAACATGATTAAAGTGCTGGTGGACATGAGACAAACACAGCATAGAAATGTTACTGAAGCACTATATTAGTTGCATATCAGTCTCTCCAGGTTATGTGGAGTCATTACGTGGTTACTGAAGCCAATCATTTTGTGGAAGCTGTGTTTAACTGCCAATGCAACTTGCGGCGTTTGGGTTTTTAACCAAGTAATTAATTTCTATGACAACAGTAGTCATGCTAAAAGTTTGTGAATCGAAAAGAGTTTTGGCTGTTTATGTCTTGGCCTGTATTAAATCTGTAGTAATTCTGTAGGCGCTTGTGTTAATTCAAATTGTATTCATCACATACACATACATGCAGTGAAATGTTTTTATTCCGCATCTCAGAGCGCAGGGTCAGCCAGAACGTGCAGCACCCCTGGAGCAAGTGAGGTTAAGGGCCTTGCTCAAGGACCCAATGACGGTAGCTTGCCTGGTGCGAGGCTTGAACCCAGACCCTCTGATCACTGACCCAGAGCCTTACCATTGAGCCACCACATCCTCATCACTTCTAACGCTTAGAAATTTGAGTTCATTTCTGAGATCATGAAACTCTGGAAGGTTTGATAGGTGGCAGCTTTAATAATGCTACTCACAGTCTGTACAAAGTAGTTGGGGTGCAGTAGTGGCAGTCGGACGTGCTGGAGCAGCTCCTTCAGCATTGGCCGACGGTACTCCACGTTGTGGTAGACCCACCTCAAGACGGCCTCAAACACCACTTCTTCCCTGCTCACGCACAGCTCCTCACTCGCTATATAATCCTCCAGCTCCTCCTGGCGCAAGTCCAGGAACTCCTCATGCTGTGCCACCTCTGGAAAATACTGCAGCGCATAACTTCGGCAACGTCCAGCCAATTGCTTGAGTGAATGGGCCTCGGCGAAGCGCTGCATGCCGAGGCAGTTACATGGATCCAGCTGGTCCTCGAGGAACTTGGCGCAGGCGTCTCTCAGGGCTCCAATCTGGAAAAGGCTGGATGTCTCAAAGAGATACTGCACATTTTGCGTGGTAATTGTGGCACGGCCTGTGTAGATATACTGCAACAAGATTTCCATGGCATCGGCTTGGACACCACTGATCTCCACCAGAGTCTGCCGGCTCTCGCGGTGGTCGTTACAGAACATGGCCTTGAAGTAGACGCTGCAGGCAGAGAGCATGGCACGGTGGCATGGAAACTCTTTGCCCTGTACACCGATCACGACATCGGTGAAAAGCCGGTTTGTGCGGAACTCATCAAAGACATGCAGCACACCCTCAGCATGTGATGAGCCTGAAGAGAAGTCAAGACTGTCGTCCACGTTCTTGGGGTCCATCTCAAATACTTTACGCTTGACAGCTGGCAAGTCACGTACCCCTGCCGGATCCTCACGGTTCCCACGACGTCCCAGAATCAAAACCATGACTGCTGTCTCAGGTTATTTCGGAAAATCACTGACAAAACCTGTGTAGTGAGAAAGTAGATCAATTGCTCAGTTATACCAAATAAAATACAACACCTGACATCAAGCTGATCAATCTTATTTTTCAAACTTGAGGCACTGAGGCAATTTCCTTATATTAGTGTTTCAGATCAAGTATTCCACCTGACTCAGTAAAGCGTATGCACTCGCCTGAAAAAGAAAAATCTTATATTTTAAAAGTATAAAATCAATAAATGTGCAAGAGCTGAAAGATTTTTCTGAAGAACTGTGGAGAGAAATTGTGTATGTATGTATTTTTTAAATAGCACCAGAATTGTAACTTCCTGAGCCTTAAGCAACTATTCATGTTAGGACAGGCATGATTTATGGTCATAAACAAAAAATATCCAAACACACGTTATTGGACTCTACCTTAATTCAGCAGAGTAGCAATGTAAAACACAAATATTACATAATACTGTGCATCATTCAGAGCAACTTGCACAAGTCTTTTTTTTTTCTTTTTTCTTTCCCCTCAGGTTGTTTTGATTTTCAGAATATACAGGACACACTGTGATATTTACAAATCCTGACTGAAAGATATGAATAAAGCACGATTAAGCAACTTACGGAACATAACAACTGTATTAAACCATATCATACCTGTATGCTCATGGCTTGTTTCGATAAACATGGAAATAAACACTAGTAAAATTAACACTGATAAAATAGTGGCATAAACAATGAATAGATGAAATGTATGTCATCATGCAATAAGCCAGTTAAATCCACTCGTTTTTTAATCAACTAGCTGTCAATTAGAACAAAAATTCAACGTAATCCAAATATTGGCAAAGGTTATTAAATGTTTAAATGATTAAAAGTGAGAATTTCTGGAATATCCTGATCTACATTACCTGATTATAGACATTGAGTAACTGGGTCACTTTTCAAGGACGCTGTAGTCTACTAATAATAAGGAAACACAAAGATCAACAAAAAAAGGCCTCCCAATTACATTTCAAATGAGGAAGGTAGGTACCAACGCATGAGCCTAAAGCCTATTGTGTGTAACGTTACTACTTCTCTTTCCCCTGAAAAATCAAATGGCCCCCAAATGGAAAAATCTAATGAAATGCTTTCTGAACGCGGCACGAGTTAACGATAAAAAATTATTATTATTTTTTTTATCAGTGTAGGCCTACACAGGTGCAGTCAAATAACATTTTCAGAACAAAATATTACAACAACTGACTTTACATTTATTACTTCACTTTTATTTGACGCATTAAGCTAACTAATAGTGTTTAATCCAAACGACGTAACGTTACTTCTCGGTGCGGTTATGCAATTTCTAACTACCACGTTGTAGTCACCTGTTGAGAAACACTGGCGCTCTTGAACACGACATAACAAAGAGATATTACGTTTACGATATTAAAAAGAAACACAGAATGCATACATATTATAGTATATCGATCAGATGAACACATTTAGATTTAAAACCAACAGAGTTGCTGTACTTACCTTAAACAAATGAGGCAAACTTCCTATGACAGCAATATTATAAACAAAAGAAACAACGACGGCATGTCCATATGTCAGAAGAGAGAAGCATAACCAGGTTTCTAAGCCGAATTTATTTGGCGGAATATTACGAAATATATATTATTTGCCAAACTTCCCGCCTCATTATCTACCACTGGCGGTGAAACAAAGCTGTCTGTTAAGGTCAACAACGCACTCAGTTTTTATGACAAATGTTTAAAAAAAACCCACAACGGTCAGCTGTTGGGCGTCGCGATACTGGGAAATGTAGTGCACATGCGCTGCAGATAGTAGCGCTACATGTTGCATAAGAACGACTTTACCCACAGTTCCTTTCGGCAAGGCCGCCAACGTGTCTGACTTTGTTTGCAAACAGAACTGGGCATAGCCGGAGGCGGTCTCAACGAACAACCCGCATTGAAAAGACAACTGGAGGAAACTTGAACTTATTTTGAACTCATGCGTTGCCACTTGTGCTTGTTTTTCGTCAGAAACAATGAGATTAACCGGCTTTTTCCACCTATCAATAAATCGTGGTCGTTTTAGACGGAAAGCCACCACGTAGGTTTCAAATTCTCTTTACTTCAGGAACATAATGCTGCAGCAGCAACTTCCAGTATCAGTTTAATTACTAAATTCGTACATAACTCTACACTGTACGCGAAATAGCGACTGTAGCAAATTATGGTATTGTTTGTTATATTATTATATTTAGTCTTTCTTATAGTGTTTAAAAATGGTCTGAATTATTCATGTTTATTTATTGATCATTTCTGTACAAGCAATAGTGCCTCCTTTTCTTAAAAACCCAATTCATTGCAACATTGAGGTCTATTGTTTATATTGAACATTGGCAGGTTAGTCAATGAGTAACATTTATGCCATCATACAGTAGATCATCAATAATACGGCATCTGTTAGGCAGCAAGTGAACAATTTGTCCAAAAGTGTACGGATTTGAGTGAGTTTGTCAAGGGCCAAATTGTGATGGCTAGACGATTGGGTCAGATCATCTCCAAAACTGCTGCTCTTGTGGCGTGTCCTGGTCTGCTGTGGTCAGTATCTATCAAAAGTAATCGAAGGAAGGAACAGTGGTGAACCGGTGACAGGGTCATTACGGCCAAGGCTCAGTGATGCACATGAGGAGTGAAGGAGACCCCAAATCACAACTTACAACACTTAAAGGATCTGCTGCTAACATCTTGGTTACAGATACCACATACACACCTTCAGGGGTCTAGTGGAGTCCATGCCTTAACAGGCCAAGGCTGTTTAGCAGCAAAAGTGGGACCGGCGCAATATTAGGAACACTATTAGGAAGGAGGTCATAATGTTATGCCTGATCGGTGTACCCCCAAGGCCAATTTTATGATTCTGAAAGAAGCTTTAAAGGCTAGTCAGTGTGAAAGTATGGACTGCTCATTTAGCAGTTGTTGCTGACAGTGTGACTGATTTCATTCTGCACAACATCCTCAATAATTAGTTTACTATTGTCGCCATACTCTGTCTCGCAAGCCACTATCGCCCTCTGCTGGTTATTAACGAAACCAAAAAGAAAGAAAGAAAGAAAGAAATATTACACATACTGTACATACAAATATTACAGACAAAAAAAATTATACATACATAAAAAAAAACACACAACTAAAAAAACACAACTCCCAGATAAAATCCAACTCCAATATAACAGAATAAAACTTTTACTATTAAAAAAAAAGAAATAACTAAAGGCACACAGTTCAAATGGCCAATAAGAAGGTGCTGTCAGCTCCTCACAGGAACCAGCTCTTTTTCTGGCACTTTACAGTTTACTGCAACACACACAGGACATATGCTATTATACTGATCTTTACATATAAGTGCATATACTTATTATTTGCTATTTATTACAGCTCATTGCTGAGGTCCAGTAACTCCAGTAACACAGTACCTGACCTTTATCCCATTCTAACTCGTTTTTGCATTTGTTGTAGTTTCTTATTTTTATCCACTGGCTTTAACTAGGGACTGAATAATTGTTCAGAACAAGGACCATTCCCATTGTTGGTACTTATTGGTACTTCCAATAGTGGACATTTTTTCTATGGCAGGAGATAAAACATTACACGTTGATTTTGCTGTGATTTGGTCTTCATTGAAAGATGAATATTGTTTTAAGAAATATAAATTTTTTTGTCAAATCAGCGAATTATAAACGTTAACACAAAAAATGACCTCACTTAATCAATAATTAGTTTAACACACTGTCAACATCCTGTATCACAAGCTGATAATACCCTCTGTTGGCTATTAACAAATGTATCTCTTGATTTATTGTGATTTGAAATAGAGGAAGTATGCAAGTATAAAAATACATTCCAGTGTGCGCATGGCCTTTCATTTAATTTCTAGAAACTATAAGTTCTTTATCAAGTACTATATAGATGTACTGCTTTCATGTTGCCAGAGAAAAACTCACCGAGAGCGCATTAAGAATAGACCTTGAGAGTAATCATGCTCAGAATGGAATCTATCCTTTTTTTTATGTGAACCCTGATAGTGGGCTTATAAACCATTACCCTTTTACAACTTTAGAAAAAGGCTACACACTGCTAATCATCATGTCAAAACTTAAATAAATAAATACAATTAAAAACCATAAAATTGTGTAGAAAAAAAAAACAAGTGAAAATCCATCCGAAACATTTTTGTAAAAACAGGAAAATGTAAAAGAAAACTTGCAAGTGTACACATATCACTGGATTTAGAATGAACCAATCACATTCAATCTTATGTTCAAAAATAATAATCATACATCAAAACTCATGTCACCAGAGAAATTATTCTGAATATCCCCAACTAAAGACATGCATATGACTACAATCTGTCATAAAGTATGTTTGCTGGAAAAAAGCATATTAACAAAAAAAAAACCCCACCCCCACCATACCCACAATCCAGAGAGGTGGTGACGGCAGCAAAGTTCAAAGTGCATCACGCTTTAAAGCTGCTTTTCTTTAGCCGAACTGCTGTTTTTATCATTATGAAGAAAATCATGTATTGCTACAAATATGTGTCGTATTTTAACATCTGCCGCTGTGATACAAAAACTTGCAGCTGCCATCTGAAGATATGAAGAACATTCTGCATTGCAACAGCCTTGTACACTCTAAAACCCTCAGGACAACTTCTCCTGTATCTCAATCTGTGCTCAAGTTTACCCAACATCAACAAACAGCTCTGGCAAAAAGACATTCAATGCAAGAATCTCAAAGGGCAAAATACTACTATAACAGATGAACTGAGCCTTAATCCCACCTCAAAGTAGGACAAATAGTTACGAGTACAGGAACGAGACTACTGCAGAGCCACTGTTGTCATCAAGACAGCCAGTACTGAGAGATCACACGTGTGCACTACTGATAGGAAGGAATGTCAAAGAAACAGATGACGGTAGACGCCGCAGCATCAGCGCCGCAGCAGCCCTAAAGCACAAAATATTGAATTATATACATATTCGAACTGCAAGACACCACACACACACTGAAAACCTGATGGACCTGTGTGTAAACGAGTGTCGCTTGATTGCTACCTTATGTAAATAGATTGATCAAAATGCTGATTCATGCAATGCTATGTAATTCACTTTATTTTAAAATGGCTACACATTTTTCATATGTCCCAAAGCATGTCTATTTACATGTAGAACATTTGCATCTAGCAGGATCATTTTAGTCATAGTATTAACATGTCGGTGCAATATACTGAATGTTAGCTTGTGACAATAGCTTCCTTTTTGTTCTTTAAAAAGAAAGGGGATACAGTCTGTATAGTAATAATGTTGGTCATACGCAAATCGTTTCTCAGAAGTCTATGTAATACTGTATTTGCTTTTATTGGCCATAATGACCTGTCAATATATTATGTACCAGAGTGAACAGTTCATGTTTGCAATTGAGGAGACCTGGCATAGCTCCAAAAGTAAAGAGTAAAAAGTAAAAGAGATGTCGGTGTGTTTTGACTAAAAGCTTCCTGTTTATTAGCGTAAACGCTCAGAAAATGTGTAAGCACTGCAATACGCTGAGATTGTTGTGCAAAAGAGTGTAAAGAAAGTGTGTCTGTAAGTAAGCGGAAGCGGAAGAGGACTAAAAACTTCCAGCATGACAGTGAATATGTGCAACAATTTTCCCAGCTCAAAAATGTTAATCATTTTAATAATAATGGTCATTTTTTTCCAAAAGGACATAAGTAAAATTACAATATAATTGAAAAAAAAAAAAAAAAAAGAAATAAACACTTAAGAAATCGAATACAAGTTAAATTCTTTAGCAAGTTAAGTCTAAGGAAAATTAAACAGTCTGTTGAACACCTTTATACGACTTTAATATTCAAAAGTTTTGGAAATGTGTCATGTAAATGTAGCAGTCACATCACAGGTGTGATGGCCCTAGGTCTATTCAACCCAAAGAAATCCAACAGAGCTCCTCGCAGATCCCTGTACCTGAACCCGTACAGATAGGGTGCCAGAGCTTTGGGCAAAACCAGCAAGATGTTGCAGAGCACCAGCGATACCCAGAGGCCTATGCTAGGATGCAGCTCACTGCTGTAGTTGTACAGTAGCAACTCAATGACCAGTAGCAGCATGGGACACACGGACAGGAACAGGTGGAGATAGTGAACGAGAAACGTTCCCTTAGCCCGAGATGACCGCTCTCGTCTCCACACACCGGACTTGCTTGTATGACAGTACAGTACCACATAACCAGAGACCACTAGCAGCAGGGTGATTAGGACAGCCGTCACAGTTAGCAACATGCACACCTGGAGGGGCTTGGAGTGGCTTACAGTTAGCACTAGCACCAGAGGCAGAGAGCAGATGTGTTGGGCGCAGGGGCTCATCGTGTGGTACCACAGGAAAAGACCTGCAGATGCAGCGGGGAAGAAGACAGAAATGGCCCAGATTGTAGCGACAGCTGTGTAAGTCCTGGAGACCGGCCACAGTGTGGCATATCGTAATGGTGCTAGTATAGCCAAGGAAGTGTCCAGCACTATGGCAATGGCACTGAAGATCCCTCCGCTGTAAAAGATGGCCATTAGGAACAGCATGGCAGCGCAGGTCAAGTCTGACATCAGCACAGCCGCTGCATTCAAACAGGTCGATAGCATGTAGAGAGCCACAAAGAGTAGGTCACTAAGCAAGGCGTTGGCCAGGAGAAGGTAGCGAGTCTGCTGCCGCAAGTGAACTCGGGATAGAATCCGGAACAGAATGATTGGTGTGGTTAAAAATACAGCCAAAAAGCCTAGGATAGGGCAGATCTGGAATACTCTCGTATGCAGAGGAGGGAGAAACACCTGCCACTCTTGAACAAACAACTCCATTGCAGTCCGAGAGGTGTTAGTCAGGGCAAACTGTCTTCCTAGACGCTCCGCCTGCCCTGAGCTGTTGTACCAGTCACCGAATGTACACAAAAGTGACAGTATAAAATCCTCCGCAGCCACGAAGAGCTTCTTTGTTCGCCCTTGCAGAAGAACCTCCATTACTACACCTAAATCTGCGTAAGCAACCGTTCAGCACTGGCAGTTTGCACTTCTCCTCAACGCAGAATGACAGGCGAGTGTGTGAGCTAGGTGATATTGAACGGTTTTGGTCATGTTTCCATGGAGGTTGAGATGAGGGTAAACATCACTTTGCAGGTAAATGGAGCAGAGTGCGCTCCCTCACTACACAGAGATATAAAAACAGATAGCTTAGCCATAACAAGGCGTGTAGTATAACTTAATCCACTTCTGTACATAAAGTAAAGCATGTTGACAAGTCTTTATTAAAAAAGTAAGTGGAGAAATTTTAAATACAGCTATGCTGGACAAGAATTTCATAAACCACCAATTATATTTGTAGCTGTTTACAAAAGATATTATTAAAAAGGAAGATGAAAACCTGGTATAAAACCTCATCCTCATATAAAAATCTTTTCATGCCAAAAAAGGATAAACAGATGACTATGGATGGCATTAGGCAGCAGCTAGGCAAATCATACAATTTTTCAATTGTTAGTCCTGTTCTGGGATTTATTTTTTTATTGTTTATGCGTCATTACTCTTCTACGACTGTACATAATAAAAGTGTAACATGTCTTCATTCTAGAGAAAGGTGCTACCATGACGGTACAAATAGAGAGGAACTGTTATCATAAATAGTAATTAATAAAAATAATCATGGCTTTCAGCCAAGCAGCGTTTTGGCAAACAATCAGAGGTAACTCTACCTGACCGTCAAATTTCCATTCATGCCATATGACCACGTTTGGCTAGCTTTCTTTATACCAGTAGAACTTAGCAAGGCAAGAATCCTAGCACACTGTTTTGTGCTCCACCAGATTCCGTTTGTGTTCATACCACATTCGTTTTTTTTATTTTTATGATCCTCTTTAAGGGCCTGCTGGTGTTGGTGAACCGTTGATGCTCTGGCTGAGACGTCTTTTCCGCAGCATCAGCTGAACCGTCTCATAGACCTCCCGGTAACGCAATCCATACAGGTAAGGGGCACAAGCACGTGGCACAACCATTAACACAGCCAGATTCACTGTATTCATCCACACAGCCAGGTGCAAGTGCTTAGATAACGCCTGAAACTGTGCAAGCTCCACTGTAAACACCAAACCGGGTGCAAAGTATATTAGCAACATCACAGAGTGTGCTAGCAGCGTCACCCGTGCTCGTGAGTAGCGACTGCGCCATATCCCAGAGCTCCTGGTGACCATGTACAGACGGATGTAGCAGTAGAGGATCAGCACAGTGCAAAAAATCACCCAAACGCTGAAGTAGACATGCAGGCTGACCTCGATTTCTTTTTCCAGGGATCCGAGTGTGAGTAGCACCAGACACACCTTCAGGTTCCCTGGGTTGCCCTTTTTTCTGACGGCAATCACCATCAGCAGCGAGAGTGGATACATCATGGCTAAGGCCCATACGAACCCAACTATCTTCTTTACTCGTGACAGAGTCAGGATTTCATTGTAACGCAGTGGCCAACGCACAGCCATAAATGTGTCAATGACCATCAGCGTGACAGTCAACAACGAGGAGCAGTATGCGGTCACAGTGGCCACCATCAGCACCTCACATAATATGTAGTGTATTTCCATGTCGAGCGCATTACAGGAGATGTTGGCGAGATTGAAGCTGAGGAAAAGGGCGTCAGATAGCAGCGTATTGGCCAGGAGGAGGTAGCGGGTTTCCTGGCGAAGTGATGGACTGCTGAAGATGCAGAAGAGGAGTAACGGGTTGATCACCAGAGTGATGGTAGTGAGGAGAACCGCAGGGATCAGAAGGAAATTCATTCTTTCACTTTGCATGACCAGGAACCATTGAGCAGACATAACAGAGAGGTAGGAGTAATTCATCTTTCTCTTTAATTTTCTAGACAGAAGTTGTCAGGATGAACAGGTTCGGTTTCAACCTACGGGGTAAAGCACAAAAACCCACGGAAATAAATATTTGCAGGAAGGTATTTTTTTTTTCAGTCACAATACCAATTTTGATCATTTCGCTCTTCACTTTAAATCACTGGATTTTCTTGTGGAAAAGAAGGAGAAGACACTAACCCTAACCCTAACCTGACAATTCTACCTATGCTTACTAAGTGCAAAAGTATGAGAACCTTCAGGATTATCGGTTCATTTAGAAGAAAGGATGGCGGCAATCAGGTGTCAGTAAATACGCTATTTTATTTAAAGAACAAGAAGCGATTAAAGTCTGGGCTTCACAATAGGAGTTTGAAGAAGTGTACAATGGTACAAACAAAATGACGTTTCCGGGGACCTCAAAACAAGAGTTGTTGTTGCACAGTAAACTGGAGTTTGGACTGGACCAATTCACAGTCAGACAGACAGATTAAAAATAAAGAATATTTAGGATTCATTGCCGCCCTCCTTAGGCGTGGTTGACTAACAAAGGTCAGTGATGTTACTATTCCTAAGTCGACCATCAGAAGAACACTAAACTACAAGATGGTCTGTAGCAAGACAGTGCTGCCCATCTACAGTTATGGTTAGAGAAAAGACAACACTGCATTTCAGCATAAGTCCCTTCTGTTCCATCTGTTAAACATGGTAATGGCAATGACCAAATCAAATGTCAAATATATATTATTTATCACATACACAGACATGCAGTGAAATGTTTTTATTCCGCATATCCCAGCTTATGAAACTGAAGGCTGGGATCAGAGCGCAGGGTCAGCCAGAACATCCGGTGCCCCTAGGGGAATTGGGGTTAAGTGCCTTGCTCAAAGCCCCAATGATGGTAGCTTGCCTGGTGCGAGGCTTGAAGCCCGACCCTCTGATCACTGACCCAGAGCCTTACCATTGAGCTACCACCCGACCACCAGTGTATTTGAAAGGAAAACGAAACGATTTGTCCATGAATTCAATCTCTATGTCATGCACAAGACAATTCCCTACTGAGCTATGAGCTACATTTCCTCTAAGTCGATGTGATGGACTGATCAACACTTACCACCATTTAGTTGCCATTATTGCTGTTGGATTCACACCAGATAATGAAAGCAAACATATTCACATGCTCTTGCTACTCTCGCAGTAGATATGTAATATCTATTGTTTTATGAATTATTTTTTGTCAATAAATAAATAGCCATGTATAATTATTTTGTCTAATGTATTTCATTAAGTTCTTGGTGTATACTTTTACTACCCGTCAACACCACGGTAGGTAAACAAAGTGCTAAATTGCTCTTTATGTTAAACTCTTCAAAACACGGTGGCTCTTCCTGATCAAATATCTATTTACATTTGGACTTGGTAAACATTGTAAGTCTGGTACACTCTAATTACTAACCTGTGCTGGGAATCTGCAGCGAAATGGAAAAATCTAAATCCTTAACAGTTTCCTAAAAGCATTATCAAAAGATTAAAACCCACTGTGGTAGATTCCTTTTTTCCCTTGTTTAAAAACAGAACAAAAGTAAAAGTTTAAAAGTAACGACAGCAAATAAAAGTCATTAGTTATTTATTAGCTATTGTAGTTTTCCACTATGATGTACACCAGTGCATATCTGTGGGTATATATGGGTGGTGGTGGCGCAATGGTAAAAGGCTCTGGGTCAGTGATCAGAGGGT
>JAOUQX010000018.1:5695442-5710811 GCA_028566295.1 Liobagrus marginatus | reverse complement strand
TCGGTATACGAACGTTTCAGTGTAAGAGTAAAGTCCCGGAACGGATTAAATGCGTAAACCGAGGTACCACTGTATATTAAAAATCAGTTAAATCGGATCAAATCAGTATATTACCCTTCAGCTGCAGAGGACTGTTAATGCTACATGCAGGGGATAAGTAATGAGCAATATAACCATTTAGAGTAAAGATTCACCAACAAGCACTTTTGAGTAAAGAGTATAAATCAGATCCACTGCACATGAAAGCATACACCACATTTTTTTACTCCAGTATACATGGAAGAACTGTACTTAATTCCAGCCCCATGGCTAAATTGCAACCATACACAAAGAAAAGCACTCACTACACGTGTCTTGATTCTCCTTTGCTTGGCTGGCACAAACAGATGACCTTATGACACCACCGCCGTGCCCATTAGAGCATCTACAGCAGTCTAAACAGTTCAGCAAAAGAAAATGATACATTTAATTATGTCAATGGTACCTTTTACATCTAATCATGTATTACAGTGAACAACGACTATTTCCTGTTACTTTGTGACATTTGCCATTAACTTTATAACAGTAACACTGTAAAGAAAAATAGAATATTTGTGCGGCTTGATGTCCATAAACCGATCAATTTTCTCATGCTAACTTCAGATATATATAGATATATAGTGTTTTTGGATTTCCAGAGCCTGAATAATAGTAACCGCAATAGTTTTTTTGCACCAATGCCCAAATTAGGGCCTCAATTTTATGTGCTTAGAATGACTAACCACCTCCAAATATACATCGAACTGCATATATGCAGTGAGTCACTATAAAAAGTTTGGGAACGTATCTTCAATGACAAAATATTTAAACAGTTAAACGTTAGGCCCATTACGTGCTTTGGATTTTACCGTACATAAACCTAAACACTTTTCATGAACATCACTTTCATTTATGATTAATTAGCCCAAAACTAGGGGAGATCCCATCACCACCACATGTTGCTGTAGATATAGTGGTTCTTGGCTGATAAACTGCTGTGCTTTTGCACTAAACATACCTTCTATCATAGTCTCATCAAAAATAAAATGTTTTCAATGTTATTTTAGTCAACAGTGAAATCCTGTACATGTTTTGTAAGCTATTTGCAGACAATCACTTCAGTAGTCAGATGATCCAGCGATGGCAAGAAAATCTTATTTAAACATTCAGCTTAGGTTGATCAGAATCACTATACAAGTACATGCTTGAATACTTTTAAATCTGAAATTGAACGAAATTGTTCAATTATAAAAACATACGTACATGTGCCATGTTTTAAACGAATGTGCAAACTGGTTTTCTTCCTTTACACTTCACAGCTACTGTGCATATATTATAGTCTTTCCAATTAAAGGCAAAGAGACAAATAGTTTCTATTAATCAAATTAAATTATAATTTAAACATCTTATAATTCCCTCTCTGTAAAAGGTGTAGAGAAATATACAGCAGAAACAATGACCAACACAGCGACCTAGTAGATGTGGTTGTGGTGGTAACTGCTATAAAAAAAAAAAACTGCTATAAAATCAACACTTGCTTCAATCCAGTTTTACCATTCATTCATCTTCAGTATTTAATTTATTCTGGACAGGGTCAAGGTGGTTCTGTAGACCTTGACCCCTGGGAGCATGGACCAGATAACAACAGGAAAGAATGCGAGTGGGACAATCAATCAATCAACAATGCACTATTAAACATGTCTAATTTAACTAAATACAGTGAAACCTTCATCCAGGTATTCAGTGAGAAACCTGGTGTTCCAGGTCGCACCAGATTGCTTGCCTGCGTGTCTACTAGAAGAACAGGATGCTAAATCATCTTGATATGATACTGGACTGGAACTTCGGTCAAAGGCACACATCATCTCGTAAAAAGCTGGTATCAAGAAGGTGATCTTCTGCAAATACACAAACAATGGGATGCACAAATGCACATTAAAGATGGCTTTTATGACGCGACCCATCTATTCATTCATGCTTGTAATTAAGAAGTGCGGTTGTGTGCTTAATTCACAGTCTGTGTTAACTGGAGATTTTTTTGTGTGAAAGAGTAGACAAAGTAGAGCGGTACCTTTCCTACAAGCTCAGTCATGCTATATCCAAGCAGCAGAGGACAGTAGATGCTGTTTATACTTTTAATGGTTCCATTAGGGTGGAGTGTCAAAAGTGTGCTGGAGGGAACAAACATCCACACTGACCCAGAATAAACCACTTCTGGGAGAGCACAGCACATGCCTTCACCAGCACCATCTTTAAGAACGGAAAAACAGAAGTGCGGGATAGATTGTTGATCTGCAGCACGGTTACTTTTAAAATCTGCTGCATTAGGCTAGCGATAGCAAGGTTTCTCACCTTGCGCATGCTAGCTACTTTTAAAGGAACTTCGTCATTTGTAGCATGAAGCGGTTTAAAGTTATTTACCGTTTATTTGATAGGATGTGATGTTTTAGACAGAGATAACCACAAAGCTATATAGTAACTGTAGTTGAGAACCGTGAAAAACAAAAAATAAGCATGTCATTTATTAATCAGGTCAAAACTGCAAAATAAAGCAAAGGATAAACGCAGACCTGTTTCAGTATCACAGATTACCACAGGTACATTTTCACTGGGTTCAGCAGAGAGGGATTGGCTTATCTGGCTTAAGGGCTTCCCACAGGATACAGCAGTACGCAGTCTTACACACGCATGTAGCACAGTGCTGCTCCTGCCCTGCAGACATACCCTCTGCACAGACATCATCTACAGGGCACACATTATTTTATTTAATGCTTACTCATAAGAGTATTTAGAAATGTACATTACTGCTTCCAGCCAAACACAAAGGTTTTGGGCAGGCAACTACAAATCATAGCAAGTGATCCAGACCTTTGGTACAGCCCGACACTGCAGCGGTATTTGAAGCGTTGGCATCAGAGATGTGACCAAGAGCCCCAAGACCTCCTCAGCATCACAGTAACCATGGAGATGAGCAAAGGTGGAGTCACAGCTGAGAATTTCACCCTAAATGTTTTTATTAAGATACAAGTATAGAGTCTTATTGTAGCACTACTATGAAAGCAAACCAGAAAAAAAACAAAAACAAACAAACAAAAAAAAAACACTGCTCCTAAACTTAATTCACACGTCTTTTTACATTCACATACAATTGCTGTAAAGTATGTTTCTGTACATCTCTGAATCTATTCTGATGCTACCATCATAATGAACATCATTAAAATTTATTTCAGTTTCAGAAGCAGCAATCAGAGCCCATGACGACATCTTGCTTTACTCATGATCCAGAACTTTTTGGATCATGAGCAGAGCCTTTTTGTTTATGAAGTGTGGCCTTTCATTTACTTTGTTGTGGGCTTGTTTGGAAACCACCAAATATTGGCCATGCCCAATACTCCTGCAGGTGCCTTTACATACAGGCAAGGCCACAGGCTTACACCAATAGTAGACATTCACAAATAGATGTACAATTACAGGTTCAAATAAAATGTAAACATGTACCAGTTGTTCACAAGCAACATCAGGGAACGTGGGTTAAAAATTCCAATACAGATGTTTTATATTATTCTTTCGGTCTTGCTCAGTATATTGCAAAAATAAAAGAATCAGTTTTGCTGTCCTAAAAAAAATCCCTAATAAATTGATCTAAAAGAAGCCTTTTAGGGACAAAAACCCCAATTTAGTATCTTACAACCTTTCAAGCAGGGGTGTCAAACTCAGTTCCTGGAGGGCCGCAGCCCTGCACAGTTTAGCTTCAACCCAAATTAAACAAATCTGATTCAGCTAACAAAGTCCTTCAGGCTTATTCGAAAACTGCACGTTATGTAATGGAACCGGGTTGGAGCGAAACTGTTTCGGGCTGCAGCCCTCCAGGAACAGAGCTCAATATCCCTGCTTTAGAGGCAGAGCACATTTCTTTTTTTTTCTTTTTTTTAAGATTTATTTCGGGGCTTTTTATGCCTTTATGGACAAGACAGTGGTGAAATGAAGTGGATGAAAGAGAGTGGGGGAAGGGATCGGGAAATGACCACAGGCCGGAATCGAACCCGGGTTAGCCAGCAACGCGACAGCCCTGAGTACATGTCAACGCGAGTGCGCCACCGCGTACTTAGCATAGGATAAGTTAAATGTGGTAATGTGGACCCAGCAATTTGAGGTGTGATCATTTACTTCAGACCGTTTTAATTCCTCATCAAAAATGATTTCGTACCTCTTTAGAGAATGAGAAACGGGCCGATATCCTCTCAACTCTCTCCAAAAGCAACACGCACGTTGTGTGATTATGTGAGCATGCCCACACTGACACGGGTATCTCGGAGCCTGGTTTACTCACTGCATTCACCTGCAAGAAAGATGGGCCATATGGTACAAAGTTGAAATAATAACTGCAAACTACTGGTAAACAAAGTATACAAGTTAACACCTCAAAATAGTCAGAGGAAAAAACAGCGTAGCTTAATACATGTGAGCTCAGTTAATCATCGCTTTGGCTACATTTGTCTTGCCTTTACCCCCTACGGCAGGTAACTAACACATCACAGCTCTAGGGTCCTTTGTTTGACCCTAATTCAAGTTAATGCCTGTGTGAATTTTTAAGCAATCTTCTTAGACTCATTGGTTTCTAGTTTTGTTTCAGCTCCCAAAAAATATGGTAGTATGCGAGCTAAAAGGTGAATTGGCCTAGGTTGTGAATAAGGCTACCCAGTGCATGGTGCCTAATTAATATAAAACAGTAATTAAAGCAAAAATAAAAATGTAATTGTAATAGCCACTCTGTTTACTGCTGTCCAAAATGTTTGCTTTATAATTGTGTACATCAATTGGTTTTATTATTTGTAAATGCTAATTGGCTTTGCCTTCTTAAGCGCCTAGGTTTTCTTACCGCTTTTGCCGATATGGTGAGTAAGTTTCCTGCAGAGTCTAGGCTTTCCTCTCCCAAGACTGCCGCAGACATCCGGACGGTCCTCAAGAGGAAGATCAGCGTTTGACCGATCAGCTCATTGCGCGAGTACTCAAAGAGTTTGCAGGCTTGCTTGTTCACGTCCACTACCTAGGACACACACATTTACTTTGAGAGTCTTATACCTGTAGCTTGCGGTACACCAATCATGCAAACGAGATAATCAGAACTGCATTATAGTTTTGAGAAATTTAACGCATGATAAATTTGTTTTAACTTGCTAAAAAAAAAAATATTTTTTTAAACATCTAAGCATTTAGGAGTGCCATGTTCTTGACTTGAATGCATGCATGAGAATACATAACCAATCAAGATGCTTGTCGCAAGTTTGTGCGTGTACATGCATGTACAAATAGCAAGTTGCTAACTACGTACTGACAACCTGTAATGATGCTTAAATATCTAGGCATAGACAATAACATTATCTGGTAACTCATTATGTGCCATCTCAAGCTTCCATAAAAACACCCAAAACAGGTTTAACATTTAAATAAGCTTGATACCTCACGCCTTTTCTTAATCTTTTGTGTGATTCAAAATCACACAACAGAGCGCAGTGTAAACAACCCTTTTTCTCTTGCGAGGATTGTACTTACCCTCATACTTTCTGTTGCAAAGCAGAAAAAACATTTTGTTTGTGCAAAGGCTCTGCAAACGTACCTACTTTGCAATGAAACGGATGAAGTTTTTTGACGGCGTAGTGTACACAAGTGAAGATATGAGATATTTCGACATGCTCTTGGCGCAGTTCTTACTCCTGGGTGACTAACCTAGTTCTGTGATTCAGCTAGTAATAGATTAGTTGTGGGACTGGTATTAATGCAGCCAGCATATACAGACAATACATCCATTATCTAGCGGTTATCCTGTTCAGGATCGTGGGGGCGCTGGAGTCTATCCCAAACGTAGGGTGTGAGGCGGTGTACACGCTAAACAATCGCCAGTTAATCGCAGGGCTACACACTTCGAGACAGACAACCATTAACACACACACTCACTACTACGGACAATTTAGAGTACCCAATTCACCTATGCCCGATCACATGTGCTTGGAGGCGGGAGGAAACCAGAGTACCCGGGGAAAACCCACGCAAGCACGAGGAGAACTTACAAACGCCACACAAAGAATCGAACCCATGACCTTCCTGAGAGGCAGGAGTGCTAACCACTCACGGACAATACAGCTTTCTGGAAAAAGCAGGCTATATTTTGTATATAATCAAAATCGCCATGATTAGCCAGAAACGCATGATTCTATCCTACTCTGCCTTTACCAGTAACAGTATGGTAAGCTTACAATGCAGTTAAAGTGAAGACTTTTACAAAGGGTCATAGGAAAACTAAATACAAGGCCACCTAGAAACAGCCAACGCTCAATGGAGCACACAGAATAATGGCTGACCAATCTCATGCCTTTCACTCCGAGTAGAACCCTGCTATCCACTGGAATCAGACAGAACTTGTCAAGGTGCGAGCTTAAGTGATGCAGAAAAACCAATTTTACAGGATTCTTTATAAAAATATAAATAGCAAATCCTTGGCAATGTTGCAATAATTGTGGAACAGCGCAGGTTGAAAATTTTTGTCTACACTTATGATATGTTATGCTGTAACTATAACTGACAGTAAAACATGAATGACCTGTATAGTATTAAGTAATTTGAAAGACTCGCAGGGCTGAAGACCCCACGTTATTTTACCTTTGCTGTAGTACAGTCCACAGTGATTGAGGCCTTATTAGGGCTGTGTATGAGCTGAAGTCGCTTCTTCCCAAGGCAGGGACTTTGAAAGAGCAGTTGCTGAAGCAGCGAGCTCTCTAAATAAGCCTGCGATAAACCTGAAGCTCGACATCGGCAAGGAAACCGACCAACGGGGGACGAAGAACCATTCTTCATCACTACTGGTGACTTTGTTTTACCTGAAAGTAAACAGAGCTACCATGTCAGGATATTACATAGACATAAACGCAAATAAAGCAGGTTCATTTTTGCTCATTTACAGACCCTTATATTTGGAAGCATTTCTGCACCCATGCATTAATGTCCATCACAGAATCGTGCCTGTTATAATGCAGTGCCAACTCACCGGCCTGAAGAGCACGGCCACTAAAAATATCGGTTCAGCCTTGTCCCTTGTGCACAACGATTTCCCCAGATTCTCTTGATATGTACTGTAGAATATGTTGCATTAATAATCTCGCCAATTTTACGTTGAGGAACATTATAATGAAACAGTTCGACATTTTGCAGACGCATCTTTCCAGATTGTCAAACCTCTGCCCAGCTTTACTTCTGAGGGACTCGGACTCACCAAGATGCACTTTAAATACCCAATCATGTTACTGACCTGCCAATTGTTATACTCTTCCATCTCCTCCTTGTTATTACCACTTACATTTCCTCTGCCACAACTTCGAGCTGTGTTGCTGCAATCAGTTTCAATTGTTGCCTTATTTTTTTTTTACATAAACTGGAACATCTCAGTGGAAACATTTGCCATGTCCTATTGCCAATTTAATGTGGGTTTATGTGATCTGCAAATCATTGCATCGTGTTTTTATGTAGATTTTACAGTGTTTTGGGAATTTGGGTTGTATAATTTCACGTGTGCCCCCTCAGCCATGAAAAACCTAGTCATCAACAAAGTAAAAACACATGGGCTGATTTCCTTCTAGCCAAGACTGTAGATTCATGCATGTGCTTGCTGATTACATTTTGTAAAGCAGCCACTAAAGGTCTTATGCATTTATGCTAGTAAAGCCCACTTTGCTAATACACTCATGTCATTAGTAATGGTTCAAATTAGAAGTTTTTTTTTTTGTCACCGCATGTTGCACTATGTATGATGTGCATGTGACAAATAAACTTTGAACTTGGGGAAGTGGTAGCTCAGTGGTTAATGTGTTTGACTGCGGAGCTGAAGGCTGGGGTTAGATTCCCAGCACCGCCAAGCTACCACTCCTGGGCCCCTGAGCAAGGCCCTTAACACTTAAACTGCTCAGTTGGATAAATGTACGTTGCGCCAGATAAGGGCATCTGATTGATATATATATATATATATATATATATATATATATATACACACACACACACATACATACATACACACACACACACACACACACATACATACACAGTAAATGAAGTGAACGAATGAAATGATTTAGGCAAATTCAATTCAATTTTATTTCTAAAGCTCTTTTAACAATACACATTGTCCAAAAGCAGCTTTACATAAGATAAACAATAAGAAGAATAGGTAAAATTCTGAAATATATCCCAATAAGCAAGCCTGAGGCAACACTAACAACAAAAAACTCCTTAATGCCTAAAAAAAATATTAATTTGAAATGAAATGATTTAGCAAATGTAAACTAATCAACTAAAAGCCATTTTAAGATTAAATGAAAAACAAATTTAGGCTACTGCAAAATTGCTATTGTCTTGTTTTATTTCATTTATTTCTTGGAAATGAACTGAGGGCTTAACCCGGTTATGTGATTCATACCAGCCAGCCACGATTGCTTGCTTTGTTTTGCTTTTTGCATTGTTATTTAAGGTGCTGTAGCTTTTTATTGAAGTGAATAAAGCCGTTGTCTCACCTGTGCTGGAGTGTAGAGTGTGTTGAATTAAGCGCTCATTTACGGGACGTGTTGGAGGAGACCTGCTTGTATTCACCGCGTCCTCGAGTCCCAGCAGAGCCGCTTTACTCTTAGCAACGGCACAAACACCGTCACCCGGAGCACCCGGAGCACCGACATGGCTGGCCTTCTGTTTATCAACTATCTGCCGCCAAAGCGACATTTCCTGCACTTAATACAAACACGCACGCGCATGTTACACATTACCAATAGTATTCCTTTAAAATACTGGCGCCAGAATAGATACTCGACTAACAGGTAAAAAAAATATTATTTTCTGTCGTCCTTAGAGTCCTGATGGCCAACAGCCATCACTAAAAACTCACCCGGGATATTTCGAGAAAGTAACCAACCGCCACGCTATCTATCCGTTTCACCAGCACGCCGACACGAATAGCTCCCGTCAACCAAAGTACAAAAAATAAAGAGCTATTATAACTCTTTTGGTACCTACGCGCGCACTTGTTCAAACATGATAAACAGACTAAGACTCAAAGATAAATTACGTTTACGCTAAAAATGGAAGGAGTAAAGTTTGGCGCTGTTATAAACAAATGAATATGACGCGTTACAACCGACCAATAAAAAGGCCGGGACCGCAAACAGGGTCGTCAAATCAACCAATTAGAAACAAGATTAGGCGGAGCTTTGTCTAGTAGTGATGGGAAATCCGGCTCTTTTCAAAGACTCGGCTCTATTGGCTCGGCTCCCTTAGCAATAGACTGAGCAGAAATAACGCACATTTTCAGGAAGTGATAGTTTCGTTTAAAGATCATTTTTATTTTTGAAAATTTGTCATTACAGCAAAAGAAGATTTTTTTGTGTTTTTAACAATAACCCAAATAACAAAACATCGTAATGGCCAACATGCAAAAATACGTTCTCTGAGGCCCTCTCGTGGCTACTTCTACAAATATTTACCAAAAAATTAAATAAAATATTAAGTGCTGTGTAGTGATATTTATTTATTTAATCATTCATTCATGCATTTATTTACAATATTATATTCAATTTCTGCACTCAATATTTACACATCCTTTTTTTTGCTGCAACAGATTGCTACCGTTATATGTTTAGAACTAAAGCATAATTTCCCGCACTCTGTAATATTACAAAACAAAGCATCCTTACTTGTACTCAAAATTACACAGACCTGTAAACTGTTCAGTGCTATGTTGTGTACACTATTGCATTGTTTTAAAGAGTATTGTAAACTCTTATAGTGTATTTATCACTTGTTCTGTACAGACCCAATTCAACAGACCGGTTGGAGGTCCAGTCAGAGGGAGCTGTATTACATGCCCAGCGCAACACCCTATCCTTTATGTCAGATCACTTCAAGTGGAACAAATTCGATTCACTCAAGAATTCCATTATCCTGAAGCTGCCATGGACGAAAATTGTTGGTAATCTTACTCCCTGAACCAATTACCTCAAGAGACCCAGGAACAATCCTAAATTTTTCATCCCACCTGGATATTGTGAGAGAATGATGTGACAGAGGTGTTCATCATAGACAACGCAAGTTGATATACCACTTGAATGACTGATTGAGCTGCTTCCTGGCACAGCTCCTGCTTGTGGCCGAGTCCATCCCCTATCCATGGCTAAGCAGCAAGCTACAGAGGAATATATCCAGGGACATAAGCAGGAACTTTTTATGATCTGTTATACGGACCAAATTCTTGTGCATTCCTGCTTGTTTGAGACCCAAACCAATAACATCTCCCAGGTACTCCAGTCTCCTGTAAAACCAGTTGTTTGTGAAGGGGAGAAGAGTGAATCCCACCAGTTCACTCTCTTGATCCTGGGTTGAGTGATTAGTTCTGATTAAGTGACCAAGGTCGCTTAATTTAGGGCTTTATTTCCATAGATCGCCATCTCACCTCACCTCTACAAGCCATGATGCACCTTTTTCTCAAAAATGATCAACACTGAGAAGAATCGCTAATTAAATACCGGTAGTTACTCCCCAATAAAAGAAATGGCAACATCCATTTATCATCAACACTGGACACAATCCTTATTACCTGGTGGCCCAATATGCTATCAATGGATCATACTGTGACTTGCACAGTCTGCCAATTAAAGTTCGCATACCAAACTTTAGTAGTAAGTGGCTACTACTGCCACACACTAGTTTTCGAGGTGACTGTCTACTCACAATTTGTATATTACCCACAAGTTGAGTGGACCAACCAGGAATTTTTACATAACCATGACGATTAGGTCCAGCGCATGTTCTGAATACACACCAGAATATTTCCCCTACATCAGTGTTATCCAACTCACTCTGTCCAACTGTCTGTTTGGTTAACAGCTGTCCAATCCTTTTGAGTGATAAACCTACTGACTCAAATAAGTTGCTAGAACTTATAAAACAAAAGGTGACCTACAGTACACAGAGATCTAAGTCCCCAATACCAACCTAGTTTACTGGATATGACCTACCACAAGAGTCCTAAGACAGAACCATACCTGCAAAAAAAAGTCATCCCTAGGTAAACTAACTTATTTAAGCTATATAAGAAAATAAGTAAGGCAACCTGCAGACTAATATTCCCATGATATTAGCCTCATCATTTCAACTCTCCTGCAAGAAAAAAAGTTTTCTTCCCTGTCTGTTAGAAATAACAAACCCTCAAATTCCAACATCCATCATGTAGAGCAGCTTACGAACATAGCCACACTGGACACATTTGTATTATTATATATACTTATTTTTAAAGACCAATATAGACAGTCGTATTTTTAGTTCATTTCATTTCTCTTTCAGTTCCTTTTAATCATCGTTTACGCGGCGCTGCAAGAAATACGACTCAGCAGTTTCTAGACGAGCTCTTTTATTTCATATCTAAAAGCGAACGGAACAGTAAGTACTTTACAACCTAGATCTCATGTCTGTAAAGACTTTGACCATTTCATTGGAACAGTCAGATTAATTAAATGCTATGCTTTGCATCATATTACTGTACATCACTCTCTCCAAAGCTGAAATCTGCAGGAGCAGCTTCAACACCAGCATGATCACTTCCAGTTCCAAAATCCAGCAGCACAATAGCAGATAAATGGATAAGTACATATCCAATAAGGTGAAAACCAAACACACCGCAACTGTTAATAGACAACTGGTATGAAAAAGGAAATGATATTTCAATGGGTAAATGTTGCACAGTTTAGAAAGCACAGTATTTGTAGATCAGTTATAAGGTGCTCCATCTTGTACAGTAAATTAGGATCGGCTCAATCCTACAGGCATTGTTAGCAATTGAATCTGCATTGTCTCTTACCAGATGACATTTAGTGAAATATTAACGATAAACGTTTTATTTTCAGACACGATGACTCAAACAGATTTCTCCATGTCCAAAGTAATCATGGAGACACAACAGGAATGATGAACTGTTACCACACTTAAACATGCTTGGCTCTGTTGATTGACTCAAGACACACTGAAACAGTATGGGCCAGAAAATAGAGCAATTATTTTGAAAGGTAAAGGCCATACAATATGAGGGAAACACTGAGAGCTCGGATGGACACACATCCGTTTCAGTTCTAGAATCCATCAGTGGTGATAGTCCTTCTTACTGTGGGGTCTGTTGGCCAAAATTTTGTCGAGCTCAGAGGCAATGTGAGGTGTAATCTTTGGAAGTACCTAGAAAACACAATTGATAACATTAAAAACAATTGAATGCTATCATATTACTGATGAAATTATTATTTGTAAATTCCTATTTAATTTAAAAGACAGTTTGATATCCAACATAAAATGTTTAAGTGTATAATGCGTCACAAATCTTCCTCTCGCACTGAGCTCTGGTATTTATGCATTTTGTTTTATTTACCTTTCTGGCATTTGGCAGACGCCTTTATCCAGAGCGACTTACAGTACATTTATCATCCAATAGAGCAGTAGAGGTTTAAGGGCCTTGCTCAGGGGCCCAGAAGTGCCAGCTTGGTGGGCAGGGAATTGAACCCACGATCGTCCGATCTGCAGTCCAATGCCTTAACCACCGAGCTACCACATACATCCCACTGCTCGCTGCCCAAATGCCTTTATTACATTTTCAGTTTCTTGTTTCCGTAGTATATGCTGCTCCTATTCCTGAATAAATATTTTTCAGGTCGTATTTTTCTTCTGTCTGCATTATTATTGTTGTTATTAAACTTTCTTCACCAACTTACATCAAGTGTGTATTCTAAGAGAGTGTATGCTTGTACTGAATGTATTTGTATGTATGAAGACGGAGTGAAATTTTATCTTGTAATAAAACCAATTTGCTCGCCTGTATTGCGCCGAGGTTTTCTGTGAGTTGTGCAGGGTTGGAGCTCCCCAACAAAACTGAACTCACACCCTCGTTCCGTAAGCACCAAGCTGCAGACCAAAAGCGTGACGACAGCATTTTAAGAATAACTCACAAACTAATCTCATCAATTTCATTAACTCCCCAGCCAAACCCCAAGCTATTAAACAAACAAACAATAAGCATAAAACCTAAAAAAAAAAACAAGAACTATAAAAGTTAAAAAAATTCTATTCATTATATATATATATATACAATATCTATATCTATATCTATATCTATATATATATTTTAGATCTCTAAGAATAGGGCTTTAGTTACAGTTAAGACACCCCATTTGTTTTCAGCACTTTAAACAGCATTAGTAAAGGTAACATTCTAATGTTGGATCTTTAGTCTTTAACCATAAATAATGGATGTGGATTAAAAACCTGATCCCAAATTAGTTGCACGGAAATCTAAAATAATAGCAAAAGTTGGATTTCCTTTTACCAGTTGTGCACTAAGACGTGATAAGACTAGATTAAAGAATCTTAATCTAGAACATTAAAATTACATCATTTTTATCTGTAGTGTAATAGTGTAACAGTTATGCAATTTACAAAGTTGCTAAATGTGGGTCTTTGGGTTTTGTCTCACCCACGGCTAGTTGCGGCAGTGTACAGCTAAGCTTTTCTGCAATGTGGCTCAACTCCTTCAACTTCGCCTGTTGTTTTCTTCCATCCTCACTTACTATCTTATCCCTTAGCCACTGGTAGGACTGGTTCCGTACATAGAACACATTCAAAATAACACAGCAGCGGGTTCAGCAACAGAAGCCATCCATGTTCAATATGTACTAAATAATGCAACAAAACAATAAATATTATTATTATTGTTACTGCTGTTGTATCATACCGAGTGAATTATTGATTGCTTGACTAGGAATGATGAAAAGTATATTATTGACTACAGACAAGAATAATGATGACCAGGTTGATATTCAACGCAGCAAGCTAATAAGTTTATTTGAAATAACCTTGGTTGACTTAGCATAAGTTAATCCAGACACATTGAGTTCTATCAGCGAAGTTCAATAGCAAATTATTGCCACTAATTTAAAGTGGAATTGGCAATTTGAGGCTCATGCAGACAATTTACAAGCAGTTCTAGCAGTTGAGAACAATAAAAAGGTAACCGATAAATGAATAAAATGGCCAGCTCAAAATCAAATTAGGTTTTATAAAAAAAATTTTATTAAATAAAAGAAGCCGATTTAAATTATACTCAAAATGGATAAAACATATTTTGGATTCCCAGGTACACGTAATGGATTATAAAAGAAGCAAATATAATAAAAAAAAAATCATCAAGATAATTAATGGACATATATAAAGGAAGTTTTGAGTATTATATTCATATTATTTTAAATATGTTTGCGTGTTATGCTGTATATACATTTACTTCACTTAAATAAAAAAAAGAGTTAATTGAATCTACTTTGTCTAACTGTACCTTTAGCTCATGTTCGGCATCAGAACCTGCTGACTACACCACGGGACACATACTATGAAATTCATTGAAACTAGTGTCTACATAATTGAAAGTGGTTGATTACATGTTTATTTTAATGATGAATTATTATTATTACTGCTAATACTACTATTATTATTAGATTTGTAAAAAGGTGACAAACTACATATTCTTTTTTTAGTAACTCAATGTGGTTACTGTTGTGTAAAAAAAAGCTGATATGTATATGATTAGGTTAGCTCACTTCATGGAATATCCTAAATAAATCAATCTACTACAGCAGGCCTACCTTCATTCCTGCCCTAGAGGATTCTGGGACACCATTTTCATACTTTCCTGTGATCATACCACATGCCAGAGGAGACCAGGACACCACACCCACACCTGCATCATGTGCATCACGATAAGCACAAATCAAGCAAAAAATTAGTCAATCATTTTTGTCAGTTACCAAAAGTTATAACTGATTTGCGTCATGTATTCGTTTAGTCCAGATTCGAATGTAGGCTGTCTGGTTCTCTTGTCTGCTAATATATCTAGGTTCTATTAAATTAATTGTAAACGGTCTGACAAGTGCTTAAGACTATTATCATGATATATAACTCTGTATATCATGTAATGGCTTTTCAGAGACTATTTAAATATAAACCTATCAGTTTAAAAGTGTGCTTAATGAAGCTTTACCTATTTTGTGATACAGTTCAGGCAGCTGCACTTCCACCTTCTCTCTCTGGAAGAAATGATACTCGGCCTGCTCACACACTGGGGGAATTAAATTAAACTGCCTTGCCACAGAGTATGCCTCCTACAGAGAAAAAGGAACATAAAGGGAATGGGAGAGAGAGAAAAAGAATAGAAATTAGTTCAAGTTCAAGTTTATTGGTCACATATACATTGTGCAATACAGCATATAGTGAAATTCTTTGGCGACTACC
>JAOUQX010000018.1:5663017-5685567 GCA_028566295.1 Liobagrus marginatus | reverse complement strand
TAGATAGATAGATAGATAGATAGATAGATAGATAGATAGATAGATAGATAGATAGATAGATAGATAGACAGGTAGATAGATAGATAGATAGATAGACAGACAGACAGGTAGATAGATAGATAGATAGATAGATAGATAGATAGATAGATAGATAGTCCGTATCTACCCACAATAAGCAATAATTTGAAAAAAAAAGGAAACGTAATACATTTAAATGTAATGTAATTTTTAATGTAAGTTTTTAATGTTAACTTTTAATGTAAATTTAATGTACTGAACTTTACTGCTTTATACAATATGTTTCATATTCACAGATTCAGAGTACTATTTCAAAGTTATTTCTTTATTATGAAAAGGTCTTTTTCACACAGAACTATGATGATGGGGGACATCTAGGGGGTTTAAAACAATTGGACTTAAATTGGAATTAAATTGCCTTAACAAATCTGTTTTAACTGCGGCATTATTTGATCCATTATAAAAGGGGCATTGCACTATACATCAGGAAGTGTGAACACGTCATGCTTTAAAGCATGCCATATATCATGCTTTTTTAGACTAGGTAATCTTTAGAACTTGGCTTTATACATTTAGGAAGTGAACATCATGAATAGTATCACACAGTGTAATCTAATTATGAATTACAGTTAACAGTCCAATAAAATTATCCACAGAACACGCAATCAATTATACAGAGAGCATAGTTTAAAGTAGGCGGCTCCCAGGGGTCACACTACATCACTTTAAAATATTCATAAGGCGAGTTGGTACAGGGTTTTCAGAGGATTTTTAACATTTTTTAAATGTGACATAAAGAACAAACTAGAAATATGTAAGAAATACATATTTCAGTTCAACTGACCATTATCTCCATGGCGGTCCAGCGTGATGTCCCCCAGTACATGGACATTCCCTGGTTTATTGTATGAGTCATTGCCCTCACGATCTCTGCGAAAACAGTAGCAACAACACACATTACACTTATGTTCCTTTTTCCCTACAGCAAGCTCATAAATGTATTCCGAAGTATGCTTGAAGCCCTGCACACTGTGTGCATTCGCTTGTTCACTACATTTCATAAGTGCACTTCAGCACAAAGTCAGTAAGTACCCATCAAAAAGTGCACTTTAATTCACTTGGACTATTTCTAGGTCTGGATTGTGTCAAAAGAGTTCAGTGTAGAAATACAGGGTCCTGTAGCATACTATAACGGTGTTATAATACCATAAAGCCACCACATCCGCTCTTTGTTGTCCTGTTGTGTGTTATGTGACTCTGTGTTATATGTAGCATCATGGTCCTGGAGAAACGTTTTTTTCGTTCCACTGTGTATTGCAACAGCTGTATAGGATGTAACGACAATAAATCTTCTTGAACTTGAAATTTGAAGACACTATTAATTCTGACCAAAAATCCATTTTTTTAGAAATATAGCTGCACACTCACTCGCCTGTAGGCACTCAAAATTGTACAGCACTTCATCCCTTTGACAAACAACTTGTCTCCTGCTACAGCCAAATATGTTGACTTATCAGTTCAGAGCACTTTTTCTGCACCCCAGTTCCTAAGATTCCATGCATAGTAAAGTCCCTTAGCCTTATTGCCATGTTGGAGGTATTCAGGCTTCTGGGCCACAATTATTCCATAAAGAACATTCCTGCTCAGACAGTAAAAAAATGAAGAATATATATGCACTGAATCCTGATTATATTCAAGGATACAGTTTATATTATGAACTCTAGATGGCACTGGCTTTCTAATTATAAGCTAATGCACAGTCAGAAGACCTGGGAAAGTAAGTACAGTACATTCACATTATACTAAAAAAAAGTTTGAATTATACTTGACTTTTAATATTAAATACGTGTGTAAACATGAGAAACAGCAAAGATGAAACGGATTAATCCGCTGCCTGCTGAGTGGGGCGTGAATGACTCTTACTTTATGTCGAATTAAAGACAGTTTTGCTGCATTTACTGTAGCTGCACTGTATACTGGAACTCCAACTCACACAACTTTTGGATTTCTCATTAATATGTCATTTAACATCACAAAAGTGATGAGTAAGATAGGCGTTTGTGCTTTTGTATTTTTAGGAACTATCGATGAAACATGACCACTTTTGATTGTGTTTGAGATTTTTACATGTTTGTTTGAAATGAAACACTATTAGTGAATTGCTGTTAGGTCAGCACAACAGACAACATCGACTTCTTATTGGACTGAGGAATTGTGCAGATTTATCAGATGAAATCTGTATGAGGGTGAAAGAGCAAATAAATAAAGAATTACTTTAATGACCTGCAAATATGAAATAGAGAACTATTAAATGGCAACCAATCATTTGAGTCTGCCATAAATCTTTCAGGCAGTCATCATTTGTTTCCCCCTGTTTTACAATATAAAAAATGGAACACTATTTGCTGAGTAATTGGAAACTAATGATATGCTATCTGTCTTTGTTGCCTAGTCAGCAAAGGGGGGCATCCTGTCTGTAACAAAACCTAAAATAATATTACAAAGGGATATGTGATATATTCATTTAGCTCATCAGCAAAAATACAATAAACAAATTGTATAAACTGTCATTTCTTACCCAAACAAATGTTTTGGCCAGAACTAGCAAAGAGCACACAAATAAGAACCTGCAAAGCAAATATTCAAAACAGTTTCCTCTTACTGCTCCTAAAGTACGTTTTTCTAGCGATGTGAGTGTTATCAGTTTTTCTCAGTTCCTTCCTTTCTAAAATCAACTAGCGCACTATATGACAGAACACCTATATGAATAAAAATCCATCATAGTCCCATGCCAGTGTTGTTTTATTTTGCTGCATTGCTGATGCTCAAGGCAGTTTGCTTTTCCTATTACTCGCCCATGTGCTTTGTTGACTTTGTGCTCCATCTTTCCACTGCACACTACAAGGGAATCAATGTGTGCATGGTTTTTAATTTTGCTCTGCACTACAGCAAGACGGAATTTAGAAAACGGATTTCTATGATCAATTTGATCATTGACAAGAGTGTGCACTTGTGTAAAAGAAGGTGCGAGGGAAAATGAGCGAGGAGAAAATAGCAGGCTTTGTTTAAGAGGCATGCTGAAGCTGGAGCTGCACATAATGAAATGAGAGTCTTCTCCCACTCATTCATTAGCAAAAGGGTTGTCTGTGTGTGGGAGAGCAGTAGGAGGAAGTAACGAGAGGACGTCAGCCGAGCACAATACATCAGCACTCAGAGGGGTGGAAAGAGAGGGATGAAATGAGAGCAGAAGTGAGAAAAAGAAGAATGAGAATGTGCTGGAAATGTTTTTTTTTTTTTTTTGCATATTTCAGCTCTATTGCATATAGGTATTATGCCATATATTTTTCTTAAAGAGTCTCAAATTGTTCCATTCTGTTCTGCATGTACATTGAACTTGCCCTCTTTTTGCTGCAGCGTATTTACTTTTCTCTTCCTCTACTTTACTTTAGTGAGAATCTGCATGCACAGCATGCGGAGGAAGCATCACTTCATTTCCATTCAAACAGAATGAAAACACACACAACTAGGATGCTGTCATAAGCATCCGATAATCTGAATTAGCACTGCGGCAACAGGCACTGCAGCTCTCTTTCAAGCCTCAATCTAGGCAAAGGCAGGAACCGAGGAGTAGAATTGCTGGCATTTTTTAAACCGTTTTAAGAAATGTTATGTGACTTTAGTTCATTGCAACGTCGGGTTGTAAGTCAAATGAAAGTGACAAGCCAATCTGACTGCAGTAAAAGGATTTCAATCCATCCTCACACATGAATAAACGTACCGCTGTATATAACAGTATGTGTGTTTGTGTAAGAGGCTAACCGCAATAAAAAGTAAAAAAATAAGTCAATTCTTTGTTGCTATAAGCTGTTGATATGATGGAGCTGCCAGTTCCCAGAAATCCTCCAATTTCGCTTGCCTCGTGTAGACGGACATGAAAGAAAGTGTTAACAAGACCGTATAGTTTAATATTTATGACCTAATCAATTATTGAATTCTCAGATCTTTACCTAGATGTTCCACATACATTTGAAATAAAATCAGCTAAAATCCCCAAATAACATTTATAATAGATGGCCAGTCTTGCATGTGTCACTTTGGAACCTGAAATAGATGAACCCTATCTTAAGCCAAAGAACAAGAGGCCAGTGCTTGCATTTCTGACGTGCAATGCAGAGACTGCAGCCTGTGAATGTGTGTGTGTGTGTGTGTGTGTGTGTGAAATGACCCCGTCACGCTCTAATAATGTGTGTGGGAGTTGAGGGGGAGATAAAGTATTGCTGAAAGGGTTGTGTGTGTATGTGTGTATGTTAACCCTAACCCTATTACTGAACATATCATTTGAGAATTATAGTTTAAAGTTCAGTTTATTGGTCACATGCACATCATACAGTCAAATTCTTTTTGGATTCCGCATATCCCAGCATACATATTTGAACGCTGGGGTCAGAGCGCAGGGTCAGCCAGAACGAACAGCACCCCTGGAGCAGGTGAGGTTAAGGGCCTTGCTCAAGGACCCAATGATGGTGGCTTGCCTGGTGCGGGACTTGAACCCCTGACCCTCTGATCACTGACCCACAGCCTTATACCGCTGAGCCACCACCACCCCATACACGTAATACTAATGCTGGTCAGATGTCAGCATGGAAATAATTTATACCACACCTGAAATCATTTGAAATTTGAAGTTTCCAGGCTGGCTCTGTTGCAAAATAGTATAATCTTTAGTACACTCTTATGTGATTTACTTAAGCTCATTTTCTTGCTCTTACTGTCAGAATCTATATCACACCTTCAGCCACTTTCTGCCAGTTTCATTATTGCATTGTCGGGACAAAGTGTGGTATGTGAATATTAGATAATAAAATACTGTGATTAAATGCTGTAAAACTTTATAAGATGTCGTTATATCATATAAAACAAATGAATCTATTAATCACCCAAGTTAAATTCATAAGGTAATAGAAAACGGCTGAAGATACACTTTGAAACACAATAGACTTTCAGAGAACAGAAAAACCAATGTTTCTGTCAATAAAATAGTGATTTTATTGTTCCAATGTGTGTTCAGTTTGGGGGAATAAACTTTAACATTATTTAATAATGTGAAGTGTTGTCAGGGCTGAATAATTTGAAGAAGTGTAATAATATTAGGATCTTTTGCCTCAGAATGTAGCAGTGTTACTGATGGCAAATATATAAACTTATTATGAGTAAATGCTTGAGTCTGAGCACCCTCTCGTGTCCTTGTCTCTACAATGGAGTCATTGATAATAAATGGCCATGACACTCAATACAGTGTGATGAGAAAAAAAACCTAAGGCTAAGCAGATACATGAGGTATTTTCGTCCATTGTTATTAAAATCGATTGTAGTCATTTACTCATAAAGGTTGCTTTACAAAAATGTTACTAGCATTACTTTGCTTTAATAATATTCTAGATAGATTCTATGTAAGAGGCGTAGCAATGTTTCATAGGTGCAAACATGGTGATGCAGATTATTACTACACCAGATGTTTGTGAAACATTGTAGGGATGAGATAGTAATACAACTGATCTAAAATGTTCTAACCTTAAAAATACTCTGCGCTGTGAGTTTATTTTAAAATACAAAGAGGGAAACAGCTGAAACTATTTGCAAATTTGATTTAAAAAAAATGATAAAGAGAAAGTTGATTTAAAAAAAAATCCTATTTAAGATACTTTATTATAGAAATACACTTGATATTGAAATAATATTTACACACTCACGTTCAGATCACAGGGAATGATAGAAAAAAGTATAACAAATGTATGTTACCAAATATATATAAAAAAAAAACTCTGCCCTATGCTCCCTATGCAGTTTATAAATTCTGCACTTTTTCATGAAACTGTGTGCATTGAAATATTGACACCTCCAAAATGCAGTTTTCTTTATTTACTCAAATCATGGTTAGTAACATGTAAAAAATGTTTTACCGACAATCATGTTACTCACAAAAACATTCCCTGTGCTGCCATAAAAGTAAATTGTGGACTAATGTTATTTAATATATAATAAATATGTTATATAATATTTAATTGTGGAAAGTTATTATTTATGCTTCATGCACAATTAATATTTCAGCAGCTAAATTAACTAGACTAATTAAATTTACTGACAGTTAATTAATGGCTGGTACACTGCCAGTAAATTGGAATACTGGCTTTCACAACTAATGTAGCGTACCATAGGAAAGCCATTTGAAATTCAGGATTTGGTTCAGTGTCCATTATTGGTATTTAAAAAGCAGTGTTAACATGACTACTGTGTAAATTTACATGAATGTGTGAATTAAACAGGCTGACATATCTCTCAATATCATTTACACAATGTCACTTTCACACTGTAAGGTAAACCTCTGCTCCCACAGAGAAGTCCCAATACCCTTCTTCATAGTCTAAGCCGCGATATATTCTAAACCACCTTCCACACTGTACCTTGTAAACGGTAGCATAGCACTAATCCCTCCGATTTGCACAGGACTACTTTACATTTAATTTACATGCTTTATTTTTACTTTTTTAGTATTACTTATTGTTTGTGGATACTGCTGAAATATGTGAATTTCCCACTGGAGTATGTATGAATGTACATGTCTGTCTATCTATATTAACTCATTGTCATAGATGTTACTTATATAAATACTGAGATGGTGTGTCTGGCTTGGCAGGAATGATGATTCCAGGTCTGCCGGAAAATTTCATCAACTAATATATTGTCTCCACATTCCCATTCAACACCCTCTCAGGATTCATGCAATAGACAACAGACCAATGGCAGACCGGCAATGGCAATATAACCCACAACCACTTCACCTTTAGGTCAGCATGCTACATCACAAACATCACAACCTCTTTTCATGTCACAGTGATAACCGTGCACGTCTTTGTTCAGGGAACTTTGGAGGCAAATGCGTGATCCCTGGATCTCCCAGGCAGATAAAGAAATTACCCGCTAGTCCTCCTACTGTCACCATCATTGCCTGTTATGTCATTTTGTTTTGACAGCTTTATATTTGAAAATAACACAAAGTGAACAGCCCAATGCACATGCCTTGCTTTCTGTAGAAATCCACAGTTGAAAAACCATGTACCAAGAATGAGACAGGCATATATATATATATATACATTTAATACTGAATTATGCTTTAAGCAACACAAATAAAGAAGTGTGAAATTGGCAAAAATCTCATCATTGTGAGTTATCCAGTATTTACGCATGGCGTTCTAAACGCCAGAGAACGCCTAAACCATTTTTAGTAACTTACTTTGAAAGAGGCTTACAAATGAAGTTGTTTACTTCAATGCAATAGAAAAGCATCCTTATGGGCTCTGGATTTTGCAGAGTTGACATTTATTTGGTAAACAATATGACATAACTGCAAAGAAAACAAACACATATGACATGTGGAAGCATTGTTTGGCATGCCAGCAGAACTACGCAATGTGGCAAAGCCTGTGATTCACACACAATACCATCCACAGTGACAAGTGTTCCTATGCTGATAAGGAGATACTCTAGAAGTGAATCGAAAATTCTCCTTCAATTTTAGGTTTGAGATCAAGAGATTCATATGAACTATTCCTCAAGTACTTGAGTAGTTGAATTTGGGATAGAAAATGGTTGGTATATGTGTAAGTAAACGCGTGTGTTTGTGTGTGTGTGTGTGTGTGTGTGTGTGGCAGCAGCAGGGAGGCAAATGTGAAGGTCAGAGTCCAGCGAGAACTCTCTCTCTCTTTCTCTCTCTCTACCTGCTGTCTCTATGCTTCTAGACTCCGCCTCACGTATGACACACGTAGCCATCCAGATGGATTCTCCTCACTCTCTTTGTGTAAGGCTGAAATGAGCCACTGGTGAGAGACTGCGGTTATTTCAGTCATCCTGCAGAACACTCTCTCTCCCTCTCTCTTACTGTGACGCAGATCATCCTATAAATATACTGTCTATTCCCCACAGCTTCTCATTTAATCCCATCTGAGAGAAAGACACTTGTATAGAGGGACAGAGTCATGACATTGCATATATAGGGCAGCTTGTTTCTCCGTGTTGAACAGTGCGAAGCCTGAATTATCACAGAACACACAATACAAATGTGCAACGAATGGTGGTTGCCCAGGGTGGTTAGCACTCCTGCCTCACAGCAAGAAGGTCATGGGTTTTATTCCCACCCAGGGTCTTTGAGTGTTGAGTTTGCATGTTCTTCCGGGGCTTGGGCGTTTTTTCCTGGGTACACTGGTTTTCTACCGCCTCCAAACATATGCGATTGGGCATAGGTGAATTGGCTACACTAAATTGTCCATAGAATGTGTGTGTGAATGACTGTCTGTCTCTAAGCGTTAGCTGTGCGATATGAGCACATGCAGTGAGATGATTTATTCCGCACATCCCAGCATATGAATTTGAAGGCTGGGGTCAGAGCACAGGGTCAGTTAGAACGTACAGCGTCAAGGGCTTTCAAGCGTCAAACAGGTTATGGGCCTTGTTCAAGGACCCAATTATGGTAACTTGCCTGGTGCGAGGCTTGAACCCTGACCCTCTGATCACTGACCCATTAAGCCACCACCACCTTCATATAATGACTGAAAACATTGATTCTGTGCTTAATGGCAAATCTGGAATTTGAAAAATATCATTTATATTTGTACTAAATTGGATACATGCAGTGCAATAGAAGAATTTCAGCCTAACATGTTTATAAAGATAGTGGAATCTTGATCTTTGGTGAAACAATGAAGATCTTTTTCCAAATCAGCTGGTTCTCTTTGGTAAAGAGAGAGACAGTCTGCCCTACAACTAGCGTTAATGTTTTTTCGATACACTGCCTTTGCCACTGACTCTGCCCACAGAATTCAGCAATTAAAATCCGATTCTAGCTTGTGGCACTAAAGTGGCCTAAAGTGACCTTGGTTTCCACTATTCTCACTTGTAGACAGAACATAAAGGTACTTATTGTGTTATATATTGTGCAGGTCTTATCAGCCCCGGTGTTTAAGCTGGGCGAAATTGAAATGGCTTCACATTTAAAAAAAGGAAAGCAAATGAGCGAATGATGTAATATTTTGGATAAATATTGCTGTTAAATAGCAATCATTCCTTGTATGCCTTCTTGCCATGTTTCTGTTGAATTGGCACTGATTTTAAGAAATTATGCACAATCCAGAGCGACTTACATTTATCTCATTTTTATCCCAACAGCAGTTGAGGATTAAAAGCCTTCCCCAGCAGTGGCAGCTTGCTGGTGCTGGGAATTGAACCCCAAATCTTCTGACCAGCAGTCCAACACCTTAACCACTGAACTACCACTTCCCCCACATTAAAACCGACTAGAAAGGCTGAGATCAATGCTACAGTCATGCATGACATTGTCATTCATTTTAATAATCTTAAGACGTAAGGTAATGATGTGTAACACCCAGTGTTGTGAATAGAGCGCAACACTTTTTATTTTTATTTTTTAAACAATTTAAAACTTTACTCAGTTATGTAAATGCTGGACAAATAAATCTGGCTGGTGTTAAAATATCTATTAATATAAATGTATATAAATATTTAATTTAAGCCCCAAACAAACTGTGCTAACTGTTTCCGAGCTAGTGTCTGATTGGCCAACACTGGTTATTAAGTAAATGATAACATCCTCTTTTTTTTTAAACATTTATTTTCTATGAAACATTTATAAATGTTTCATACATTTAAATTATAATTGTATGTACATATATAAAAATTATTCCTAAAACAATTTTATTACAATGTCTAATGAAGACTTTATTGAGTCTAAAATCCATTCTATATACAGGACATTCATATACATTTGTGTATTTTCCCCTTTTTATTCCACACTAATTCTAGTTTTGAATTTGCTACAGAATAAATAATATAATTGCATTATCATAAACAAATACATAGTTTGGTTATAGTTCTGTTGACCTGGAAGTTCTATCTATTTTTTATAATGTGATTACTATAATGCAGGCCTTATCTAATGTGGATAATACCAGTCTGATCTCAACTAGCATTTATGAATTACAACAATGTTGTATTTTACATGTGACGTGTGAAAAGAGTTCTCTTGACCATAAAATTGGGAATTCAATGTTTCTGTTTAATCATTTTTGTTCGGAGACACATTCTTACCCTCCATGGGAGTGTTGTTATCGGGCCGATTGGCGAAGACGACGTCCACATATTCTAACTGTAACCTCTGCAAAGACCCTCTCAGACCTAAAGAACAAGAGAGAATACAGATATGGAGTGTGACAGTTACAGATAAGTGACTCGTTTTAGACCGTACAATTGATCATTTAAGGATCTGAGTGGGACACACACACCAAAAGAGCAGCTAAAATGAACCGTATATTATTTCATTATTTCCTAGAAACTGCCTATAAATTATACTGACGATGAGCAAAAATCAAAGAAATATGAAAGTACTGAGAGACGGATTAATAGAGGCTAAAGCCGTGTTGTTGGGTGGACAGCTGTATGTGTGTGATTCTGTGGGTATGCATGTGTGTGTGTGTGCACATTTGTTGGTTGTCACCTCGAGGTGGTTTGTTCTAATTAATCCCATGAATAAACGCCACCCTCAGACTGTCACGGTTCTTCATGCTCTATAATCCCATACATCCCAGCAATAGTAATCTCAGTGAATACATCTTTCAAGCATGTTTGTCTCCAGCCAGGCAGTGTGGTCTGCATCTGCCAGCTTCATTCGGGTAGGTATTATTAGAATATAGCCATTTCTGTCATTTGCAAGGGATAAAAAGGAAACTTCCAGTTTGCTAAACTTGTCATAATGGTGTGTGTGTGTCTGTTTGTGTGTAAGAATTAAAAAGGTGTAAATTAGCATGTTTCAGTGTTACTTTTCTTTACACATTTGTCCTTTAATAATCTCTAAACATACAGTAGCTGACCAAATTACATTAGCTATAAACAGCTACCTAATGTGCCAATGGTACATAAAGTTCTATTTACATAGATACAGTATATATAAATAGATATGATCTATTAATGCTGAATATTTTATAATACATTCATTCATTGTCTAGCACTTATCCTGTTCAGGGTCGCTGGGGCGCTGGAGTGCATCCCAGCTAACTTATGGCATGAGGCAGGGGACATCCTGGACAATCAGCAGTTAATCGCAGGACTTAGAGACAGACAACCATCCACACACACAGTCACTACTATGGAATTTATAGTAGCCAATTCACCTATGCACAATCACCTGTGTTTGGAGGCAGGAGGAAACCGGAGTACCCGGGGGGAAACCCACACAAGCACACGCAAACTCCACACAGAAAGGAAATGGGCAGGAATTGAACCCATGACCTTCTCGCTGTGAGGCAGGAGTGCTAGCCACTCTGCCACCGTGCCCAATATTTCATAGTTATTTACATATTTTTTATACAAAATCAATTACAGTGGTGGACAAATGCCAGTATGAGCTGAAACCCTTAACTATTCCTAAATAAATAAATGTAAACTCTTTATATTAAAAACACAACTGACCTTAGCCATAGGATCACAATGGTTTTTAATTAAACATCTCTGAAGAAAACATATTGAATCATCAATAAAACCCTTAAAAAACTCAAGCTAATATATTTATTTATTATTTTAAAACAGCTATTGATATTTCATTGTCTTTATGTATTTCAATGAAGTGAGTAACTCTGTATGTGAGTAATTCTGATGATTTGATCAAATGTAAATTAATTTAGTTTGCAAACTCCTTGTGTCCCTGAGACTTTACATTGTTAAAGTGTTAAATGCATTTTTTAGGATAAATGTACTGAATAATTCGTTTTTATCAGATGTTACATTTGTTTTGACTTGCCAATTTTTTTTGCAACAAATAACCATGCTGAATTAAAATACATTTGACAAAGGTATTAGTAGGATGTGACATGTAGGTGTTCTTCAAGCAAAAAATTTGGTCTACATTTGATCTAATGATCACAAATTTTCGGGCGAGAGGGCTTACATTTTATTTCAGAGAAAGTTAGAATAGCAATAGAAAGTTAGCAATAGAAATTTACTTATGATAGCTGCATTGTGTAAATTGTTAAAACAGTGTTACATTCTTGCTGCATTCCGACAGCTGTTAATAAATTAGATGGTCGGAGAAAAAACCCCAGTTGCTGTGACTGCAAATGTGTTGACCAGTAACACATCGAGGTGTCCTTGTATTACTGTCAATCATTTTAAGCGTAGGTAGCGGAAGTGGGCAGGAAGTGTAAAAAAGATACGTCCATAAAAAGCTAATCCCAATGAGCAAAGGAAACAAAGTCATTAGCTAAATCAAATGATGTAGTATAAGAAAAAGAATTCAATCAGTATGATGCACAGTTCTGCTTCTGCCATACAGGTAGTTATTCTATGTGCGATAACCAGAGTTCAGGTGAAATTTGTATTTTAATGTTTCTACCACCTACATCACATTTGAGGGTCTGTCTGTTTTCAGGCTTCGCTATCTCTTACAGTAAGCAGCATTAATTGGTCAATCATGAAAGAAAACAAAGGAATGTTAAAGAGGCTCCATGCAATATAAAGAAAACTTAGTAGCCACCTTCAATAATGTGCTTCCTCGAGAGACCTCTTTCTGTTTCTGCTCTAGAGAGAGAGAGAGAGAGATTCAGATTTTTACCTGAGCGTCATGTTAAAACTTAGAGTTAGAGTCTTAGCTAACAGCTTAGGGTCTGCTGTTTTGCGCTGACTGTTTCATGGATGTGGGCAGACAGAAATTGCTTGCAACAATGCTAACGACTACAGATTCTTTTCAACACAAAGACAAACAAAACACACACACATACAAGCAACAACAACAAAAAAAGACAATACATCCCTTTCATACATAAATTCAGTTTGCATTCAAGACTCGGGACTTCCTACTCCCCACCTCTGGGCGCTCACACAAAATAGATGCTCACATTCAGAATAAATTGTTTTTCCCAAAAATATTCGCTTTTCCCTCACTTAAAAAAACCCCAAAACTCTGAAACGCTTTTTAGTTGCAAATACAAATGGCTTACAACATGATGTAGGCAATGAGTTGCAATCTATTTATGTAGATTTTACAGTGTCCTGACTTTTTTGGAATCGGGGTTAGTATATAGTTGTATAGTTCCAGCTGACCTGCCCATTGAAATAGATTTAAGGTAGTTATATCATGGTGCTGTTAATTTACATTTTTTTGTTCATCGGCGCAAAAGGCTTTGTGCCTTGCTTTCAACTTGTGTCATGTGACCTGCTTTAACCTTAAAATTAATTATTAAAAAAAAACAAAAAACAGAGAAGCTAATAAGGAAATAAATTGCTTCTTTAAAATAACCAACAACAAGAACTGATTTAATGGACAATCCATGGCATCAAATAAAAGTGCAAAGGGATAGAAATTACACTTTGTTTTATAATAAATAAAAATGTGTTTAAGAGCGAAACTCAGTATGACAAATGTCAAATAAGGCAATGTGTATTGTGTGTTGTTTTTTTTAAATGCACTTACTTTCCTCCCCAGTAAAGTTTCGTAGTGATCACTAGACTTGACCTCCTGAATAGAAAGAAAAACACACACCGATGACATGGGTCCACATGGCAGGTCGATGACATAGTTAAGAAACATCTCAAAATCATGTAGTGTGACCGTTATAAGTAGAGAGCGAATTCCTGCCACACATTGTAAATTACACACTCTTCACCCGAAACACAATTATCTAAATAATAATACAATGTTCTACCTTTGACCATGTTAACAGTTCCCCTAAGTTTAACAAGCTTTACATTAGCAATGTGATTAGAGCAATACAGTGTTGCTAGTGCAATTCTCTCCAGTGGTTTCATACCTCCAGCATTTCTTCTTGATGATATTTCCAAGAATTATTTCAGCTCTATGGAGAGGATAACACACAATAAAGTATGCAGGTGTGTGTATCTGTCAACACCATGAAAATGATCTCACTAATTTATACTTAAAATATACTTTCCCAGAAGGTTGACATTCCTGTATTTTTAATTGGGCAAGGAATTAGATGTGAGGCCAATGAAATCAGATTTCTGGCAATAGCCCAAGTGACAGGTGATTTATGTACCGAATGGTCAGGCACACACAAAGCTCTTGCTTTTGCACACACAGAATATGTTCCTTTGCGTTTGCTCCCTACCAGGCAAATTTTGAATTTTTTACTTAGAGGTTATAAGCAAATAAAGGTCAGCGTACTTTTTTTTTTTTTTTTTTCACTTTGCTCTCAGCAGAAGTTGTGGAGTCTCTGCCAAAATAACTCATCTACTGAGTGACAGCCACCAGACCTGGGAATCCAGCCTCTCTATGTCTTTTCATAGGGCAGCTAGATTAGCAGGAAAAAAACAGTGATAACTAACAGTCGCTTTATACATAAACAGGGTTTAAAACTAACTTTTTCACTAGCCAATAGGGTTACTAAGTTTTTAAGTTAGCGGCCATTCAGAACTTCTACTAGCCAAAAAGAAAAAACGGATTAAGCTCCTAAAACCAAAGATTTGGTTTGGCTTGTATTTTAGTATGTGCACATATGTAAACGCCACGTTGCATTTGGACACTTAGACAGGCTTACGTAAAACAGCTCGTTTTCTTCTCTTTCTTTTTTTCGTTGCTTGGGGGTCTTTCCTTTTTTCACCTAAGTGAATTACCCCAGGCAAGTATCACTGCATTATTATATATATAATTTTTTTAAATCTTCGTATAGTTTCAATAAAACATGAACACGCGCGCCTTTATTTGTTGCGTAGTGACGAGTGTTCAAGCAAGACCGAGATGCGCGGATTCTACGCAATACGCTGTATGTAAAATATGACGATGATTCACGAATTGAGTATTTGCGCAACATCTGCGCAGATTTGACCCTCACAAACTTTCCCATTGAGTAAACGTTCTGTAAGTAAGCCACAAAATTGGCTAGTGATTTGACACTAGTTACTCGCCGCAGCTGATTTATACTCGAATTTTGGCGGGATGGCGGGTGTTCATTTCAAACCCTGTATATAATTCTATCATCAGGGCAAATATGCCTTCTCAGACTTCCAGCCGTAGATGTTAGTAGTCTCCTTATGATATGGGGAATTGGATGGGTAGATGCTTAGCCATTTGTGTCACATAAGAACTATTTTGTTCAGTCTGTTCACAAAAGAGCTTTAGTTAATTCTTCTGACAATTTTGTTCAGAAATCCACAGTGACTGGGCAAATATCTGACATTTACCTACTTATCTTGCTTGCTGTAGTTTCTAGCTACAGAGCCTTGTGCATTGTCAGAGCAGAATACAAAGCAAGGCAACATGAAAAATGTTAAGCCAATGGCTAGTGCAGGTTACTGACATTGCTCATATGTAATCTCAAATTATTCCTGAAAGTAAGACGTGTGTTCTAACATCTTAGCCAGAGATGGGAAGTAACGGAGTACAAATACGTCGTTACTGAACTGAAGTAGATTTTTCTTGTACTTTTACTTTACTTCACTATTTATTTTTCTGACAGGTTTTTTACTTTTACTCATAACATTTGTACACAAATATCTGTACTTTCTACTTACATTTTTAAACCAGGCTTGTTACTTTAGCTCTAATCTGGTCGATATGATTTGTTGTCATTGCGCAACGCGCACGCGCCTTTTCAAACTAACAAGCTATTTTTTGTCATTGCGAAGCTTAAAGGTACCATTGGTGTTTCCCTGGTTAGCAAACGTGGGCTAGTTTATGACGCTAACAACGAGCAAAGCAGAAAGCAACATAAAATGCTAAGGTGGAGGAGACAGAGGGAGACAGCGATGTAACATGACTGAGAACAGAGACATTCCTGATCACTCATGGCCGTATACTGTCATACTTTGTTATTGCGGCTGCGGTGTGTCACGTCTCAAGAATGACGTGTCGCCATGGAAACCATTAGCGGAAACGCTCTACTATATCGGTTGCCTTAAAAAACTCACTCTGGGGCAGGGCTAGAATATTAGAAACTTAGCAGTGAAAGGGTTAAAGTATTAATATGATGTGAGGTACAGTTACCAGCATGACACTTTAATAGGTACAGTAGTAGTAATGGCTACTTGTTATTTAAGTACATGTCCGAGTCTGTAATTCTTTACTTTAACTCGAGTAATAAAGTGCAGTCAGTACTTCAACGTTTACGAGTCGTTTTCAACAGGAGTATCTGTACTTCTACTGCAGTAAAGGATGTGTGTGCTTTTGCCATCTCTGATCTTAGCAAGGGAAGTTATGCAAGGTTGAGATAAACAAATACAGAACTGAACGATCATACTTACTTCCCGGCTGAATAAACCTCAGCTGTGTCGAAGAGGTTTACTCCGTTCTCATAGGCTATAGTCATTAGCTGCTCTGCTACCTATACCCAAACACACTCAGAAAGTTAAAAAACAAAAATTGTTTTTATATATATATCTGTATATCTCATCTGAAGAGGCAACTAAAATGCATTGTTCCCGGTAACAATTAGCACTTTCATTCGGGAGCGGTGAGCTAATGTTGTACACACAGAGTTGTTCCATATTTTCTTTTTTTGAGAAGCTGTTTAGGCAAAATGTCTTCATTATAAAAGCTGAAAACAGCAGTTGTTCAGAGATGCATCATTATGTAATGTAACAAAAATTAGGCACATCTGCCAGAGCTAATAATAACAACACCCATGCACATTTCGCATTACAAGACAGGTTTATATTATATACAATATTACTAAAGGAAAAAAAAATCATAATAATAATCACATACTGTGTGATAGGATTCAAGAATTGTGTAGGTTCTCTCACTCCGTGTCTCTCTCTCTCTCACTTTGATGATGTGCATGATGTGTGTGTTATTATTCTGAGTGACACTGACTGTAGGATGGTGTGTGGATTTAACCATAAAGGCAGCAGTGACAACTTTAGATATTATTAAATTAGACAGCTTACTATAGGGCAACAAAAAGGGGGATGTTCCATTCTCAACCCTAATTTGATTAGATAGCCACTCTGATGTCGTTAGACAACAGAAACTTTGCTCCTGGAGACAGTAAGCTTTCTGCAAAAGCCTTTATAATAGACAGTTGTCTAATGGGACTGTGTTTATGCCCCGGTGAATGTCAGAGAAACCAAGAACCCACGCAGAATATAGCTATTGTTAGTAAGAGACTCACAGAATGATTCATATGTGGTGTTACTATAGAGCTTGGTGGCGTCTGGCACTGCGGATGAGCTGTTTTTATAGGAAATTCATCTTTTATTGCAAGTGAAATGTTACTGCTGGTGTATGCACGGTTGTTCGCTGTGCTCACCTCATCAGAAATCTGACCCCCGAATGTCACCCATGTTCCTGAAACAGAGAAAAATTTAAGATGAGAAATTCATGTAGTGATAGTTAATAACGGATGAAATGGAATAAACAGCCGTGATCGCATACAAAAGAAAGTAGCAAGGCTATTTGATGAGATATTGCTGTGAATGGTCATTGTGGTCAATGGAGATGCTTTACACAAAGCCAGTTTTATACACACAAGGTCTGTAGAAGATTTAATTTGCTGTCTGCCGCATTGCTATTTATGGCTGTCAATTTAATTTTGTTTAACGATTTAAAAATCCTCATGTTCAATGTTAATCAACACGTATGACTAGCCAGACTGTAGTACATGTTAATCCATCTAGAACCGAATTTGTAAAAGCTGCTCAGGTAAAAGAGCATCATCATTAGGAGTGTGAAAACCTGACCCTTAGACATCTGGGTTATTTCAATATTGACTTTGCCCACAGACTACAACATCCATGATTCATGACTTTTATATGTGGCTTTGGGTGGAATCATTGAGTCAGCACTCAAGCACTCTGCCACGTTAAGCATCAGTATTTAGCAATTGTTTATTATTATTAGACTTCATTCTGGCTTTTCTCCACAAGACTAAATGTTTAATGTAGCAGTGTGCTACAAATGGATCAAATGTGTATTGTGAATAAAATTGATCTGCAGAAATACTTGCACTCAAACCCACAATGTACACTACATACTGTCAAGGATGGGTCAAGACTGAACTTATGTTCATATGTCTACATTTACAATACATATAACCTCTAGCTACACATTCTGCTGTCCCCCACATGAGGATGGGTTCCCCCTGAGTCTGGGTCCTCTCAACGTTTCTTCCTAACATTACATTTAGGGAGTTGTTCCTTGCCATCGTCGCCTAAGGTTTGCTCTTGGGATATATGCCATATATTCACATTTTTAATTTTTCTTCTTAATGTTTATTTTCTGTATAGCTGCTTTGGAACAATGTGTATTGTTAAAAGCGCTTTATAAATAAAATTGAATTGAATTGAATACAGTAGTGTAATTTAATATTTTGTAGTGTATTGCCTATATTTAGATATTCATGAATATTTAGAAATATTTCTAATATATTTAGAAATATCATGTCAATCGTTTAATTTACTTCGAGTCTTTAGTGTTGTGTTGTTTTATATTACTCTGTGTTCTATAGCTCTTGAGCAGCGTTGTTTGTTCACTATGTATTGCACCAGGTATAGATGGTCAAATTGACAGTGAAAGTGACTTGACTTGACTGTGTTATTTGACTTCAAACCACCAACAGTAAAATGTTGAATTCTTCTATTTTATGTTTTAAAACAATACATCTCTAGAATGCAGCTGTACAGCTGACAAGAGAGATTTAGCACCGGTGCAAAAACATGCAGTGTGTGGAAGTGAGAGAGCCTACAGCAGAGCCCACAGCCAGCCCACAGTAACTCAAATAATGAGCAGAGAATCACCTGGGCTAGAGCAGACCTGATTGGGAAAAACTTCTGTTCCAAGAACCGAAGTCTAAGGCTAAAGTGAACCTCATGCTTACCAGGTAATATACCGTATATTACAATCTTAAAGCATTCTGTAAACATATATCTGTGGTTATGTTCTTCAATTGGGTAGTGTCAAAGCTGTGTTCAACACATGCCTCCATTTACTTTGAGTGCTCCAGACTAAAAATGTTTTTATACCATAATTGTAGTGCACCAGATGTGTCATGTGAAACTGCTGAACGCATCTTCAAAACATACAGAACACTTACAGTTTTTTAGATTCATTAGACATGTGCCACCATTCGACCTATTGGATAAACATTAACATTAGATTTGTATATAGATGCTGAAGAAGCCATTTATCTGCACCGCCTGCACTGCCACTTTCCCCACTTATGCCACTGATTTTTCATGAGCACTAAATAAAAGAGCACTAAAGTTTTCCACCACTTCTGCGTTTGTGTCTGTGTTTGCCTTCATTACGCCTGCGCTGTTGCAATAGATTACATTAGATTTGTGTCTAATGGATTATTTTGATTGGGTAAAAACTTCACATGTGCATATTTTCATACAAAGATTGTATGAATTAAGCAAACAAATCCTTAATAATCGGCTTCTGGTGTATGGCATTAGAAATAGTCAAGAAATAGTAAAATTAGATAAAAAGGTCAGAATAACAGGTTAATTAACAAGTATAACAATAACAGTCAAATATAGTTGCAAGCAGCAATTAACAGGGTCAAGCCCAATTTGGGTACACTAATAGATCATGTATATACAAAAGATGTTCTTTTCTAGAAATTCTAGAGGTTGTACAGCTGACGAAATAGCCAGTTCGCAATTCCCGCGGAGCGCGCACCTAATTTACAATAGATTTATGCTTTACATCCCTAAATAGTGTTTGTGGCTGACAAACACCCATATTTAAGATTTAATTCGGTTCGCGACCAGGAGGTGGCAATAAAGGGCTACTTTATTAGAAGTGAAAAGAAACGACGGAGAATGAACGGCTTTATCCAAAATCCTTTATTAGTGTACTACATATGGTGCCTAAGTTTCAGGTGGAGCATATTTCTCATATCCTATGTAGTGCACTTGGACCAGTAATCGAGTACTATTTGAGGGCATTCAACATATATACGGAACTAATGTTTTCAGAAGTAATGAAGGTAAGGGCGTTTATTTCTGCATGTTTATAAAATAACTATTAGCATGTGACGTATACACTAAAGCTTAATTCATAACTGAAATACACGTTAAATACACGTTATAAGTAGGAATATATCTATCTATCTATCTATATGTATATGTATAATATAATATAACGGAATAACTTGTTAATTTTATCCTACCGTCTTACTCGTTATTTGTTAATGTATATAGCACGTTTTAGACAAAACTCATACACGGTTTATATTCTGAAACGCTCTGAAACGCTTTGAAAACAAAGACTCCTCATTTTTTTACACCCTAAATCTCAATCTCCACATAAGGAAGTTAAAATCCTTAAATTCTCCTCTGAGGAATGTTGTTTTGTTGAGTAAGGAGTTAAATGTGACTTCTCCCATCAACTTGTATCAGCCCTGCTGTGCCTTAGCTGTGTGAGCTAATTACTATAAGGCATTTTGTTACTGTCATTCATCATGAATTAAACATGAACATAAGAACGCTTGACAACCGGATTAGTTGAGCATATGCCAGTTAACGCAATGAATTATGTAATGCTCCAGATACAATGGATTCTGTTGATGGAAATCTGATTTGTTGACAGAGAAGAAGGAACTTTTCATTCATTAAGGATCTGTTGATTTCTGTGCTCAAAGTAGAACACTAGAACAACTAATAGAATTTGTTACACTTTTTGTCGCTTTGTTTTAATACTAGATTTTAGTTAAAGTCAGGATTAGTCAAGTCAGGACACTTATAGAGAGAAAGTGGCAAGAGACGCAAAAGAGAAAGAAGCTTTCTGCATTGAAACGTAAAAATTTGGCTTATGATGAGAGTCTTATGATGGTGTTATTGATGGAAAAAGACTCACCAAGTCCCAAACATGATACTCGCAATCCGGATTTCCCAAGATTCCTGTAAAAAAAAATTTTTTTTTAAAGCTATTGAACAATTAGGGTGAAGTGGCGCAGAGCGACTATATTCACATTATTCTGGATTGTGATGTAACTCAAAGTTAATTGGCGCAGCAAATATTAGTGATGCAGTACATTGTCATGTTTCATTCCATACATGGAATTCTGTAGGAACTTAATTTCTTCTATTAAAGTCAGTGTGTTTTTGTTCTGATGCTATTTCATAAAAACATAAAATAATCGTCATAAAGAAATGATATTAAAAAATCTGATTTTTTTTTGTGTGTGCCACCACAACCTTTACCGGGGTCTCCTCTGGCCACCCTTCTTAAAAATTTCTGGCCATGCCACTGCAAATGCAACCTTTATGCACAAAAAACGCGTAACAGCAACGATATGGTCAAGTGGCAGTTGTGAGTAGGAGTCGCAGAGCGGAGGATTAATCATTAATAGCCATTAATAAGTGCATCTGTGTGTGATTAACCGGCCAGTGAATCTCTAGACGTGTTTCAGTCAGTGGCAGGTTCTTCGCATTGATCGGTACCCAAGAAGTGACTCTCAGTTTCAAAAAGGTTGGAAACCTCTGCAGTAAGGCGACCCTTTGGCGACTCTGTTCAATAGCCGATAGGAAAGAACTCTTGTGTGTTTTTTGTTTTAAGTTGATTGTAGCAGCATATCACGCTGTAGAGCCTTTAATACTGCCCTGGATTGATGGTCATTGACAATCACTTTCATTACTGCTGCCTTGTTTTAATCTTGGTGACAAAAGAGGCAGCTATTTCTCTCTTTTCCTGTCTTTCTTTCTTCCCCCACAGCATTTTAATGCATCCTGCAGCGACTATTCATCAGTTGAACTAATGCCATTAAACTGTTTTATGCTTTACATATGCAATTAAATTATCATTCTGCCCTGCAGTTGAAATCACATTAAGATATACTAGAATTCTATAGTTCTGTTAGTGGTGAAGGTTTTAGATCTAATATATTTACAGGTTTTTCAGCACAAACCCATTAGTCTAATCTCCAACTACAGCAAAAATGCTGCTCACTGATTTACATTTCCAGCATTTGGCAGATGCCGTTATCCAGAGCAACGTACTGATAACAGTGACTTGCTAACGGGTTATGTACAGTAAATAGTATATACAGTGTACTGTATATTAATACGTCCATTATCCAGTTCTTGTTTAATTACTTGGCATGCCATAATTAATATATAAACCCCATATTTCTGTTTTGGACACGTTTATTTCAGATTTTCAGTGTTTTCTCAATTCTATTGGTTTGATATAAAGAAATGTATAAATTGCTGCCAGCAGCACACTAAAAAAAGTTGGGAAAGGGGCATGTTTGTTACTGTATTACATCAACATCTCTTTTTTATTTACACCTTTTAATCATTTTGGAAGTGAAGATACTGCTTGTTGAAGTTTTGCAAAAAAGCAAGACCTGCGATTCTCAGCAGTCCATGGGCCAAATATTATGAGCTATACATTTTTAAATAAAATGCAGATTCTTTTAAATAAAATACAGATATTTAGTTCAAGTTCAAGTTTATTGGTCACATATACATTGTGCAATACAGCATATAGTGAAATTCTTTGGCGACTACCT
>JAOUQX010000018.1:5609836-5617260 GCA_028566295.1 Liobagrus marginatus | reverse complement strand
GAGAGATAGAGAGAGAGAGAGAGAGAGAGAGAGAGAGAGAGAGAGAGAGAGAGAGAGAGAGAGAGAGAGAGAGAGGAGAATGTGCTTTCTAATTGTAAGTTGTCTATAGAATTTGCTGCATACACACTATCGTGTTGATTTGCCCTATGGAACCGTATCCTCCTACAAACAAACACCTAATATTCCCTTCTAACTACTGCCAGGATTTTAATCCCAAAACCTTTGCAACTTAAAACAGTAGGATTGATAACAGTCACAGAACCAGGAAGTGTGTGTGTGTGTGCGCGCATGTGCTTATATGTTGTCAGATTCCTCTGTGCTGTGAGCAGGCCAAAGCCTGCATGGCCGAGCCCAATCATCATGACTGTGATGATTACAGGAGAATCATGTCTAGACTTGGAGCGTTGATTTTCATCAGTGCAGTGCAAAGAATGCATTGTGGGATGTAGAGAAAGAAAGAGAGAGAGAGAGAGAGAGAGAGAGAGAGAGAGAGAGAGCATGAGAGAAAGAGCGAGAGAGACAGACAGAGAGAGCGAGAGAGAGGGGGAGAGAAAGAGAGAGAGGGAAAGAGAGAGAGAGAGAGAGGGAAAGAGGGAGAAAAAGTGAGAGAGAGCGAGGGAGAGAAAGAGAGAAAGGGAAAGAGAGAGAGAGAAATAAAGAGGGAGAGAGAGAGAGAGAGAGAGAAGGAAAAACAGATTCAAAATCTTATCAGATTCAAAATCCGTCTCACTTTGAAACACTGAACACAGAGTGTTTACGGCGTATCCATGCACTCGTCTTGAATATATTTAGATTAGCTTGCACCTCTGAGATGTGTAGAGTGCAGACAAAATAATAGGAACAACTACAGGGATGATTTCTATGACTAATTAATGGCATGAGTGTAATTACATCATCAGCGTGAAAACACAGTGTCATCCAGTGGTACTGGACTTTACTACTACTCTCCTGCACCACACTGGCGGCGAGAGAAGCTAGAAAACAGGCTTGAGAGTCTCACGTAACTGACACATTTTTGCTGTTGTTTGTTTCAGCGCTCAGTATGCACTCGTGACTTGGAACACGGCCTTTAGCATATCTTGCTTTTCAGAGAGTATAACTACTGATCTCACAAGAAATCCCCTCTAACGCTCCAGCTTCCTCATTTCGTTCTCTCAGTGTGACCATAGACATTACCACAAAAGTTCTATATGATTATACGGAGTAAGGAAAGCCATGCTCGCCGCATTCTTATAAATAAATGGGCCTACTGTGGTATTCCTAAGCACTGCAAGCTGTAAATGTGGGCCGTAAATGGATAATGCGAGATGGTTATTAACAAGTAACAGAAGACGTACTAATCTGGCAACCAACATAAAGAAGTTCAACGTTGTTATTGTTGTTAAGGCAAATTGTCGTACAACTAAATATTGAAGTAGTTTGAGCTTGTCTGTTCTATCTGTTGTAAAGTCTACAGTAGCGGGCACACAGCAACACACTAATGAAGAGGAGTTTTATCTAGCAAACACCTGCTGGACAAACACCAGCATCAATAATTGTCATTTAGAAGTCTGCACTTCGCAGCTATCAGGGAGAGTGTGTTAAACATGTAAAGCAAAGATTTAGGGGGTTTCCTCTGACTAAAACTACGCCTCTCTCCATAGTCACAACTCGGCATTGGTCAGATCAGGTCAGGACGATGGTACTTTTTGAGTCAGGCGTGGAAGAAAAACTTTAGAATGTGACAATCTTGAGCTGCAATGAGTCAACCTGAACATCTTGTACTAGAATAGCAAGTGAGTAAAGCACTGTGTAAAGGAGTCGGGTTAAAGATGGCAGATTGTTTGTACGCATACATTACATTTACATTTAAAGCATTTGGCAGATGTCCTTTTGGCAGACATACATTTATATTATTTATCCAGCTGAGCACTTGAGGGTTAAGGGCCTTGCCAAGGGACTCAACAGTGACAGTTTGGTGGTACTGGGCATCAAACCTACGATCAGCAGTCCGACACTTAAACTAGTAAACCACTGAACTTCTCCCATACATCATACAGCAGATATCAGACACATCAATAAATAATAGAATCACGGCACGCTGAGGCACCAATCGGTCCGGTGACTGGCAGGAGATACGGCCAATCAGAGAGCACGTATACACAGCGAGCCGTGAGAGAGGAACGGAGTGGGGTACTAGCATGTAAGTGAACTGCTGTAGTGTTAGCGTTAGGATTGGGACTGATCAAGTGTTCGCTTTGTTCTTGCTGAAGGCTTATAATTTCAGTGGAAGCCAGTAAACGATCGATGACACAGTAGCCGATTGCTCCTTGTTTGTATTGAAGTTGTTGAGCTTTAAAACTCATGGCCGCTGTCTGGAGCTTCATGCAATCGCTTGCATTTGGAACATATTTTTGTCATTTTAACTCGGTTCAATTAAGCAAGAGTGACTGATTCCTTTGTTCATGTGATTTGTGTTTTTTCCCCCCCGTCCTGCTCGTGGTTTACGAGTGTGCTAAAGCTGTCTGATACGTCAGCTTCTCTAGTTCAGTAGTCAGGGCACTGATCAGGGAGTCGGCCATTTTAAGGAACGTCTCAATCACAAAAACATTCCAGTGCACAGTGCACTTTTGCCTTCTAAAAAAAAATCCCACAATGCACCGCAAAACCAGGGACAAGTTATACTTATTATTCTTACTGGAAATGATGTCAGACAAACGTTCAGCCAACTTCATCTACCAATGTACGTAGCTTGTTATTGTTACTGTTGCCTCTAATATGACTTTATTTGGTGTTCCATATACGGTTTGTTTGGGTGCAGCAACTTTTAAGTGTTCAATATTTTTAGAACTTTACACCAGCCAGGCTATGATCCTGCTTAAAGGAACATGATGGAATAATATTAAAGATCAGAGGTGGACAAAGTACACAACTTCCTTACTTAAGTGAAAGTTAAGATATTACCGGTTAAATATTACTCCGCTATAAGTATAAGTTGGAAAGACCAATTTTTACTTAAGTAAAAGTACAGACGTATCAAAAGTTAAAAAAAAAAAAGTCAATACATTGTTTTTCTTTATTGTTGCACTGTTGTATGTAATATTTAGAGTACCTTATAACTCTGAAGCAACCTAGTGAATATACTGACCAGTTTGTAGTATTGGTGGAATGACTAGCTTCTAGAATGTTACAAAATCTGTATAAATTAAAAAATGGACAAAAAAAAAAAGACAGCCATAATCATCTTCATGCAACCAGGCACTCAAGCATATGAAAAAATAATTTACCAGATTTTTTTACGCTGATTTACCTAATGATGGGAAATCGGCAAACCTTAAAACACGAGACCCTACAAGAGTGATTAAAACATGCGACCCTACAAGAGTGATTAAAACATGTGACCCTACAAAAGTGATTACAACACGTGACCCTAATCCGTTTGCTAATGATAAACGTGTATCACGAGGTCAGTGGAAATTGAGTCATCTGCGTCATCAGGGTCAGATACTTACCCACGCCTGAACTTGTCTGCAGTCACGACTTAAAGAACTAGAAAGCTGTGTGAGACGTGCCCTTGCAAACAGCGAGGCATTAAAGTTTCATTATCTATGCTATACTTTAGCTAGCGCTAACAGGGTCTGACAGCCCTGGAGGTGAGTCTCAAGAGCAAGATTAACTGTCTTGCCTTCAACTTGCCATCAAGCCATCACTAACTGACCGGTTGATTCTGCAGGCTGTGTGCTGCTTGGATTGTTGCAGGATGAGCAGAGTTAAGCAGGAAATGCTGCTGGCTCATGTGATCACAGTAATGCTGTTCACACATCCACCAAAGATCAATCCTCAGCAATGACAGATGCCTCCAGCGACATGAGCACATAAAACTGTTGGTGACTAGATGTGTGCAAATGTGGTGCGGTGACTACCAACGGGAGTGAAGTCTCCTGACCTGTGACAAAGAGCACACAGGGCATCGTCTTTATGTAATCTGATATGATGCATAAATACACTGCTGTATATACAATTATATACAAATCATTAATTTACCTTTAGAATGTTTCATTTTAGTGACAGGAGAACTAATTTGTTGCTAAATGGAATGCTAGTTGCTAAATGCACTGAGAAATACTATTACTATGGCAACCAGCAGTAGGACCGCCTTCTGGCCCCTTCATAGCACGGTGATGTTCGGTGAAAAAGTCACCGTATGACTGAATGAAGCCTAAGATCTCAAATTCAATTTCAGATCTTATTTATCACATACACTTACACGCAGTGAAATGTTTTTATTCCGCATATCCCAGCGTATGAATTGGAAGGCTGAGGTCAGAGCGCAGGGTCAGCCAGAATGTACGGCACCCCTGGAGCAAGTGAGATTAAGGGCCTTGCTCAAGGGCCCAATGATGGTAGAGCTATTTAGCTAACTGTAGCTGAAAGTGTATAAGCGTTCTTCTAGTTTTGCTTTCTTGTGTTTTCTGTAACCGAGACACTGATGTGCATAATAAAGTCATTAGATTCTTATAACACGGTCTGCAATGAACTGTGAGGTTAACAGATACAGCGGAGATCAGCACAGAAATGATTCACGTCACTAAATATTCTTCAACAAGTAGATTCGGAAAGGATTCGATTAATAATAATCGATTTTCTCCACAACATCTGAACTGCCAACATTGAACATGTATAAAAGTCTGGCTAAATGCAGATCAGGGTCTGTGGTGCAGTTTGGCCAGAACGCAGGAGCCGGCTTTAAAGCAGTGTCACGCTACGGCCTAGAATAAATCCAAATTTCTCTGAGGCTGCTGGATTTGAAGTTACAGTAGATTTTTTCGTTATTATAGAGTGAATGTATCCATGAGACATGGACATAAACGATGCTTTGAATCTGACAGGACGTTTGGGTGTAAAGTGAGGACAAATCGTGAGCATGCTAGTGGCTGCTTATTAATAGTCTTAGCCTCAGATGTCATGTCCACAAACTGTAGAACGTTTGATGCCTACAACGCACAAAAAGTGAAAACGCATTCAGGATTTAGAAATTCTACCGGAATTCCATGAGATGTGTGTGTCACTTCCATCATGGAAGAAAAAAGCGGTCATGATTACAACTGTGACAATAAGCACCAAATGATGGGTTTACTGTGACATTTAACGCTTATGAGGATCTGTTAAACACTGCAAACAAGATCTATGGTTGGATGCTGGTCGGTTTTTGTAGGAACATCAACATTACATTTTTATACACGTACACATGACGAGGAACCAAACGGACCGTGATTGGTTTCTTTGCGTGTCACTCCGACGCCCTGTTGGCCAATAAACTCTATTCTATGGCGACCAGGCTGAACGTCTGGTTATGAGAGAAGGTCAATAGTAAAAGCACAGAGCTCTACCTACATGACTCACACATACAGGTAATGAAACGGGGAAAAAAGTGGGTTTGAATAGACCACAATTACCCCAGGGGCTACATGAAACTTATTTTTCACAAGGATCAGAAGTGACTGCCTCAAATACGGCTGAACGACAGTGTGAGAATATGTTCATGTTTTTTTTCCACCGGATCCATAGATTAGGTGTGATCTAAAAAAAAAAAACATTTGGTTTGGGCATTTGCTCGTGCTGACTCATCTAAACAATACTCTTCTACTTCAATGACAACTTAGATAACTTGTCATCGTATGGGAGAAAAAACAACGGTATATTCTCGTTTATTAAAGTTCAATTTCGATTTAACAAATCAAATGTATACACAACACCGCGTGCAAATGCGCACAGGTCTCTCCAGTTCCATGTGCTGCTGATCGCAGCCATGTTTGTGCTCATTTTCTTTCGAGAATGAACAATGGATGGCACACAGACGCAAACGCGCACGCACACAAGCCTCTCTGACGCGTGTCTGTGTCTCCTGCCAGGACGCAGCCAGATGGATGTACGACGCAATTCGAACGCGAGCAGTGCCGATCTGCTTTTTATCTAGAAACACGTCGTAGAGATGAAAACAGCGTCAGATCCTGAATCGTTTACGCTTTCAGCAGCGTGTGCTCATATCGCTCTAGACTCTCAGGCCACACCAACATGTCAGAACAGAAGTGGCAATAACAGCTAGAAAAGCGGTAAAGGCTAGGCACCTTCTCGCGCTAATCAAAAACAGCTGACAAGACGTCGAGAGCAGGTCACCTTGGCGGTGATGCTTTGTGTCGGACGTTGTATTGCTCTATAGTGATGGATGTGTGTGTGTTCAAATCTTTTATTGTGGACATGCTGAGATCGGACCATGTCGTCCATTTATCCACACATACAGAACAGTGTATACCTGCATAAACACTCCTACACACAGTAAAGACCAGCACACACAAAGCTGGAGTAACACAATGCAGAGAGTTTTAAAATACAAATTCGAAAAGCAGAACATGCAGCAGCATTCGAGAACTAAACTGGCAGCATGAACTCATTTCATCTAATTCAAGCCAGAAGTCTTGTCCTCACATTAAACACTTCTGTTATGCTGTAATAACTAACAGTAACGTTCGATTGTGTTCTTATTACACACAACATGTTCAAATAATCCATATGCAGACTTTCCAGGATTTCATAAGTTTGCAATCGAAGACATGAAACAAAATCCTAAATGCATTGCGCACATTACACAACACAACATCGAGCCGGAACCCTCTCGGATTTACGTGCATCAAACATGAGTACATTTAGAATAGAAAGGAATTACACACAGGTCTTGACTGGTCAGAGTTGAAAAGAAGAACCCTGTGCTTGCAACTTCGCAAATTGAAATATTTTTCCACAAAAAAAGCATAAAAGCTACAAAAGTTGCGTTACAAATTGGGAGAAAAAAAAGCAGCTGCAAAAACAAACATTTTGGCTGCAGCAATGAGAAAAAACTCGGTGAAATATCAAAGAGTATCAAGACTCACATGAGCACATTTATATTTACAGCATTTGGCAGACGCTCTAATCCACTTACAGCAGATGAGGGTTAAGGGCCTTGCTCAGGGGCCCAGCAGTAGCAGCACTGGGATTTGAACCCCAGTCTTTGGAGCTGTAATCCAACACCTTAAGCACTGAGCTACCACATCCTGTGCACATGACTGATTTAGGGATGCACCCTGGTATCGGTATTGGGCCCGATTCCGAGCTCATGTACTTTCATTCGTAAAAATACACTGATACCAAAAACCAATACCTCATGTGCCATAATTTAGGGTATTTGACAGACAGAACTGACATAACTGACACTGACTTACATGACAGACACGATGCCAGCCTCAGCAGTGAGGAAATATTTCAAAATGAATGCTGACTATTTTCCGCTTTTATATTATGCCCTTCGAATGGCAAATGCTGTATTATATTCATTAGTCTCAATGTGTTGTGATTGAAAATTCCCAGATCACCAAAAATAAATATATATCAAATAAAATCAAATACAG
>JAOUQX010000018.1:5604836-5607336 GCA_028566295.1 Liobagrus marginatus | reverse complement strand
TTTAATTATGTCTTTCTGTCCTCCTTCCATGCCTAACATAAAAACAGTCTGTGATCCTATTTCCTCAAGACATGATCTGATCAGGAGGGGTTTAAGAAAACTAGCTGTCCCATATGCCCGTTATATACTGTACAACAGCCTCGCGGCACATGGATTTCAGTTAAAAGCAACTGAGAATCTTATCATTTCATTATACACCATAGTGGAGGATGTGGTGGCTCAATGGTACGACTCTGGGTCAGTGAACAAGACTGGGTTTGGGGTTCAAACCTCACACCAGGCAAGCTACCATCATTGGGTCCTTGAGTAAAGCCCTTATCCTCAGTTGCTCCAGGGGTGCTGCATGTTCTGGCTGACACTGTGTTCTGACCCCAGCGTTCAAATTTGTATGCGGAATAAAAACATTTCACTGCGTGTACGTGATAAATACAATCTGAATTTGAAGTGTTGAATTTGTAGTGGTGGCCAAAATGATTAGAACACAGTATGTTCACCAGCCAGTAATTTTAATATCTTTTGCTGTAGAGTGCCAGATGGAAATATCAGTTTACATTTCCAGACATTCATTTTGACATTTACTTTACAATAGGATGAATCACTGACAACAATATTTGGCCAACAAATGACATTTCCCAACCGAACGCCTGCGAGAAGAGAAAAAGCAAGCGCGAGATCAGAGTTCTGGCGTGAGACTGGAAATGTTATTAGCATGGTTATATTACAGTTATTACAAATGGCCGGCGTGAAAGGACATAAAAGTAAAAACATTACGTATGAGGAAACGGTTGGGGAGATACGGGGAACACTATTGAGGCTCTGTATCTTGCTGTCTTATTGGCTGTAAGTCATCTGCGATGTATTGTTCCGCCAGAACTCAATTCACACAGCACGAATCGCCAACAGGTCCAGATATTTAGGCAAATATTTCACCACCGCCAATGGCCTTGCACATTCCGTCTTTCATCATTCACAATGCGTGATTGTCACTCGTTGGTACAAGCACCGATTTAACTCAGTGCACTAAAATTGTGCAGTGTAAACTTCCATGATAGTTCTTATTGAGGGCAACTCATGTTGTATAATAGCGCCACAAACATATCGTCTCTTCCAAGTTCTTGCACTGGCCCGCGACAGGCCTTGCCATCCACTGTATGCGTTTCCGCCGCTATTTTCAGCAACTAGGCCACAGACCTTTTTTTGGCTATACAGCCAGAACGGCTGGTGAGACCTTGGCTCTGATACACACCTGCCAACCCTGCATAGATGCAACGCATAGTCCTGGGAAGGAAAGTGGTGTTGTGCGGGGGGGTACATTTTTCACGTAAAGTCATTAGAAACACAGTGACAGTTGTGCCATGTTAGATTGTAAAGGGTACAGAACAATTTCAACATTTTTACGCTGTCTTTTGACTTTTTTCATACTAACTTCGTCACTGGCATCCATTGTTACTAAAGTTAACTATACTGTACTAAAATGTCTATGTCATGATCAGCAAAGTTCAGAAGCAATCGATAATCAATTGATCAATGATCAATAATAAAGAGTGGAAGGAAAGCAAATAAAGCTGTTGATTTGTAGCTTATTGACCAGCTCACTGGTCAGGCAGCGAAACCGAGAAAAAATGGGAGACTGCATGAATATATGCGGGACAACATGGCTCAGGTGTCCCCATCTAGCATTCTTCATAGACTTCTGCACACAATTTATATGCATAGTTGTTCTTTTAAAACAGGTATACACCGTTTTCTAGGGTTCCTGTTTCACTAATTATAGTTTCATTTCTTTTCGGAGTTTCATGGAATTTTTTTCATAAGTATTTCTGTACGTGTTTATGCTTATCTCTTGCTTCTTTTTTTTTTTACTAATTCCACTAATTATCACCTTCTTACACTGCATGCAAAAATAGCATCACAAACAAAGCTGCCTGGAGTGCGGCTTAAGGTGTAAAGTCTGATCTGTCACTGGGCACTTTGTTAGCTCTTACATGAGTGTTGCTGAACTTGACATTGCCCTGGTGATAAGTCTGTGGGTGTTTGCTCTGTTTGATCTCCGGCCAAAGTGACAATCTAGCAAAGTTTGCATCACTGTCATGCTCTCTGTTCCTCACTCTTTCCTTCTCGGTAATTTATTCACACATTACACACAAGGAAAATATTTCTTGAGAATGATTTCTTCAGCTCCCACTCGTTAGCATTCCGCACTCTGTGTTTTAAGTGATACTTGTCCAAGAAATACTGCTTAGCTTAGTCACACGGTGAAGGAGGAATCCAAGTTTCCGTTACAAGACTTTCCTGCTCCATACATAAAATTGAGAGGTCTCCATTCAGAGTAAGCGCTTTATATATAATATATAGGGTGATATAATATCTTATATCTATAATATATATTATATATACTATAATATAGGGTGACGGTGGCTCAGTGGTATAAGGCTCTGGGTCAGTGATCAGAGGGTTGGGGGTTCAAGCCTCGCACCAGGCAAGCTACCATCATTGGGTC
>JAOUQX010000018.1:5569022-5590304 GCA_028566295.1 Liobagrus marginatus | reverse complement strand
GGATTCTCTACCAAACGACACACACATCCTGCGCCTCCTGCGCGAGCACGACGCGCACGCCCCCCGCTCGGGTAAAAAATGGCGACGCCTATAGCGAAAATAAAACAAACGTCTCAAACACAAATAATTACGTAGGTCCGCTAGAGGAAGATTGCATGTTTTGGAAGCTGCTATGAACGCTGAATGGTATATACAGCTTTTAGAGATTCATATGCTCCCTTCCAGATGACATCTATTTCAGGGATGGCCGTGTGTATCTGGACAATGCAAAACCACATACTGCAGCTATTACAATAGCATTTTTCACGTTAAACGTTTTAGAATGTCCCACTTATTCATCCATAATGTGGATGCTGAATGTATATAACATTGAAAAATAGAAACTCAGAAATTACATTAATTTGACGTGTTTTGGTGTATTTTGATTGATCGTTGGCAAAAAAATAGACCGTGTGTAAATTCAAAATCTGTTCCAAAGTTGTCACGTGCCTGTCAGTGTACTCGCGCCGCGCGCCTTACCTGCACGCGCCCTTCGTGTATGTAATCTCGCGCGATTTTGGCGTGACTGCACGACGAGAATCCCGCACATCCGCCATCACTCATCTAAACATACAAACTGAGTAGTACCGCTAAGATATAGGCAGGTTTAACAACAACATAGAGATAGAAAGGAGCCCACGCCCTGGGGGAGGAAAGGTCGAATGGGGATTCATAAATGACTGAATGGCACTGTCTTGATTAACAACAATCCCCCAAACTGTGTTTGATGTTTAAGGAGAGTCAACACACACTGACAAAAACATGTCTAATCTGAGCAAAGGCGGCACCAAGAAGGACACTAAGATGAGGATACGAGCTTTTCCTGTAAGTAGTAGCTGGTATTTTTAGGAGCAGAGAAATTCCCGACTTTCTCGAGCCCCTGTTTGGCAAACTGTGCTAATCTGTGGTGCTAAATAATACCTGCTTCCATAGCTATCACGCCTGCTAGCGTCGTTAAAACTTTGACTCCAGCATATAGTATCATAACGAGCCACATGTTATGAAGTGTAAAGCGTTCAACACATTTTAAACACATGCACAACGGAAACCAGTGTTTGCATACTGCAGAAAACTTTTTTTCAGTTAGCATGTCGCAGTAGTTGAGCTAGCCAGGTAACATTAGCCCTTGGTGTTTTTGATGGTGCCTTTACATAACCACCCAGCTAGCTGCTTTACTTATTTCATTGTCGTTATGATTGGAAACTCTAGTTCCATATTAGTGTTAATGTTTACTGAGAATTTTGTTTCTGGTTTGTTTTTCTTTTGGTCATCTTCGTAGCGTAATATGTAGTCCTGTGGATTATGTTAGCATCATTTGCTCATTGCTAGTTAGCAGGACTGCGAAACTGCAAGAAAACTCATCTGAGCCAGAGATTTAACTGTACTGTATGACAAGTGTGCAATCAAGTAAAATATTAAAACGCAAAATTGAGACATGGGTTGGCTTCTCAGCTGCTGGAGAGTTATCAAGTGAAACGGGTTGTTTTGCTAGCGTAGCCAGACAACCAGCAGACTTTCCTGTGGTATGAACTCGCTTTGTTTTACAGCAGACTGCACGTCATTACCTCAGCACATGCGGTTATGTCTGATCCCAGATTACTGTCGTGAGACGACACACTTGAAACAGTGTGGTTCCACTTAACAAAATACAGAACGCGAAATAAATACGCTTCCTGTGCTAGGTGTTGCGGTTTAATCATTTGTGTCGTCAGCAGTAATTAAAGACGGTCCACTTTACAGAATATTTCTTGGCATGTTTGCTGTCGTTACTCATTAACCCTGTTTATATTGTGCATTAATAACCGACATAACAGGAATATAAAGGGCTGAAATTCATTTTTTTCTGATTAGTTGTTCGGTTAGATTATATGGTCTCACTTTCAATAATAGCTTTATACTTGTCAGTCTAATTGTGGATACAGGGCAGGAATGCAATCCATCGGTTGTTCAGTCATCCAGCCAGTCTGTTTTATGTACTGCTTATCCTGCACAGGGTCATGGGGACACATGTAGACTATCAGGAGACTTCCATGGCAAGCAAGACCTTGGATGAGGTTTAAGGCTATCCAAGTGCACAAGTAGACACACACACTCGTAAAACAGGCAATTTAGAGATGTTGATTTACCTCCAGCACATGTCCTTGCACTAGGGCAGGGGTCACCAACACCGTGCTCGGGAGCACCAGGTAGCCCGCAATGACCACATGAGTATCCCGCAGCCCCGTTTTAAAAATAGCCCACCGCAACACCACTTACCAGTGTGCTGCACCTATATTTTGCGTTGCTTTTCTATTTTAAATCAGGCTTGCGTTCATGTAAACTTGAAAATATAATTAGAAAAAAAGTTACAAAGATTATAACATAAAATAACATTATAAAAAAGATTTATAGAAATAAAGTGTTGTATATTGCTATTTATCTCTTTCCTACCTTTTTCAATCATTGCTGATAATTATTCATATAGAATTATTATAGTGACAAATCATTAACACAATCAATGTCTTCACATATATGAAGGAAAACTAATTGTAAATAATAACATAATTAAAGGTAAATTGAGCAAATTTCTTATTTTAAAAGTGAATACCAAAACTGGTAGCTCTTGGCATTAATCGGTACCCAAGAAGTAGCTCTCAGTTTCTAAGAGGTTGGAGACTCCTGCACTAGGGGATAAACCCGAGTAGATGCAAGCTCCATGCAAGGAGGTGGGAATCAAAGTTCAAAGTTTATTGGTCACATGTACATTATACGTGGTACAACATACAGTGAAATGCTTTGACGACTAACAGAAAGTTTGCTATAGGGGGGTGGTTGCATATAGGGGTAGAATCTACCCCAACCGTTAATCAACTGTTCCTTCTTTTCTTTATATAGAATGGAAATAACCATTTATTATCATCCTTTTGTCAACTGAAAAACAAAATACCATTTTAAAATGACTATCATTCAAAATATGAATAAACAAAAAATATAATGTAACATTCAAGGAAATGTACATAAAAGTCAAACCCAGTATGGAGGTAGAGCTAGACTGGGATGATCCATCAGTCTGTTCTTGGCAATATTAATGTTAGCATGTGGACATGCTTTTGGTTATGGCTGGGGCCTCTTGTAAGCAGCGTGGCCTGTGAACAGCAGTAGGTGTTTAAATCCCTTAAGATGGAGGATATCTGTTCTCATTTTACTTCTATCAGTGTAATGCATTTTCTATAAAATAGCCAAGAACTTCATCCTTCACATTACTGTTGAGATGCTCAGATTCTCTGTTCTTTTCTTCACTGCTAATTAAGAACAAAGGATGAGTCAGAAGGATCTGCACTGCAGCTGCTGTGTGACCTCTCTCTCTCTCTCTCTCTCTCTCTCTCTCTCTCTCTGTGCCCCCCTTCCCCTCTCTGTGCACCTATCTCGATCTATATGTCTTTCTCTGTTTCTTGGTATCTCAGGCTTTCTAAATGCCTGACTATTTGCCCAGTAAGTTTACTGTAAACCATCAGGTCAGAGTAATGTGCGTTGAAGCTGCACTGTAGTGCTACATTTCCTCCCAGAATGGGTCACAGCAAGAAAGCGACTAGAGATCGTTCATTTTCCATGAGAGCAGCGACTTCTGGCAGCATGAGTGACGCAACCTGTTGGTGACTAGATGTGGGTTTGTCCATTGATGCAAAACAATTAGGAAAACTTATTACAAATATAATGCGACCAATGGGAGTTTCCTCTGATCGATGCTTGTGTTTGAATGGGTTTTTTTGAGAGACCAACGCAGCACATTTTAAATGGCCTGCCCAGATACAACGTTCCCTTATATGGATGCTCTACTTCCCTTATGAAAGCGGAATAATTGTTAATGCACATGCACTCTTTCAGTGTAGGATATGAGCAGAAGCACTTCCTTCTGTGAAAACGCGAGCTGAACAAATGGAAAGAAAAAAAAAATCCGTGACAGAATATGAAGTGCTGTTGGTGTTTCACTTCGTTTGCAGTGCTGGACATGCAGATATGTGTAGAAGGTTAGAAGTGCACTTGTCCGTTTCACTGGTATGTAGCGCACTAAGTTGTTTCATTTAGGTTAAGACTGAACGTGTTGACCTGGTTCTAATTCAGGAAGGAAGAGTGGAACTTTGACAGCAGGTGCAGTCAGAATTTTGTGCTGAGTCATTGTAAGACTGCTACAGTCACACGCACACAGTTAAACAGGTACCTTTCAGCCGTTGCACTTATTGCAGTAGTGGCCTCTAGCCAGCCTCTAGCTGCTGCTGAGGATGCTTCACCTGGCCACATGGGACTGCTGTGAACATGCCACTTGGAAATCATAAAGATGGCTTTAAACTGCAACTGATACAGATTTTACCCACAAATCTCCATCAGTGAGCTGTGGATAAGCTTAAACATCTACTTCATAATATAACTAGAATTGATTTCCTGGTTATACACCAGCGCTTTTTGATCTGGTGCACTATTATCAAAGGGAAATTATTCATAATCACCCAGATGGGAATCTCCTAACGTGGCTTACTCATCCTGGATCATTTTATCGGTGTAAAATTTAGATCCTGAATCTATACACTACTGATTCATGACTGTGCTATCCAAATAACATTGAATTGAATGATAACAGGGCTATAAAACTAGTGATAATGTGCTATAAAGATTTTCACTGAGCATCATTAGGTCTGAAGTGAGGTGCGCAGGTCTTTCGGTAATAAATATTTTGATGGTCATTTGTGATTAACATTTTAAGAATGCAGATGGTGTCGTATGCTGGGATATGCGGAATGAAAACATTTCACTGCATGTATGTGTACGTGATAAATACGATATGAAAATGAAAAAATAAATAAAAGACATATTTTGACGGTCATTTGTGTTTAACATTTTAAAAATGCAGCATATCCTTTTTTTTTCCATATTATTAATCCAATAATATGATTCAAAGCATTGTTAAAATTGTACACAAGCCCGAAAAGTAGATGAAGTAAACACAAATCAGATAAATGTTTAAATATTATACCTGGTAATTAATTTATTCTGTAAAAAGGGCCCAACATTGCATACAAATCTATGTAAACTTCAAGGATTAGCAGGTACTTTAAAGGCATAAGTATCTTATCATTTCTGTTAATTAGGATCTCAAACAGAGCTGATAATGGATTTGGGAGAATATGATGAGAATGAGTTTAATACTGGGTGAACATGCAGGGTTTGAATATCATATTCAAGGAGGAGGAGGATTGGTTCCCCCTGAGTCTGGTTCCTCTCAAGGTTTCTTCCTAATTTAGGGAGTTTTTCCTTGCCATCGTCGCCGAAGGCTTGCTCTTGGGATATATGTCATAACTTTTATTCAATTGTTTTTTTTTTTTTCTTATTGTGGTTTTTCTGTAAAGCTGCTTTGAGACAATGTGTATTGTTAAAAGCGCTCTATAAATAAAATTGAATTGAATATTCAGATCATATTGTATATAACCAAAAAACTAGGTTAAATTGAAGGGGTTGCAAACTGGCAGGTTAGTCTGAAATAGGTCACGGTTTGCCGGAAGCATTGATCATCATTTTAATATCCAATAAAACCAATAAATTAGATTCTAATATCCAGTGCACAGCAACAGACGATTGTGCTCATCCATCCTTATAACTAATGAGCTTGCCATGCACTATATTCTATAGAGTTCATTATCTTCTTAAAATAAGATTAATAGTACCGGTAACGTTTAAATAAGAACCAACAATTGAAGAATTCAATCCAAAATTGCCTGCAATGCTTCAACTGCCTCAGTGAAGAAACTAACAAGCACACGTTGATGTACGTTGATCTGTATCTGTCGGCAGGTATGCAGTCTTTGTCCAACCTGACTGACTGTGTAGCGGCAACGTCCAATTAGGAATGGTTCGGGATTTCAAAACATTTCAACTGGTCAATTAGACTAATTGATGCAAGTGCTAGGATGCTTTTTATGGCTATTCAGGTGTTTCAAACGGTATCCTACTCTTTACCATGTAGAAGTGCTACAGAAAATAGGTTGATATATGAGTAAGATATCTTTTTGAGATAAAAATGATAACTTTATAATTGAGATTTTTTTTTTTTAGCTTTTCTTTGCTCTTTGCAGCCATATGTGTATTAAAAGGCTTATAATGATTTTTCAAAAAAATTGCCTTGGCCAGCCTGTTGGAGTGCCATCAGCAAATGTGGGCATTAAAATGTGTTTTAGGACTAGAGTAATCTGTTTGCTATGTAATTTATTACCCAATATCTTTTCAGTGTGTTTGTTATCTGTCTTTTTTGTGATCAGGTTAGTTTGCTAGTTTCCTTTTTCTGTATATCTGGACTAAAGATTAGATGATAAGGTGATACTCCAGCATGTTTGACTCTTTAACACTGTTAAATGTGATGTTATCTGTGCTGTTGTAGATGACCATGGATGAGAGGTACGTGAACAACATCTGGGAGCTGTTGAAGAACGCCATCCAAGAGATCCAGAGGAAGAACAACAGTGGCCTAAGCTTTGAGGAGCTCTACAGAAATGCCTACACCATGGTACTGCACAAGCATGGCGAGAAGCTCTACACCGGCTTGCGCGAGGTCGTCACTGAGCACCTCATCAGTAAAGTAGGTTTCATCTCGCGTTTCTGCTCACAGTTTTTATAAGGAACTTGAGCAGTGTAGCAGACGGAGGTAGATGTTTACAAACATTCCATGTCTACCCCAATTGTAACCATGTGAAGACAAACCATCAACTAGAGCGCTTGAAGGTGCTCTATCTCATGTTGTGGAGCAGGTTATATGCAACAAACATTGCCAAAGCAGGAAACATGTCTGCGATGTCATTATTTATAAAGGAGGATGTTGATTTGCTTCTCAAAAATGTCATATACTACTGTATTAATTTTTATTTACTGCAAAAAACTTTCTCAAAACCCCATCTGTTTTCTACATAATGGGGCTTGAAATGTTGAAGATAATCAAAATCAACATAAAAATTGTTATCTTATCTTGCATGCCACTGATATAGACTGCTTTTTATATTGCTGCATAAGTGCACAGCATGTGTATTTTGTAAATAGTGTTGCTGATTAGTTTCATTGCATTTCATTTCACTCTGTTGACTAGTATAAAAAGTGTTGGCCAATACACTATACTACCAAGGCAAGGCCGCTAACTAGCTAAGCCCATTAATATCGACAGGGACTAGTGGATAGACTGTTTTGTAGCCATGGTCTTTATCTTATTTTAAAAGGTTTCTGAGATGGCACATTGCATTTGCAAACTCGGGGGGAAAAAGTGTCAGTTATTAGCTGTGCTTTTATCTTCCATTGCACCTAAAGTTATTAATCCATTCTGGCTAGCGTCTTAGTTTTTAAATATTGAAATATTTAAATATTGAAACACATCAAAGTAAAACAGTCGGTCATCCAAATAAATGAACTATTACAACTCACGTTGCTTAGTGTCTGTAATGCAGTACACAGTGGGGTTTAGAAAGTGTGGGACATGCAATATGATTATAGTCTTTATTATATATATATTTTTATATTTTATACACTTTATATTATACAATATACAATTTGTTTGATCATTTTAACATGGTTTTAGTATTGTAACATGACTATAATGGATTTGACTTATAAATAGAATGAATATTTGAAATTGAAGTTTTTCTTAATACAAACAACATATTTTATTTACTCATACTGTGTCTAAGCACATCAATAGAATGAACTGTACTGGGGTCTGTTACCTCCTTCAGCTTTTTTCTCCCTCTGTAGTGAAATGTTATATAAATCAGTCAGTTGCTTAACTTTTTTTATTTGTTTTTTGTTAAGGTCCGAGAAGACGTACTCAACTCCTTAAACAACAATTTCCTGCAGACAGTGAACCTGGCATGGTATGACCATCAGACAGCAATGGTCATGATCCGAGACATTTTAATGTACATGGTAGGTAGACTGTTAGAATGTGTATGATTTTGAATATAGAGCTTTCCAGGTTTACTATTCTTTGTTTTTGCAGGCCCACATGAAGATTTCACATTTGACAAACATGTTAACATTTAGAGCAGGCATGTTTGGTATATTGTGGTGTTTGAGAGACGGAATAAGCATAAGCTTTCATGTGTAGTCACTTTATTCTGACATCCGAGATCGTTACTCTATTCAGGTTTATGTAACATTCGATTTCTGTGAGCAACTCACAAGTGCACAACACTACAAAAAGCTAAAGCTATCTTAAACTAGCTTGCTTGCTAGGTTAAATAGCAAATGTCTATTTTCCTCGTAACGGTGAGCTATATAATTACTCTTCAGAAAATGTGTATAGTGATTTATGTAAAGTAAACATGTACAGGTGAGAATTGCTGCTTTATTTACTACTGATGCTTTAGAGCAGCTGGTGACACCGGAGTATCATTGTTAATAACTTATTTCTATAAGTGCAACGATGCTTTGGTGCAACAGTTAAGGTTCTGGGCCAGTGATCAGAGGGTCTGGGTTCAAGCCTGGAAATAACAAGTTACCATCATTGGACACTTGAGGAAGGCCCTGAAATCCACTTGCACCAGGGGTGTGCTGAACGTTTTGGCTTATCCTGCACTCTGACATCAGTTTCCTTGTAAGCTGGGATATGCGAAAACCTCCCAATTTCCCACTGGGGATTAATAAAGTATAATTTATGAAGAGTGTATATTTTGAGTAACTGATGAGTATCAGCTCGACTGCTAAAATCTAAGCTGAAGAGCCCATCCCATGGTCTTAAGCGTATTTCCGAGTTTCTGATCCCGTACTTGTAGCTCTCGTCTTGTCACTTGGAGGCCTCTTGCTGCTGCTAAAGATAACCCCATTTGTTCATGAACTTAGAGATTCATGGAATTGCTGTGGAGGGTTTCACTTAGAAAGCATGCTGGAGTCTCAATCAGTAAGCTGTTTAACTTCAACGCTTGCATCCTGGTTTAACCAGAAATAATAATAACTGTGACCAAATAAAGGGTAATTATTTATAATTCCACTCACCTGTGCCACCCAGATAAGAATGAGTTTTGAGCAAGTCAGACTTCATACCAAATATGACTACAAACGTTCTGTCCACCTGAGCTGTGTGTATTGTAGAGGAGAGGCGTAGTGTAGAGACGACGAGCCTGTGGATTCCACATCAATTCTGCATTAAAAATCCTGCTTTATTTCATTTGCTGCCATCTGGGCCTATTAAAAACATATTGTTCTGTTCTTTTGATGTGATGCACCTCATATGACTTTACACATTCTTTCCAGGTGATATGGTTTAAATCCCCAGAAATCTCTTAACTTAGCTGTCAGGAAGCGTGTGTATAATGTGGGCAGAGACATGTCACCAACAGTTCAGCACTCCTTTATAAAACTCAAAAGAATTACCTGAGTGGTTTTCTTTGAAGTCTATATACCATATAGAAAAGTACCTCATAGCCATCTCTCAAGGCTAAATGTTCTTTAACAACTCTGTGTTTTCAGAGCCATGTGGGTGGTTTCTCTTGGTCTCTTAATCTACACCTATTGCTAGTTTTAACTAGTTCTCATATACATTACATTAGCTTTCATTGTCAGGCAGGTCAATCAGGTTTCTAGGCAGCCAAAACAAGGAACTAAGCAGCACACTGCCGTAACGTTTGCTCTTAAGACTAGCTAACGACTTGATCATTTGTCCATTCCTGGTGTCTGATCAGCAACGCAGTATAAAAGACACCCAGGATGGAATCTGCTTGACCTGGCCAGTAATTAGTTCATCCCAGCTCATGCATGCTAATAAGTTATTGCAAATGACACTTGATTTTCCATTGGCACAAGAAAATCTTAAACCTGTGTCTAGAGAGCATGAAGAAACGTGCCAGATGATCCTGTTCTGGAAAGTAATTAGGTGTCTCCTTGTCTCCCCCATAATAGCTTAAACTTGGAGGCAAAATATTCATCAGCCTTCAATTATTGCATCCTGCAAACAAAAAGCAAAAAAAAAAATTGTATGCTCCCCTGCCAGAATCAATTGGTCTCAGTTATTGCGTGATTGAACAGCCACCATGTGCCATAGTGGTTTCCATTGCATCAGTTTGGTCCTGTAAGAAGCCTGCTCAGTCTGCCATATTTTCTAAATAGCCCACAAGCTATTTCTGAAGTGACGTCATACAGTTAAGAAAATGAAAGAAAAACAAGTTCCTAGTTAGACCACCAGGTGTCGCTATCACATAAAGCCAGATAGAACAGCAATGTATAATGTGCTATTTATCCCCTTCATGAGAATATTGATTTAAGCTCAACCAGACTACATTAAGGCTTTGTAGCTTTTGAGTACCCCCAAAAAAAAAGCAAATGGAAAAAGTTCATGTAACATGGCTAAGATCAAAAGAAGGTGTATCAGTTTAATTTGCTGGGAATCAATATGTGTAATGGAGGCATAAAAGTATTGAACTCTTGAAGTTGAAATTTCCACAGCACAGATTAAACATAGAGGTAGTGCTTTTTGTGTGGAAAGAGTGGCATGCAGTGCTGTGCAAGCGTGGCAGACCGGTTATAATGTTAATATCATATTAACTAAGGGTGATGGTGGCTCAGTGGGTAAGGCTCTGAGTCGAGGATCAGAGGATCGGGGGTTCGAGCCCCGCTCCAGGCCCCCATTGCAAATAGAAAATACCATAAGTCGCACATTGCCTAGCCATGACTCTTAAACAATGGTGATCACAAGGTGGACATCCCAATGTATCTTGCACCGCATACGCTGCTTGGTTGTGTGCAAAATGTCAAAGATTTGTAGTAATAAAAATAAAAATAGTAGTTCAGTAGTCATTTTTGTAATATCATCATACCATGAGTGGATAGATGAATATTATTTTTAAACCAAGTTGTTGTTTTCAAATAACAATTTATATTTCTCATTAATTAGTAATTATTAATTATATAGTTTTATTTATAGATTATAATAGTTCCTCCTAACAAATAATCCTCCCATCTGCTATAAAAGTTTGCCCATCCTTGCCTTAACCACGGAAGTACAACTTGCTCCCTGCCACAGCTGTAGTTTTGACACCTATTATATTTTATACAGATAATCCTTTTTGTCACAGCTTTCTCACAAGTGCAAATGTATTTCTGTGCATTGGAAAGCCAATATATATAGAAATAAAGACATCTAATTGCCAAACCTTAATTCCTAACCGTCTGTCAACTGAACCATAACAAAGCCTGACTAGGAGATATCCGGCACAGAAGGTTTGTCAGATGACAAGTAGAAGTTGTCACGCTTTATTGTTAAATGTTTACGCAGTGTTTTTGTGAGAAAGAGCCTGAGAAAATAAACACTTTGAAACACCAATGTGGTCCAGTGAGGAACTGTTTGCGTGTGCTAGGGTTCACTCACTGCTTGGTTCTGAGCTTTAAGCCTCTGACCGAGATAAAGCTGCCATTTAAGGTTCTATGTTATTATCATGTCACAAATAATGTTCTCTTTGTGTGTTTGGATCTCTAGGACCGTGTGTATGTGCAGCAGAATAACGTGGAGAATGTGTATAACTTGGGCCTCATCATCTTCCGAGACCAAGTAGTTCGGTATGGTTGCATCAGAGACCACCTTCGCCAGACACTCCTGGACATGATCTCCAGGGAACGGAAGGGAGAGGTGGTAGACAGGTGTGTACTTGATACTTGTGTGTGTGTGTGTTTGATGTTTGTTTAATATGTTAATACGTATGGTGTATCTATTGTTAGAGCTGATCATGAAGTTGTATATTTAGTGTTACCTTAGCTAATGTATGTCCTATAAATTCTGTATTGTAATCTACGTAATAGGTTTTCTGCTGTGAAGATCAGGACAAATATTAGTTTGAAATTCAAATGTTTTAAATAAGAAATAAAGGCTGATTGGCTATTCCACTGATGTGTCTCGTTCAAGTTACATGTTTCCCGTATACATTTACAGCATTTAGCAGATGCTCTTATCCAGAGCAACTTACAACCGAGCAGTTGAGGGTTAAGGGCCTTGCTCAAGGGCCCAGCAGTGGATGCTTGGCGGTGCTGGGAATCAAACCCCGGTCTTCGGATCAGCAGTCCAACACTTCCCATTTCCCTAGCTGTATAACATCAGCATGCCTGCTGTTTTTCTTATTTTATCTGTCTTATAATAGAATACTCTCGCAACAAGAACAATATATACTATATGGCCAAACGTTTGTTGATGCCAGACTATTACGACCGTATGTGGCTTTTTTCCAGGTGGTTGGCACAAAGTTAAAAGCGCACAATAGTCTAGAATGCCTTTTGTATGCCTGTAGCACCACAGTCTACCTTCACTAGAAGTAAAGAGGCTCCAACATTCTCAATCATTTCAACGTGCACAAAGTGAGCTGCATGAAGTCTTGTTTTGGCTACAGTGGAGTGGAAGAACTTGAGAGTCTGGACATCAGCTCCCACTGAAGACCTTTGAGATGAACGGAAGCAACAAATCCAGTTACTAAGCTTATAAACACTACATGTTGACTTGCAACCAAAAACATAAATTGCCTCGCAGTCCAACATTTAACACTGGAAACTTCTTTCCAAAAATGCAACATAAATGTCTTTTGATGGGAACTTCATGAACAACACGTCGCCAATCATAATTTGGCATTTAGTACTTGTATAAATAAGTTGAATATTAACGCTGGTCTTTGACAACATAACCCCGCTGTTTGCTGATATCAGGTCATCATGACTGCATATTTTTATACTCAATCCTCACAAGAGTAGCATCAGAGTCCAATATCTTTGCTGGTCTTACTTTTTCCAAAAGGTGTTCGAATAAAATTGTTCGATTAAAAACTGAAAATGCCCAGTGTTGGTGCTAAAAAATGAACAAATGAAGTGTGTTTGCGTTGATTCAGCCCCAGAGAAACCCAGGTTATAAAGTGATTATTCGTGAGTGTATTTGATGTAAATGAGTTGCCATGATAATATTGTTTGGCCCGGTAGTGTGATCAAATGAAATGATACTGTGTTGTATTTAGTGTTCATTAAATATCACTAATGCTTATTATTGCTCACTGCACTTTCTCTCACCTAGAGGATCGATTAGAAATGCGTGCCAGATGCTTATGATATTGGGCTTGGAGGGACGGTCTGTGTACGAGGAAGACTTCGAAGTTCCTTTCTTAGAAATGTCCGCCGAGTTCTTCCAGGTTGGTGACGAGAACAGACGAGAAAAATGCTCTGTCTAGCTTCACTGTAATAACACCGTAAACACATGCTTTAGAAGCATTCCTGATCTGTCATTTAAGCGACATGAGTAAATGGGCCGTCACACGAAACATCAGCAAATATTACTCTGCATACTCTGAGGCTGGCGGGAGAAGCACACATTCTTCATTTGCATAGAGATCTATTTAAACACCCGATAATTGCCATTTGTAAACTCTGTATCCCTGAACAGCAGCTCATCTGACGCGCACTTCTACGTTTATTTCCTAACCGCACTCAAGAGCAAAGACGTGTACCTTTAGATTCTCTTTAATGGTGCGGCATGTACAGGATGTTCTGTTCTGTGTGCAGATGGAGAGTCAAACGTTCTTGGCCGAGAACAGCGCCAGCGTTTACATCAAGAAAGTGGAAGCGCGGATAAACGAAGAGATTGAGCGAGTGATTCACTGCCTGGACAAGACCACGGAGGAGCCGATCGTCAAGGTGGTGGAGCGGGAGCTCATCTCCAAGCACATGAAGACCATTGTGGAGATGGAGAACTCTGGTCTGGTCCACATGCTGAAAAACGGAAAGACGGAAGGTTAGGGGAGGGGTTGTTTGATTTCCATGCATTTGCCTTTAAAAACATGAACATATGAATATCAGTAATGAATAATTATATTTAAAAAATATTATTTAGGGTAATGATTGATAAATTTGGAAAGGTGTGACCTACTAACTGACATCCACTAGCTATAAGCATAGTCAGCTGTCAGAATGTAATGCTAATTAGTGATTTGTTCTCCTTCTCTCTCTCTCTCTCTCTCGCTCTTTTCCCTGTCTCTCAGATCTGGCCTGTATGTATAAACTATTCAGCAGGGTGCCAAACGGTCTGAAAACAATGTGCGAGTGTATGAGTCTATATCTGCGAGAACAGGGAAAAGCTCTGGTGTCCGAGGAAGGAGAGGGCAAGAACCCTGTCGACTACATACAGGCAAGATGGAAACCCCTTTCTGTATTCATTGAGGAAAGCACTATTAGACGTGAGAGAAAAAGATTTTCTTGTTTAAAATGCAGTTCATTAAAGGCAGTTAACACGCATGGTTACTTAGTCTTCTAAAGGAACACTCCCCACCTTATTTTCCCACATTTGTAGCACATGTGTGATTATCACAGCCAATGAATTCAGCACTGAAAATAAGTATGTGGTGCTGGTGGTTAGGGGTGTGAATCTCTAGGCACCTCACGGTTTGATTCTATTATGATTCAGAGAGCTGCGATGCGATTATTAAATGATTATCGATGCATCTTTTGTTTAACTTGGAAAGATTACTTATGTGAGAAGGTGAAGAAACAGATAAGCTGAGAAATGTCTGCTTATTAATTAAGCAATTGTAATCGTGGATAAACGTCTGTATGGAATAAAGGAATTTTAGGATGTCGAGGAAAATGACCAGCTCTGGAGAAGTTCTGCCCCCAGACCACATAATTCCACCCTGTCTTTGTATACCCTGTGTTCAAAGTTCAAAGTTTATTGGTCACATGTACATTATACGTGGTACAACATACAGTGAAATGCTAATATTCATTTTTCATGAATATTAATTAGAGAAAGCTGCACCAGACCTATTACCTTTTGATTTGCCTTACAGCTGGCTATGCTATCAAACCATTCTGTTATAAAATAGTTTTTAACACTTTCTCACCAAACATGTTTAACAATTCCACAGCACTGAGATTTAAACACTAAGTAGGCCGTGCAATACTAATAGTAGCCACCTAGGCTACTAGGTGGCAGCATCTAGATAACAGCATATATTTAGCAGCGCATGTGACCGAGCTCAGATCAGATTAGCTCAATGTGGAAATACCTCCGACACAGTAAAAAAAAAAAAAGCTTGCCCAGGTTATTTTCCCACTTCCTGCTTTTTCTAGCTTCTTATGAAGCTAAAGTTCCAAACGTTAGCATGTAATGCAGAAAGTGCAACTCTGATTTAGTCACGCAACCATCATGCACGTGGGTTATGTTGAGTCTTTCTGCAGTGCTGCATATTACGTCAATTAAAATTTAGAGAATCGATTATTGAAATTTTATGAATCGATTCAGAATTGTCCATGTCTGCATCGCGATGCGTCTAAGAATCTATTTTTTCCCGCACCCCTACTGGGGGGTCATTAAAGCCAATGACTTGTGTTTTTTTGTGTTGTCTGCGTAAGGGAAAAAGGTAAATTGAACATAAATAGATGAATTGTTATTCGCTCCTTTATCTTCATTGGCCCTTTGCCATGGTCTGGGTCACTGTTATTCGCCGAACATTGGGTGCATGGCAGAAAGGGCAGTCCATCGCACGCATTCGCACAGACGTACACAAGTACAAAAGGCTATGTTTACCTTCAAACGCTGAAATGGTCTACCCCTGTTCACAACCACGCATCGCTTCATCTGTTTTTCTCCATCTGTTGTAGCTTCTCATTAGTATATTCAGGTTCCTTTTATATCTGACGTTCGGATTTTTTGTTCTAGTTCAGCAGATTATATCTCTTATTTCTTTTTGCAGAGTTGATGTTAATTCTTGTCTAAGGTAAATTTCCAAACCAAATGTAGGGCGTGAAAAAGGACAGGGATCAGCTGTTGTGTTGTAAGTCAGTCATGGCTCATTTCATAGCTTCCGGTTTCTCATCAGTATTATACAACCTATTGCCTATAATTATGTTGCCTCATTTAAATATCAACTATGTGTGGCCTGAAATTGCAGTTTTCAGCATTTCGGTTGGACCACACATAGAGAGAAAATTTAATTAACCCTCCTTTGCTATTTGCTTATGTCGTTTACATTAATATCTTTCTGGTTAAATGAGACAAATAAGCCATAGCTCTTTATAAGGGCATCTGCCAGATGTTGTTAATGCAGTATACTGGAATTACCGGTACATAAAATGAAACTGAATTAGGAATGCTATTTTTTTTAGATGGACAAAATGCACACAGTGTGAATGCAGAGCTACAAAAACTTGAGTTATTTAAGTATTGCTGTTTATGGAAAATTCCATGTGGTGATGCCAGATACGGCAAAATAGGCAACATGAGTAACGTGGCTGAACATCACGCTTGCACGCATTACAACTTCTATAACACTCGGTAGGTCGGATGGCTGTGTGGATGTTGAGCGTTTATCTTAATCTCACAACGATAAAATGCGGAATCTAAAGGATTAAAACATTTTTTTTAAATATCTATTGCAATGTAAAAACTCTTTCATCTCTTTACAAAAACATCATTTATTTGATTGTAGAAACTGAAAAGGTTTCTTTGCCCCCTTCCTCTATTCCATAAAATTATAGGCGGAAATGTCCTGAAGATTTTCATTGCAGCTGAAATTCATACATAATACAAAAACGGCTAAAGCTCTAGGTCATTCTTCATTGCCAATAGTACTATTTACAGTTATTAAAGTGTAATACTTCACCAGATGGGAATGGAACAAAAAGGTCTTCAGTGCACTGACCAGGAACAAGGAGAGAAAAGACTAGAAGTCTAATATTAGACTGACATAGACGGATATAAATGCTGTGGCTGAATGTCAGTGTGTCTGTGTTGCACAGGGCCTGCTGGACTTGAAGACCCGCTTTGACCGCTTCCTTCAGGAGTCTTTTAGTAACGACCGGCTCTTTAAACAGACCATCGCTGGAGACTTTGAGTACTTTCTAAACCTCAACTCCAGATCACCGGAGTACCTCTCGCTCTTCATTGATGACAAGCTGAAGAAAGGAGTGAAAGGAGTATGTTCATTCCAAATCCTTACTAGTGTATGGCTTTACACTTGGTTATAGATAGGACTGTTCATTACTGTTCAGTTTTATTTTGACGTTGTTGTCTGGTTTTTGAGTGCATAATTTAACTGAGGATTCACAATGAGCCAGTGAGTCAAACCATATTTTAACCACAAGCCAACATTCCATGATTAAACTTTGAAGCACTGAGTGAGTGGCAACGTAGAAAATGTGTAGGAAATCAGGAGGACATTAGTTATGTACCCACCAGCTTGCTTTACCTATAACGGTGTCATAACGAATAAACTTTTAACTACATTTTTTTCAAACAGTTGTAGTAAAAGAAACTTTAAAATCTGATCATTATGGCAAATATCACACTGATGTGTTCCTTAGATTTTTAGAGTGAAGCTTAGTGAAGTTGAGGTCAAGGCTCTGCAGGCCACCCAACTTCCACAGCCTTGGCGAGCTAAGGTTTTTATTGAGGTAGCTGTGTGTATAGGAGGATGTTCCATGCCGAAACAGGTTCAGGCCCTTTAGTGCCAGTGAAAGGAAATGTAATAGTAAGTACCTTCTGCAATCTTGCGCACACAATAAATGCTTGTATATTTGGGTGTTTTGTAGCTGACCGAACAGGAGGTCGAGTCCATCCTGGATAAGGCTATGGTGCTTTTCCGGTTCATGCAGGAGAAAGACGTTTTTGAGCGTTACTACAAACAGCACCTGGCCAGAAGGCTTCTCACCAATAAGAGCGTCTCTGATGACTCGGAGAAAAATATGATCTCTAAACTAAAGGTATGAGGCTCTTGCTTATACACTCTTAGCTCTCTCATTCTGCTCTTATTCTTCAGGGAGTTTTATTTATTTATTTATTTATTTTACCTCCCCATTAAGTATTGGAACGGCAAAGTCAGGTTCTTTTGTTTTTGCTGTACACTAAATACATTTAGCTTTGATAAAGAAAGATACATTTAATACATTACATCATAAGTTCAGCTTTCATTTCCTGATATTTGCAATTAGGCGTATTTAAACAACTTTCAACATGGAAACCACTATTTTAGTGCTATTTAGAGGACAAAAGAAAACAACTAACTTTTAAAGTTAAGAAATGAGTGACGCACAGATATCGCACAAGCATTGGTCACAGGCAAGACAACAAACTGGAATGTTTAGAAAAAGATGACAAACGCTGGTATATAATGAATGAAGCTAGAAAGTTGTGAAGTAAAAGCCATAAACAACAGTTAGGGACATCAACAACACCACAGCACAAAGATGAAAACCACTCATGGGCAATGAAAGTCAGGTTGGAATCAGCAAAGAAATGTAACTAACAATGCTTTTTCATGTTAAGCTACTGAAATAAATTTTTGAGGAGTTGCTTATGATTTGGAACATACAAGCTTATTTATATTGAATGATGGTGGTTTCATCATGGCATTGGCTTTCCTAGTTGCTTTTGAAACTAATCAGGCCTAACCTTTATCGATGATGGAACTAACGATGGTAGCAGCAGAATTTACTCAGAAGTTTTTTAGGTTTGTTAGAAGGTTTTAGACTGGACATGCCAATCAGCAGACCTTAATCCAATTGAGAACATTTCACCTCCTGAAGAAGAGCCTGAAGGTTGAAACTCTCTAAAATGAACACGAACTGAAATACGCAAGAGTGAAAGCGTGGGAAATCTTAAAAGAATAAAAAATAATTAATAAATGGCTCTCTGGCTTCATGCAGTTTTTGTGAGCAACGAATATGCCACCAATGTTAAATGATTTTTCATCAAAGATTTTTTTTTTTTTTAAACTACAAATGTGTACTAAATGTCATCAATGTGATAAAGAAATGGCCTTGCTGTAAAATGACACATTGCTTGCTGCCAAAAGCGATTCGATTTCCTCATATATCAAACAGTGCTCTTTTATGGCAATGTGAAATGCACAAATTGCAATGACCCACCCCACCCCACCAATTTGTAGTTCTGAAATCCAGTGCCGCTCAGTACAGATGTGGCATTATAACCTCGGACAGATTGCAACGTGCGAGCCCGCTAGCATATTAGTCATGATCACGTTTTGATGTTTTGAGCTGTAGCTACATTGAGTTATTAAAGACTGTCGTAATGAAAATGAATGGCCACAATCCGTATTAAAAAGCAAAGCATTACCACTTGTCAGAGTAACTCTTCATCTCTTTTCATTTGAATGTTAGCTCAACGTTAAGAAGTGATTTTTTTCCCCCCCCCTAAGTAAATCATGCAGCCTCTATAGTACTGCGGAACGGAAAGGAAAATAATTTTGCTGGTGAATAAAATGTGAATTAAGCTGCTGATCTTTTTCTGAAATATGCACTCTTTCAGATTTATTAGAAAGCTGGTTATTTTTTTAAATATCAATAAATACGGTGGCTCAGTAGGTTTAAAGGCAGTTGCATGAATCGCAGGCTAAAGAATAAAGATGTATGATTAAAAAGATAAAAGTAACAAGAACTTTAGATATCTGCAGTAATTCCGAATTGTAAACGAGCATTACACACTGAGGTTTTCTGTGTTGCAGACAGAGTGTGGTTGTCAGTTCACGTCCAAACTGGAAGGCATGTTCAGGGACATGAGCATCTCTAACACCACCATGGACGAGTTCCGGCAGCACCTGCAGTCCACTGGCGTAAGAAGCCTCTGACATCCGCTCACAACCAATGAACTGAACATATACAGCACATTTAACGTCAAGCAACCAATTATTACCAATGTCACAAAGTTTGACGCAACATAAACATAGTAAATGACTAAGTGTGGCGTTTTCCTTTTTTCACGTTATACTAACAAGTCAGTGTACAAATGTACTCTCATGTGAACACACGTTGTAAAACAGACTGCAAACTAAGATGAAATAAACCATTAAAACTTTTATACCAGCTAACGAGACTGTTAGCCAAAAACAGGGGAGTTTAACGAGCAAGACTGTGTTAATGTCGTCATAGGAACATGAAGAGTTCAGGGGGGCCCTTAGACAATCACAGCACAGGGAGAATAGGCCTTGATTACTATGACATTTACGTATGCCCCTTTGGCTACGCATGCTCGTGCACACACACACACACACACACACAGATTTTGTGGCAGCCCTGTACAAATTGTTATTCCTGTAGTAATTATGTTGTCTCTTTGTCTCAGGTATCTCTAGGTGGTGTTGATCTTACAGTCAGAGTCCTGACTACAGGTTACTGGCCTACACAGTCAGCTACACCCAAATGCAACATCCCACACTCTCCTCGGCATGCCTTCGAGGTCTTTAGAAGGTACGCTACATGACAAGCTGCCACAAAATCACAACCAATAATGTCAGTCCAGAGATTATGTTCATTTGAATTATCTTCTGTAATTTTCCCTTTTGCCGTCATGAAAATGTGGTTCAGGTGAATATAGAATGACATTTCCCCCAAAGAACTTCTATATGGAGCTCTAAGAAGCATGGCATGCTTAAGCTCCTGCTTAAACATACCTTGGTGCTTTCTTTGCTCTAAATAACTTGACTGCACTCATCGACTAAGAGTGAATCTTATCAAGTGTCATACTATTGATTAAAATGCGTAAGAAGTAGAAAAACATTGCAATACCGTCTGCTGAATGGGCTATCAATGGATCAACGCTCGTGCGTAAGTTGCGTGAATTGTGTATTACAGGTTTTACTTGGCCAAGCACAGCGGCCGGCAGCTCACACTGCAGCACCACATGGGCTCAGCAGACCTAAATGCCACTTTTTATGGGCCTGTTAAAAAGGTAACACACTTCCACTGTAACACACATGATAAACTATAGAAAGAATGCAAATCTTGAATATGGAATACTACAATGTACAAGCTTGGAAGGCTACAAACCATGAAATAAAGTTGGCTGCAGGTTCCAGATATTGGAATATTAAATTTGCATATTAAATTGTCATTATGTGTGTCGTATTAGATACAGTATCTGTCTATGTTCTAAAATTTTGGTAAATATAAAGTAAACTAGGTAAAAGTTAGGGCTAAATATATCTTGGCAATATTTTTATTTGTGGTTGTAATTCTGTTCTGTATCTCTGTAGGAGGATGGGTCCGAGGTAGGCGTAGGAGGCGCACAGGTAACAGGCTCCAACACGAGGAAACACATACTGCAGGTGTCCACCTTCCAGATGACTATCCTTATGCTTTTCAACAACAGAGAAAAGTGCAATTTTGAGGTACAGCGGTAGTTCTCATTCCTGTAATGGAAATTTACCTATTACTAAATAAATCACCTTAAAGAGAGATTGAAACGTTAGTCAAACAAGAATATTC
>JAOUQX010000018.1:5524841-5535020 GCA_028566295.1 Liobagrus marginatus | reverse complement strand
ATGTAAACAAACGTTATTATGTAAACAAACAATAACTATGTCTGTGTGAAGTCAGTCATGGGCCTAATGAAATATGTGGCGTTTCTTTGTTATTGCAGCTGCCTTTAGTTTTTGCTTGTTTATGGGCTTTTTTGCCTACAGTTTTGTTTTCAGTAAAAACATTCTGAAAAATGAAGTTATTGTCCAGGGACTGACTGCTGTTTAAGAACGTTCTATTTATTTTTCCTCGATCGTTCTGGTCTGCTATCTTACAGAACCTGTGCAAAAGGCTAAAGTGCGAGGCATGCAGCTACAGTGGCGAGACCACATGACTAGACACCTTTTGAAGACCCAGAGCGAGTTTTCTTTTTTAGTACAGCTGATGGAACCCCTAGACTCGTGACTAGAACTAAGCTAAACTGAGCTTTGATGTTCTGTCTATCTCTGTGAGCTTCTTTTTTAAGAAGGGCAGCCGACAGACGCTGCCCTTTAAGAGCAAGCCTTTAAGCTGGGTGTTTATAGAGATTTGAGGAGTTTTCTCTTATATATTATTTACTGTTATTACTTACTGTTATATTATATTACTGTTATGTATTAGTTGAGGTATAAAAATGATTATTCTTTTGCATCCTCTAACATGAATGTATTTTTCAGTACAATCAAGCAACACATTTTCTGTCAAAGGTTTTCTATGTATTTACTGTATTTTACATCGGTTATATAAATGAAATAATGCGTGTATTGTGTTGCTTGCCTTTATATTTCGCCTAAGCTTTGGATGAATCACATAAAGAGAAGAATAACTCCTGTATGTGTGCATTCACCGTTACATTATGTACTGTAAAATATCATAGAAATAGCCAAATAGTTATCCTGATTTACATTGGAATTTCTGAAAATTTTGAATATTTAAATATTTGATTAAATATGCCTGGAATCTTGTCAATAATTTTAGAATAAGAGTAATTTTTCACCACTTTGACATTTTTCTGAATGCCTCCAAACCTCCAACTTGATTAGACCGGGGAAAAAAACTTTTTGATGGCTCATGGTGCTTTATAGAAATTTTTAATCCTGTCTAACCTGGATTAAATGCCTTGTGTACAAGCTTTTCATGGTTGCCATAAACCGTTTTTTAACAAACCTACTGGCGCACGAACAGATATTTATTAATAATTAATATTTCATTCTTTAGAATTAAGTTTGAATTTAATAAAAGCACAATTGGGCGGCATATTGGCAGGGTGGTTAGCACTCCTGCCCCACGGCAAGAAGGTCATTGGTTCATTTCTCACCCAGGGTGTTTCTGTGTGGAGTTTACATGTTCTTCCTGAGCTTACGTGGGTTTTCCCTGGGTATTCCGGTTTCCTCCCACCTCCAAGGCTAAACGGACTACTCTAATTTTCCATAGGAGGGAATGTGTGTGTGAATGGTTGTCTGTCACTAAGTGTTAGTCCTGCGATTAACTGACTATTGTCCAGGGTGTACCCTGCCTCACACCCTAAGTTAGCTGGTATCGTGACCCCACGACCCTGAACAAGATAAGGATTTGACAATGAATGAATGAAAAGTATGATTCAGGTATAAAGAAGTGGGCTGAAATAAATTCTGTGTATTAAAGATCATAACGTAGTAGGTTTTGGGTTTATTGACCAGGCTTTTGCATTAAGATTGAATTTTTCTTTCAGCCTAATTTTCTGACACTGATGTTTCTTGTATTCTTCTTTGTGTTTTCTCTCAAAGGTGACCCAGGCCTAATCGTATTCCATGGTGATGCCAGACCATTGAGAAAATGGGGTAATATTCTTAATCACTGCACAGATGCAGGAGCCCATTTCCATGTCTGAAGACGCAAACTCAAAATTGAACCTGTTTTCCGTTGTGGACATCCGGGACAAGGCCACTTGCTGCAGTTCGATGGCAACACCTCATCAAATTTGTTTTTCAGAGACAGGTGAGCTTGGACTGGCCTCAGAAGGCAGTGACAGCAGCAGTCAGGACCATTCTGCCTCACCACATAGTGACAGCAAATTGACACACTCTCTGCATGAGGATGTGGAGATGAAGAGCAGTGGTTCAAGTGGAAGTGGCACTGAATCACAAGGAAATGAGTCGCGTGGAAACTCATCGAGCGGGAATGAATCAACTGGAAGTTCAAATGGCAATAGCAAGGATTCAGCCCTTTTGGAATCATCAGGGAGCAACAAGAGGTACTATTATTAACTGTTTATCAGTGTATATGATTTAAACATATAGCTACGTACGGTTTGAAAAAGATTTAGTATTTTTTACAAAATTCACTGAACACACAAACATTAATATTTATTTCAGAAGTAATGGACTCTACTTGAGAAAGGAAGTTCAGAACTTTGGGGTTTTTTCTGACCAACTAAGCTGTTGTTGCAAATGGACTATTAGTGTGCCACTATCTCCGAAAACAACACTTGGAGTTAACTAGTACTATTTCAGCAATTTGGAAAGAATGTGATTTGCTTGACAATACCATGTTAATTGTCATAGATGACCCGTTTTCCAATGAATGTCTATGGCGAATATGTTATAAAATAACTGAAAACTATATGGAAGGGGTATAGTACAATCGTTTCCATTGTTGATTTTTGAAAATAAACTGCCGGGCAAAAAAAAAAATCACAGGCTTGATTTAACAAATCAAATAGTTAACAGGCTTCCATTGGATGATTGTTTTTTTTTTTTTTTTTTCTTTCAGAAATTATGTCTTTTAATGACATACTCAATAACAGCCAATGTAGTGCAATTTAGTGACAAAAACGAAAAAATGTTTAGACAACAACGGCATATGGTTACACAGATCGGGGACACCTACAAACATGGGTGTAGAAATGGAGAACTGTATAAACTAAATGTATTGGTTTTTGTAGAATTGCAACAGACCAAATGTCTGTATCATGTCTCATCAGAGTTAAAGAAAGAAAGAACAAAGCGGATGTGACATGGAAAGAACTTAAAGATTAATTACAGCGTGCAGGTGTGTAACATGCAAATCCTCTGTTTATAGAGTTACGTTTATTGAATATCAGGCCTTATAGGGATAGTTGCAAAAGGACAAACGGCGCTCGTTTGTGTCATGATAGAAAAAAAATTCGTATTTCGTATTTTTTCTTCCTCGCCATTTGTTGCTACCCTGTCTTACAGGAAACATTTAATTCCCACGCACTTAGAGAGCTATTTTTATGCCAGCAAGGCATTTACGTATATATAATTCACTGCTGACCCATTTTCAGTGTTTTTACCTCAAGCTTTCTCTCCATTTTATTTGAATTCCCTTCTTTTTTTTATGTATTTGCTGTTTTGGTTTTTAATTTTCTTTTCATTATTTGCCATCTGATGCTCTTGTCCTTTCATTAATTCCGATGTTGGCCATCATGGTCAAATACTTATCAGGAATGCTGTCAAAAGACTATTAGGTGTAGGGTGGCTGGAGAGACACCAAAGCCCACTTAGATTTTGCAGGGGTTTTTTTTCTTAATATGTTTAATAAGTCTGAGATAGCACATTGTGTGAATAATTTGATTAAAACATATGCTTGTAAAGGATATCACATAGCGGAGACCGCTATCATCAGAGTAAAGCATGTTGGTGGCAGCATAATGCTGCGTCTCTGCTTCTTTTAAGCGGGAACTAAAGCCCTACAGAAGAAGGCAAGTCGCACCAAACACCAATAAATTATATTGCTAAAGAAAAAGGAAAAATTCCAGCAGGATAAAGAGTAAAAGCACAAATCCAAGTCAATAAAGGAACGGCTTGAAAAGAAAGTGTGCACTTTTTTGCTGTGAAATAATATTGCCAAATCAATGTGCAATATCAGTAGACACTTACTTAAAGAGATCTGAGCTCTACATTGTTTAACATGTATAATGATTATTATTCTGAATGCTTTTAATGCACACGTTTTTCTGCCATGCAATGTAGTAAGTTAACAGAAGCCTTAACATCTTGCTTAACAATGTGGAACAGGAACAAATAAGGGGCTTGTGTAGACATGTATTAAGCCAAACTGTTTAATTGGTTTAGTATAAACCAATATATTAAAAAAAAAAAAAAAAAAAAAAAAAAAAAAGATTTGTTCGTTTTTTTTTTTTGTCTTTCAGTATATTTAGCTCATCGTTTTGGATATCCTATTAGCTCTTTTCTATTTGTGAACATACTTTCTATTCCAAGCTCCTTTGGAAGCTATTTTTAACCTTTGTTTAATCCTGAAAAGCCTTAATGTCAGCTGCACCTGGAAAGGTGCCCTGTTTAATACTTAAAGTCCTAAGCTCATGGGCTAAACAATGGCATGGAAACGTGCATCTTTTACATTCTGTATTCTCTGCCACTTGCACCTGGATGGCTACGCTACTGCAATACGCTGATAAAAAGACAATAGTGTTGGCCGACACACATACAAACATATTTTTGGAAAGAAACTTGGCAAACTTGTTATCAACAGTAACAAAAACAATAAAAAAAAAGTTCTGTATCTAGACAACAGTGAAGGAGAGATCATACTGTGAAGAACGGTTGTGTTTACGATCCAAAACATACTGTAAAGCATGGTGGTGGTAGTGCCATGGCTTGAGCTTGCATGAACTCTTCTGGGTCGGTCAAATCACATAGAAACGCATCTACTCTAATATGTGAGGAACGTAATCAGAATTTTAGAGTAGACATTTTAATCACCAAACCTTAATCCGATTAAGCAGCATGTCACGTCCTGAAGAGGAGAATAAAGTGCGAAACAACTTTACAAACAATAGCTTTAAGAAGCTGCAATAGAAGTATGGCAACGCATCACAATATAAGAATGCAACAGTCAGGTGATGGATTTCTGATGGATTAATGCCGTTATTGCCATGCAAACCATTAAACTAATTATTAAGCGTTATTTCTTTAAATTTTGATGTTCCTAAAAGTTTGCTCACCTAAAAGAAATGAATGGTCTGAAGGGCCCAAAATCTTAGTTATTTAATAATTTATTATTATTAAATAATAATAACTGATCTTGTTATTTAATAGCTCTTTGTGTAAATATCATGGATCGAAAGATGACAAGCTCAAAATCATATGTCTCGTATTTATTGTCTTAAGTGTATAATAAAGACAAAAGCATTAGCTTTGCTGATCCAATACTTTTAAACGGCAGTATATAGTAATCATGTCGTATTGTGCGTAAGACATTCTGAATTATATTATAGATAATGGCTGAAGGGACAATACATGATTTGCAATTTGTTCGTTTTTTTCACTGGGCCCTTAAAGAAGACATGAATCCCCAGAGTAACCCTCATACTGAAGAAAGAAGAAAGAAAAACAGGACAGGTCAGGGTGGAAATTGAATGCTTGAGAGGGGCACAAATGGAGAAGACAGCATGACCTCCATCTCATCTGTGAAGTAGTTTATTTACTTGTGGTCAGCATGTTATTGTAGCACTGAAAAGTAGAACACGGCTTAGAGAATATACATCACTCACTTAACATTGTTTGTTTATGATGACTTGCTAATCAGATAGAAATATCGTGAATAACTTGATTAAATGTTGGAGGTTCGGAAATATTATAATACTCAGCATCTGAGTACCATAAGGAACATGCCCATGGGTAGTTCTTTTTATTATTTATTTATTTATTTGTTTGTTTGTTTGTTTGTTTATTTATATTATTATTTACATAGCATAAAATGTGTTTAGTACTTTTTTGCGTTGAACTAATCAATTAATTAAACAAATACAGTGGAACCTCTCATAACGAGCACCTCTCATAACAAGTAATTTGCATAACGAGGCAAAAAAAAAAAAGGTGAAAAAATTGCTCCCTTAACGAGCGACATTTCGCATAACGAGTGACGCAGAATAAATAATAAGTTTAGTTAAGTTTATTGGTCACATGCACATCATACAGTACAGCTCTTTGATTCCGCATATCCCAGCATACAAATTTGAATGCTGGGGTCAGAGCGCAGGGTCAGCCAGAACAAATGGCGTCCCTGGAGCAGGGGAGGTTAAGGGCCTTGCTCAAGGACCCAATGTCGGTGGCTTGCCTGGTGCGGGGCTTGAACCCCCAGCCCTCTGATCACTGACGCAGAGCCTTATACCGCTGAGCCACCACCACCCTATAATAAGCTAGTTTTGATTTTTTTAATCGTTTTTTTCCAAATTGAAATCGCATTCCAAGTTGTTACGATCCTTAACAATTTATAAGTATGTCATTTTATTTGAATAAACGTTAAAAATTAAAAAAAATTAATATTTTTCCCACATGTAACGCATTATCGTGTTTTACATTGGGAAAATTTGTTTTGCTTAACGAGTGTTTCACATAACGAGCAAGATTCTGGAACGAATTATACTCGTTGTGAGAGGTTCCGCTGTACTTAAAACGGTTCTTTTGTTTTCTATATTAGTAGGAATATGTATAACAATAATTCAGCTGACGTTATTGATGATGAATTGATTCATCGTTTTAATAACCACTGATTATTTGACTAACAATCATTTTAGCTTGATTCAGCCCTAGTTGTCATTACAGAGCGTTTCGACTTAGTAATGGACAGTTCTAGCTTTTCTGAAGCTATATGAATGGCTTAGCATTGAGTTTTTACTGCTTATATTTAGTGTCTTTTATTTTGCTTGCAGCTCGAACTCCCACAGTCTTTCACCACCCAGCAGCTCGAATGCCTTCAGTCTGCTCAGTACAGGTTCTGAACAGGACAATCCTTCCACTAGTGGATGCAGGTTTGTAAACTCACACAACTCATGTAATATATACCAGAACGTATACTCTGTAACGTATTGCTCTGGGATTACTACAAATCCGTACATCAGTGTAGAAACCAGCATTTACTGATGTGTGTGTGTCTGCTCTGTACATTTGCAGTAGTGAAGAGTCTGCCAAGGCAAAAACACAGAAGGAGCTGTTAAAAACTCTTAAAGAGCTGAAGCGCCATTTGCCAGCAGATAAAAGGAACAAGGGCACCAAGTCCACCACTCTGAACACTCTGAAGTATGCCCTTCGATGTGTTAAGCAGGTTGAAGGTAAGCAGAAAAAGTCTTCGGTAGCGACAAACGCCAATTTCACTTGCCTGTCATAATGAGAATTAGTTTGAAGACTCTTTAAGTTTCCCCTTAAAGTTAAAGTTCACTTAGATTCCCATTGGCTTAGTGGATTCCTGTAGGGTACCAATATACAGTATATGTAAGAAAAATGCATATTCTAGATTTGGCCATATCCAATATTGTATTGTCCATGAATGTACAGTATATAGCTGTATATGATATATAAATACTTATTAAGCATATAGCTGTTTATGAGGTATAAATAATATTTTAGTGAATATAACAAATGACTATGTCGATGGCAGGTAGAAATAAACGCCTACAAAAGTAGTTTATGGCGTCTATTGTTTTATTAACAGTCCTGTGAACTATTGATAAGGGATCCAATATGCTTTTAAAGTATAAATGAGTTATTATAAAGTATAAATAAATAATAATTATTATTATTATCGTGATTGTTCTATGTATTTATAAATCAAAACATGAATTTGATTATGATCTTTTGGTTCCATTAAAACTGCTCCTCGTTCGAACGATCACGTTTGTAAAAGTACCAAAACATCTTCAACGGCTTTAACTTGAACAATCTAACAGTTTCAATTAAATGTAGTTTTCATTAAATCTATAACGTGTCTTTATTTCACAAAACACAATTAACTCCCTTTTATAACTCAATCTGTTAATCCATTCATATGGTTTGTGTTGAGATTTGATTCGATAAAAGCACTGATCCTATTCGCTCCATTTATGATCAGCGCTGTGACTTGTTGTTTCAGCTAATGAGGAGTACTACCAGTTGCTAATGATCAATGACAGCCAGCCATCTGGCCTGGATGTATCTTCATATACGATAGAGGAGATTGACAGCATCACGTCAGAATTCACTCTGAAAAATACAGTGAGTTCCACGAGTTGATATATTTAATGGATATTTGAAGTGTTTTTTAGCATGTCGTATATTATTTTAATTGTAGCAAGTGGCACGTAAACCACCATAATCACGTTTAAAAAGCTTATTGTATGGGTTTTTTTAGGAAAATATATGATGGGTCATTTGATTTTACTATGTACAACATAGCGCGGTATGGTGGCAGAATGGTTACCACTTCTGCCTGATAGCAGGAAGGTCATGGGTTCAATTCCCACCCAGGGTCTTTCTGTGTGTAGTGTGCATGTTCTTTCCGTGCCTGCGTGGGTTTTCCCTGGGTACTCTGGTTTTCTCCCAGCTCCAAACACATGCGATTGGGCATAGGTGTATCGGCTACTCTAAATTGTTCATAGGAGTGAATGTGTGTGTGAATGGCCATCTGTCTCAAAATTGTGAGCGCTGCGATTAACTGGCAGTTGTCCAGGGTGTACCCTGCCTCACACACTAAGCTAGCTGGGATAAACTCCAGTGACCCTGACTAGCATAAGCGCTAGACAATAAGGATCTGTTGTTTTTATGTCGGATAATGTATTGTAACCAGTTAATCAAATTGTTCTGGTGCAGAAGAATTGAAGCACTTTGACTCCTGGCTCTATTAGTTCATTCACTGCTATGTTTCTAAAAGACATTCATTAGGCTTGATTTATTAAATGACAATGTTTGTCAAATATAATATATATATTCTGGATTTTCACTGGGTAAATGTACTGCCATAATGACACCTAACACTGTTTATATATAGGACATCTTTGCAGTGGCAGTATCCTTGATCACAGGCAAGATTGTATACATCTCAGATCGGGCAGCATCGATTCTCAACTGCAAGCGTCACGTGTTCAAGAACGCCAAGTTTGTGGAGTTTTTAACGCCTCAGGACGTCAGCGTTTTCTACAGCTTCACCACACCATACAGGCTACCATCATGGAGCGTGTGTACAGGAGCTGGTATGACATACATTCCTTGTCCGCAGTGTAGCGTGATGCTGCCAACAGCAACCTTACGAAACACACAAGCCTACACGAATGCTTAGGAAATCATTGAGCTTTACGGAGTGCGTCATTCGCTCCTGATTCAGTCTACAGCAAACTCGATTTGTGCCATAGAGTCATTTTTAGACTTCTTGAAGGCAGAAAGCCAAAGATTGCAAAGCGCAAATCTAGAACAGGAATGTCTTTATTGGGTTCGAATGACATTTACAATACAGTACATTACATTTACGACATCTCATTTTAGATCAGTTACTAATGATGGAGAGAGTCTCTTTTTACACTGGTTCCAGCTGTGTTTCAGGTAATAGTCTGACTAGACTGAAATAATTATTTGTGATTCATTGTAACGAACGGAAACTACATAAGGGACAGATTGGAGCTAATGCAATGCATTAATTTTATTAAGTGACTTAATAAAGTCTTTTTTTTTCCCTAACCCAAAAACACAGAACAATATCTCCACTTTCCTCATTTCTTAAACTGTGATTGTTTTTTATTTATCCTTGCTAAATGTTAATTAATCCTTGCAGAAAGCTAAACCATGTCGAAATGATCTGTTTTTCTTCATTGATTGATTGATTGACAGCTTTTTAAATCTGTTTATTATTAGTTATTTCTCTGTAGTAAACCATACTTTGTTTTTTCACCCTTAAAGAATCTTCACCTTCGGACTACATGCAGGAAAAGTCATTCTTTTGCCGCATCAGGTGAGAATACACACATATACAGTATGCTGATGTGTGTGCATCTGGATGTGTGTGTGTGTCCTCAGTGTGTATGTGTCTCATACAAAAACACTAGTTTTTAGCAGTATGTTTGGGTAAAGTAGCTAAATGCCATTGTAAAAAGAAACGGTTATACTGCCCCTAGAGGATATAATTATATTACATCCAATTACACCAGGTAAAGACAAGGCGAACTAAAATAATAATAAAAGTACACAAACTATTGCTTTATGTTCACTGGGATTCATTTATACACTTTCTCTTGCTTCCAGAGCTCCTTTAGTCATTTGTTTCGATATTTATCACTTTATAGTCATTATATCTATATATATATTTATATCTCAGGGAAATTAAAAACCTAGAGTCATGGTGCCAAGAGAACCATCTCCTCCTGAACATCTCCTCAGCAAAACAAAGGAGATGATCGTAGATTTCTGCACAAAACGAGAGACGAGGAATTACCATACACCTGTCATCAATGGGGC
>JAOUQX010000018.1:5507523-5520307 GCA_028566295.1 Liobagrus marginatus | reverse complement strand
TGTGGCCCATCCCGTGATCTGTCCATCATACTTAAAAGTACATTCTACCTTACTCTATGCTAGCCAATACATCACAATATACAGTATATAGTGTTATATGTACTATTAATAGAAAATTGCAGCCTGTCAGCATACCTTTATTGTAAATTGTGGTCCTATGCATTTTCAAGATAAATAAAGATCCAAAGTGGCTAGTCTACAGTGAGCAGGTTTTAGTAACCTACAGTTCAATATTGCACATTATACACAATTTTGCATGTAGGTGCGTGTGTGTGAGGACACAAGTGAGTTTCTGTATGTCTGTAGTATTTAAACATATCCACCTGTGTTGCAGTGGAGGTAAGGAGAATGCGGGAGACCTGCAGTACTACCCATTCCGTATGACCCCTTACTTAATGAAGGTGCAGGACACAGAGCAAACTGAAGACCAGTTCTGTTGCCTTCTGCTAGCTGAAAGAGTGCATTCTGGCTATGAAAGTAACTATTCACGCAAACACACATCAAACATCCAGGTTTCAATTATGGAAGATAGTGAAAAATACTTGGTCTTTTTAAAGGTAGGGTAGGAGATTTCGGAGTGACTAATAATATAGCATAATAATATAATAATAGTAATATAAATAATAATAGCAAGCTAGCTTTGAAAGCCGAAGACCTGCCATCTCTGCATAATCACTTTCAGGCAGAGCAGAGGCTCGAACGACAAGACGAGAGAGAGTCAGATTAGCTCATGTGTAATTCAGCAGTGAGTAAATAACCAACATAAGGAACTTAATTAAAACAAAATTACACGCACCAAGTTTATAGCAGGAACGCGCTGATAACGTAGCTGCCTGCGCTAACAGGATGCACAGCGATATGCAAACACATACTGTATGTTAACAGGCAGGTAGGTCAGCTTATCGTAATGTTCGGACTGAGCGTTTTGATTGGACAAAATTTTTTGGGTCCTACGCCTATAAAATATAAATACATTTAGACCGCTTAACTTAGAGTTCTTTCCAGATGTGAAGAGACTTTCATCCAGCATAAAACAAAAATCTTTTGAACAAAATCTCCTACCCTGCCTTTAAGTTGTTTTTTTTTATAACTGCACATGTACAGTATGTGTAACTTAATGCCCATATATGTATTGGTAAAGATCGTATTTATCAATAGACTGTTCGCATGTTTATAGAAGTCATCACAATGTGTGTCATTTAAAGCTGTCATTTTAAGCATGAGCAGATTTTTGTTTTTTTCCTGAAATGATGTGATCTTGATAAATATTAAAATTCTTGTGAATAATTTATACATAAATTCATTTGTATCAAGCTTGTTCAATGAGGCGTGTTATCGGCTCAATACAAATTGTGGTTACAAAATGGTATTAAGATTGCATGAGTGATGTGGACCGAAAAAGGGCAAACATAATTTAGCAGCAAATTTCTCATCAGTCAGTTTTTTTTTTTTCCCTTCAATTTCAAGATATCTATTATTTTCTCGTATTTCTCATTATATTCTTATTTTGTCACATAAATTCCCCCTTACTGAAATCTGCTGCTGGATAAATAAGAGTGGATAAAGACTTCCTGTAGTTAAAAAGCAGACTATTATATATTCTGTGTATGAAATATAATATAATACAAGAGACAAGCCTTTATTCCAAATAGCTTTGAATAATGGAAATGCGTCATTGGCCAGTATTGCTAGTATTAACCTCTGGATGTTTACCTAACAGCTCCAAGGATCCCCACAGATAAACGCATCTTCACCACCACACACACACCAAGCTGTGTGTTTCAGGATGTGGACGAAAGGTCAGGATTAAAGTTTGTCCGTTCATTTTTGCCTTCAAAACACAAAAGCCTCACGGTGAATTAGATGTGACTTAAGTGAGATGAAAAGAAACTGATGCTTAATGAGTATTACTGTGCCCGGGTGATCATGTACACTAAACGCTTAACACAGTGCACTTAACAAACCATAAAACTTCTAACAGTTTCTTATTTAAAGTTTTAAAACAGTTACTTTTTTATCTCAATATATACAGTATCTGCTCTTCAAATAAATCTGGAAGATTCAGACTTTTATGCCAACGGGTGCCGTTTTGATATTTGTGATTTCATGAAGAGCTCTTCATTTAAAAGTTATGTTCCCCTTGTCAATTGAGTCTTTGCCGCTTAAGTAAATGACTAAATGGTATATTTGTTTGCAAATATTTCAGAGCTGTCCCATTGCTTGGATATCTACCACAAGACCTGATTGGGACACCAGTACTTCTGCATCTCCATCCAAACGACAGGCCATTGATGCTCAGCATTCACAGGAAGAGTGAGTGTCATTTCATTTGTAGCTCACTTGCACTTTTCTCTGACTGGAATAGTTGTATATGGGAAGTGGGATAATGTCATTTTTTATAATATTTCTGGAAATGTCTTTTATTACGCTGGAAAGGGCCTGTATAAATAACACCAGATGGTGTTATTGGTGTTAAAGTCTGGCAATCAGTGTGAAATACTTCAAATTGCCATAATGTTGTAATTCTGTTGAGCTGCCTTTGCCCTATTCCTTGCATTCCTATTCTTTTGCATTCCTTACATATTGTTTTCAACAATTGTGATTAATATAAATATTAGAAATTAATAAAATATATATTTACTTATATTTCTTAATTTTTTTGAAGAGATTTAGTATGTAAAATGTACATTTTTCACCGTCATGGATTATACATGGATAGTTTGTTGAAAACTTGATCCGCCATGTTCGAGTAACTCCATCTGAACATATGCTTTAATACTAAAGATAAGGCTAAGGATTCAGCTCTTTTAGGCATTTTCTTAAAGCGTTTTTTACTGGGGGGGGGGGTTATTCTTTTTTTTTGTTTGTTTGCTTGGGTCTTGTTTTAAATTTGAAAGAAAAAAAAAATCCCATATGCCAAATTTTTTGTGTGGTCTCATTTTTCAACTGGACAAAACCAAATCAATAAATATTGGATGCTTATATTATATTGGATGATTATATGTGCATGGACATTATGCTTCTGTGGTTATTAATTAAATATTTGAGTTCCTATTCCAGCCTATATACATCTTAAGGTAAACATAATTAGTTGGGCTGTAGTACAGATAGAAGGCTTACATTATGTGCATGAATCATCATGAACACACGTCTGTTTCGACAGTTTGTGCATTACATTTGATTCTGTGCAGAATAATAATGAATAATTAACACTATTGTTACTAAGTTCAAATATTTATTTGCTCGTGCTTTTAAAGTTGTTTAATTGCATTGATATTTTAATTAGAATAGCATGGTGTTTTTTAACTTTACATGATGGCTATATAGCAACTATATACAGTATATGTTACTTAAGTACGTGGTAACATTGTAAATTTGTAATTTACCTTTAGTCCTGCAGTACGCTGGTCAGCCATTTGACCACACCTCCATCCGTTTTTGTGCTCGAAATGGAGAGTACATAACCCTAGACACCAGCTGGTCCAGCTTCGTCAATCCTTGGAGCCGCAAAGTGTCTTTTATTATTGCACGGCACAAAGTCCGTATGTGAGTATGCGGCCCGCTTTATATACTTAATACATCTCTGCTTCAGTTAAAAATTTGTGGCCTTTAACTTTGACTGATTTACTAATATTGTTAAGATATAAAGGGGAATAAGTTGAATAAGTTTGAATAGTTGCATCATCTATAGCGGAGATCATCAAATGGCTGTTTTGTGTGCAATGTTTCCCATTACACACAATAGTAAAGACCTACTGAAAATTATACAGTAATTGTGTGTCTGTGTGCATGTGGGTATGCACTGGTGAACCCATTAGAGTAAGACCACAGAATAAATTCTATGATCTAATTGATGAGTTCTGGACTTTAGTTTCTAAAGAGCTTGATGCATATGTCTAATATAATGAATATTCTTCAGATTCACTATCTTCCTTTTGTTATATTTGCACTCGGCTCAATGTAGTGCATTTTCATGAAACGCATTTCTGCCGTCTAATGGCGTGTGGTGCAAGTAGTTAATGGGTTTTACTGGTTTGAAAATTTTCAGGGGTCCAGTAAACGAGGATGTATTTGCAGCTCCCGCCACAGCTGAGATGAAAGCAATAGACTCGGATATCCAGGATATCACTGAACAAATTCATCGGCTCCTGGTTCAGGTAAAAAAAAAAAAAAAAAAGTTTTTGTGTGGAGTTTGCATGTTCTCCATTGAGTATGCCGGTTTCCTCCCGCCTCCAAACACATGCGATTGGGCATAGGTGAATTAGCTACTCTAAATTGTCCATAGGAGTGAATGTGTGTGTGAATGGTTATCTGTCCAACTCTAAGTGTTAGTCCTGTGATTAACTGCTGATTGTACAGGGTGCACCCCACCTCATGCCCTAAGTTATCTGGGATACACTCCAGTTCCCCCACGACTCTGAACAGGATGAACGCTAGATAATGAATGAATGAATTCTAGTTGTTTAAAATAGGTTACTGCCCAGGGTCATCATATTTTGTTGAGCTATTAAATAAATGTGGTAGAGTATAAAGCAAGACAACCTAGAAACAAAGAAGAAACATAAAGATCGAGACCGGAGCAAATATATTATAGACCATTAGACAGTGAGTCAAATTTTTGAATGTACTGTTGCAGGGAATTAAAAAGCTGTTTTTGTGTATGTGTGTGCAGCCCGTACATAATAACAGCTCGAACAGCCAAGGAAGCCTGGGCAGTAATGATCATCTAGTGAGTGTGGCCTCATCCAGTGACAGCAACGACAGTGGAGCCCGTCCACATGCAGCCGATGAAGAGGATCAAGCAAAACCTGTAAGTGATGTTAACTGGTGTACTATTCACAGACACCTGATCACATGGAACTTCTCTAACTGTTGCCAGAAAATTAAGAATACACAAATCAAAAATAAGATGTATATATTTTTGTATACTGAGGCGCTAATGTTTTCCAACCCCAGACCTAAGGTGAGCAAAATTGTTCCACCACAACTGTGCTTCTGTGCTAAAAGCAAGGTCCTTATTTGCTTAATATTAAATTGGGACCTTAAAATTGTGCTGCATATTGAATATTAACTTCAAAATTTTGAACATTTATTTTTTTTGATGGTTTAAAGATTTAAACATTTTCAGATGTATAAATGAAACAATTGGTCTTACGCTTTTGGAGCCACTGCATCTTTTAATCAATGTCATAAATATTATTGTAATATTGTACTTGTATTTCTTATTCACTTTTTTGGTCCTGTGCACAAAATTAACAGTTGTCTTGACGTTAAAAATGTTGCTAAATCCATAAATGCACAGCGAGAGACTGACAAATGCGCTGAACGCAAATCACAAATGAAATATCAAGCAAAGTTGTGTTTGTAGATTAAAAATATGACGTATAACAGTTTTAATTCCCGGAATGGAGCGTAGCACTATGGTGGTAAGTCACACAGCCACGCGCGTGCACTTGAGCTGTGTTTGGACATATTCTAATTTGCACTCATCTGAGTCACAGACCAGATGACCCTTTAAGACCAAAAGGAGCGCCGGCAGGGTGGTTTAAGGAGGGTATGTCATAGTGCTACGCCGTGGGCATTCTGGGAATTACATTGTCATGCCTTATTTACAGACTACAGTGAAGCAATCCTTTCTGTCATATTCATCACCTTTCTTTTCACAGAGAACGTTTCAAGAGGTTTGTAAAGGTGTTCATATGCAGAAGAATCAGGGACAGCAGATCAAAAAGAGTCCAGGTAGTAAGTATAAATACGCCTCTGTTTCTGTTATTACATGAAGATTTATGTGAAGGTGGTTCTGTGAAAGAAACGTGTGTGTAATTGTGGCTGTGTTGAAAACGTGCTGCTTGGACTTGAAGGGGTCAGTGAATAACCAATTATGCTTTCTCTAGCAGAACTGCTCCAAAAGAGTTCAGCAGTACGGCCCAAAGGCTCAGCATACCCAGTAAACTGGAAAGAGAGTGTAGAGAAGCATCAAGCCACCTTACAGGAAGAACTCCCATTGAAAGACCACACCGTCCACTCCTACCAGCAAATCAGCTGTCTAGACAGTGTTATTAGGTACCTGGAATGCCCTGCACTGCACTGTTATTACTTATGTAAAATTCTCAATTTTCATAACACTATATTACATTATTATTATTTAATTTTTTTAACCGCAGTCAAGTTGTTTGTTACAGTGTTTTCCTGTTTGTTTTTTTAACACCCCTTTGAATGTACAGAACAAGTCAAGTATTAAAACATTAGGCTCAATTTTCAAGTTACCAGTAATATTTTGGCTGCTCTTTGGACCATAAATGTTTTTTATGTCTCTGCCACTAGGTGGTGGTGGCGTTTTCAGATTGTCCATCATCTGAGAATTATAACAAGTAGTTAAGTGTTTGTAGGGCTTAAATGCAATTATCATTGTTACCAACAGATGAATAGATTTTCAAATTGATCTGAGTAGAATCAAGGTCACAGCAATCTCAAGAGTCTATAATAATATGAAAAAATTTTTTTTTCTTTAATAGTTTTTCTTTTTGCTGTGTATTTTGATATTGTATAATAATATTTGAATAAAGAGTGAGGGTGCTTATCTTTGGTTGGGAATGATGGTTCTATTTATTAAAGATACTTTAAACTGTATATTTGTTTATGTGTATTTAACCTGCTCTGATATTGCCAAGGATAAAACAGAGGATGCATGATGTCTTAGATAAATTATGTTTTTGTATAATTAATCCCTAAATTTATTTAGCTAATAATATTTTAATTTAATAATTTTAAGTTTTAGTTATTTTTCATCAGTGTGCTTTAATTGTTTAAAATCTGGTCCTGATCTGGATAAAGACCTCTTAAATTTTTCTCTCTTTCTCTCTGGATCTCTTTCTCCTTCCCTCTTCTGCTCACTGTTTTTCTTTTGCTTACTTTTTCTTTCTGTGTGTCTTTCTTTCTTTCTTTCTTTCTTTCCTGTTTTCTTCCTTTTTTGCAGATATCTTGAGAGCTACAATGTGCCTATTTCTGTGAAGCGTAAATGCCAGTCTTCCTCCAATACCACTTCCTCTAACTCCGACGAGGACAAACAGAAGGCATCTGAAAGTGCTGTGCAGGTGGTTAAAGGTAGCAAAACATGCATGTCAAGCTCCTTAACCACTAACCACGAGTACTGCAGAAGTAAAATTGCTTTCATTTGAAATGAACAGAAAGTGCCTACTTTCTGTTGCTAAAAACAACAACATGTAAGTGATGATATATAATTATGTTATACATATCTTAAATGCAGCGGATGGTTGAAGCAATGAAATATATTTTTTATAGTATTTTGGCGCATGGGAACACATGGGAATAGAAATAATTAGCTATAGCAATAGACAGCTCTCTCACCAGTTCATCAGTTGCCCATCGTTTTGGTAGATTCTCTCTACTGAATCCTGGAAACAACCCACAATACCTGCTGTTATGAAGATGCTTTGACTCATTTGACTAGTCGTTCACTCACTGCTAATATCCCACCTAATGGCAGGTTCCAGTGTAATGAAACAAATAATCTGTTTTTACTTTAACTTTGAGTGATGTCAGTTTTCTGGCTGATAGTTAGATTGCAGTGTTATAAATACACGTACTTTGTGTGAAATTCAGAATCATTTAGGTCAATACCAAAAAAGACACTGTAATACATTATTACAACAGTATTTAATAGACAACTAACATTAAAACACTTCATGTACATTGTTAGTTAGCCTTCAACCTTTTACAATAATATACTATAAGTAACAGAATAATAGATGTAACGTGTTACTATATTACGTGTATTCATGAGTTTTGTTTCTAATAATAAACAAAATGGGCTAAAAAGTTTGTCTCACTTCAGTCACTAACATCCAGTATGCCCTAATTATGTAGATATATGGCAAATTTTGATTCTTGAATTTTTTAAATACTAGGTTTCAGCTTCTACACTTTATTATTAATAATACAGGTTACACTATAAAAACATGTTTTCTTCCCTCTTCTCACTATAGCAACTGGACATTTGAAGGCCCTGGCTGGTCATTCACCTCTGGATGTGGCGAAGAAGTCAAGCAGCTCAAGCATGGTTGGCACTTCACTCACGCCGCTGGCACTTCCCAACAAAGCCGAGAGTGTGGCATCTATAACCAGCCAGTGCAGCTACAGTAGCACCATTGTGCATGTTGGGGATAAAAAAACCCAGCCAGAGTCAGGTACAGTCAATGCACACAAGTTAATTAGCAATGTCACATAAGATGCTAAGAAAGCGTAAGAAAACGTTCCGTTAAGCATCACGTTTCTTTATAATGTCGTGACGTAGTGTCTGTGTTGACTTGTATGGTTATATACCACTTTACATAGCTGGCATCGGCTAGTGATGGTATAATATTCTTGTCAGCCAGTTGAATTAAATATTACCTACACTAGCAGAAGCTATCCTGCCTATCAGTGTTGAGTGAAAAGGTGGCAAACAGAGTTGATGGTATTCCCGAGACATCTGGAGATTGTGCCAGTGCCAGCTGTGCTACACTTTATGAAGATTCCAGACAATCAAGGAGAAGATGCCATCCCCGTGGATTCCGAGGCATCATGAAACACTTGGACATTCAAAGAGAAGAATGGCATGGATTAGTTGGTGCTGCATCTATAATGAACTATGTCGAACTGGACTATAAGCTGCTTTTGAGCTCCTCGAATACAAGTGACTGTTTTTGACCATAGAATGGACATGATTTGTAATCACACTCTCCAGTGATAAATATGTTTATAATGGCTTATAATCACACACTCTCCGTTGCCACCTAAATGACGATGGGTTCCCTCTTGAGTCTGGTTCCTCTCAAAGTTTCTTCCTCATACAATCTAACAGAGATTTTCCTTCCTACAGTCGTCCCTGGCTTGCTTGTTAGGGATAAATAAAATCACACTTAATTCTAAGTTTAACACTAATTTTTAACTAATTATGTGCCATTAAGCTGCTTTGAGACAATGTCCATTTGTTAAAAGCACTATATAAATCAATTCGAATCGAATTGAATTGGATGGTATTCAAAGAAACAATAAGCGATTGTGCTAGATTTCATTCATTTTTAGTTTTCCTTTAGCATGAAACGGGTTGAATTTGACATTATATCAGTGAACTGCAGAGATTGTGAGTTGTTGCAAACTAAAGTATGATTAATATAGTTTAATACAGTTTGGTCCTGTTTTTCTCATCCAGAAATCATTGAGGATGGCCCCAGTGCTGGAGACACCGCAGAAGGCCCCACTCCAGCCACTCCTGCCACAGTTTTACCTCTCAGCCAGGAAAAAGAAGCGTATAAGAAACTAGGCCTGACTAAGCAGGTGTTGGCGGCACACACACAGAAAGAAGAACAAGCCTTTCTCAACCGCTTTAAAGAACTAAGAGGTGTTCAAACGTTTAAAGCAGACTGCCTGGAGAAGCAGAAAGGACAGGCTATGTCTAATGGTGAGGCGAAAGTCAATTCTTGTTTAGTTCAGAATTAGTTAGCGTGGCAAAACCTCATATGTGTCAAAGGAGCTGAAAATGAACCAAGTGAGGAGACATCGTTCACACTCTGTCGAACGTCACTGTCGGTTTCACTCAACAAAACTTTTTATTTTAACAGCTCATTCATTTATTGGATGAGAGAGTCACTCTTTGCCTAAAGCCCAAATAAGTACATTCCAAATCCGAGCCCATGTGCTAGTAAAAGAGTGGGAGTAGGTGAGGTGCCAACCTGGCAGTACAAGCACTGAGTCAACATGTTGGCAGTTATTTTGGCAACACTGTTTTCAAAATATAGCCCAAGGAAAGAAATGAAAGCTACAAAAAATGGGTTAAGATCCTGCTAAAGTTCTTAAACAGGCTTTTTAAAGGCATAGTATGTTTATAGATATCCTGACAATCAGTAAAGGGTAATAGTAAACTATATTTCTTATGTCGATTAAACATGAAAGCCCATAAGCATTTTTTATTCCATATAATATTCTTTAATAGCCTAAAGGAAAGGATTAAGATTGTTTAGCTATTTTATTGTATAATCTCAAGTATCAACTCCTAAGTTAAAGGATCGTCTGTAATTATTACGTGAGAGTGGTATTAGCCTTATTAAAATTTCTCATTTCTCTTTGTACAGCCGGACCTTCTGGGGTATGTAAGCCAGGGGAAAGCGCGGAACCTGGCCCTGGCCGCAGAGCGCGAAACAAAAAGTCTAAACCCAAGCGCATCAAACAGAACGAGTCATCCGACAGTACTATCTCACACAGAAGGCAGCTGTTTAAGCAAGAACTGCAAGGACTGAACCAGACTGCATGGTCTCCTTCAGACACCTCACAGTCTGCCTTTCCAATTGCATACCCAGCAGTTGTGCCTGCATACCCCATTCAGGTGTACCCAGGCCCTAGTGCCATGTCACCCAGGATGGAGACCCCACTCTCAGGATATGGAGGCAGGCAGTGTACCCAGAATCCGCAACCAATGCAGCCTCAATTCCCTGCCCCTATTGTCACACCCATGATGGCGCTTGTGTTGCCCAACTACGTGTTCGCACAAGTAGGAAGTGTCCCTCAGCAGCCTTTATTTCCTGAGCAGGTGGTCTTAATATTCTCACATTTTTCAGTAGCATTTTAGATGAGGAAATATATAAAAAACATTATCATCTTTACTTTCTATTAATTTCTCTCCAACAGGCTTTGTTCCCACCCACTCAGGTTCCGTTCCATCCTCAGACAGCATTTCCTGTACAGCCTCAGTTCACTCCACAAAACCCTTTTCCAGCTCAACCATTCCCTTTTACACAACTGGACAAGCAACCCACGCCTGCAGAACCAGACACAAGGCAAGGGCTTTCTCGGAGCTCCACCCCTCAGTCACTGGGTGGACGGGACCATTTATCGCCACCCTTGTTCCAGTCACGGTGCAGTTCACCGCTGCAGCTTAATCTTTTGCAGCTGGAGGAAAGCCAGCGCTCCAACGAAAGACAGGAGATCACTACAATCTCAGCTGGTATTCCGGGGAGCATTGCAGTGGAGAAAGGAGCGAAAGGAGGAGACAACGAGCAGGTATGGACACGATTCCTTATTTCTGTCTTCTCCTGCTCCTGCTATTTGTCTCCACCAGATGGCATTATTATTATTCTCCCTTTTTTGCTTCGGCCTAGTTTTTTTTCCATAGATATAAACCAGTTATGAAAAATACAAGGATGAAAAAGTATTTGCACCTTTAAAATTAATACTGTAGGTAGAAACCAAACTCTTCCTGTATGTTAATTAATGGGTATTATGATTTTTTTTTCCAGAATTCTACAGAATTTTACTTTATGCAAAATTAAAGGGTTGAGGTTTAAGGGCCTTGCTGAAAGGCCAATCAGTGGCGCTGGGAATATAACCCACCAAAAGTATTTTGATCCCTAAAAAAACTAAGTTGTTAATCTGACATGGCAATGGCAAGAGTTTTGACTTGGTTAAAACTCTTTTGGGTTTAACAAATGTCACAAGAAATGTGGTCGAACACCTGAATGCATTGGCTAATAGACAGAATTTTTTTTTGGACAATTATAAAAAGCTTCAAAGTGGTAATCGAATTGTAAAAATAGGAACCCTGAGTTCCGCGTCTTTTATTTTATGTTTTGTATTTACAGGAACATGAAGATGCTTTTTCTTCATCCAGTGATCTTTTGGACATCCTCATCCTGGAGGACTCTCGCTCCGGAACAGGATCTGCCACGTCTGAGTCCATGGGTTCTGCTTTCAATGGCTGTGGCACATCGGCTTGTGGAAGTGGTGGATCTGCTAGTCGAATTGGTTTGTATTCTCTTCCTTGCTCTGTTCTCTTTGTTCACAGGACTAGAAGTAAAACCACTCATGATTGATTTATTAGATTATAGCTGTTTAGTGATTCTAAAATCCCCCATATAATATACAAAAGCCCCAAAATCTAAAATAACCAAATCTTACCCACAAAAAATTTATTATGCATGTTCAACACTTACATTTTTCTTGTTTACTGTTAATACTATTCCACTTTGTGGCTTTGTAAATAGCTAGCATTGTAATTTGTCCATAAATCTGACAACTCTTAATTTTAAATAAACAGAAGGCCTTCCCAAGATACTTTGATTTTGTCAAATAGGTTTATTTCTCTATTTTCTGTCCTTCTTTCTCACACATTATTTTCTCTTTATATATTATACAGGGAACAGTCACACCAGCAGTAACAGCAGTAACTATTTTGGCAGTGTGGACTCTTCCCAGAAGTCCATTAAGCCTAAGAGACCAGGATGTGGCATTTCAGGATCCTTCGAGTTACAGGAGAGTGAGAGTTTGATCAAATATGTCCTGCCAGATCCTCGAGGTCGTCTTGCTGCCAATGTGGACAAGGCTGGAATGATGACTTATCATGTGCCCTCTCGGTGAGTGTGGTTGCACAAACGTTGTGCCATTTCCCCCTCCTAACAAGATTGATTAATAATTACTAATCCCTGTTTATTTGATTTTAAAAGTATGAACAAGAATTACACACTGTGCAAATGAAACTAATTTAACACTTCTAATTTAGAAGTTTATTTTAGAGATGTGTATAGACTACATTTTGGATTAGACATTTTTAAACTTAAACATTGCAAATATTGATCCTATATCAGTATTTGAGATGTTTGATGAACCACTATTAATCACTTTTTTTTTACATAACTAAAGCATCAATGGTGGCCGTACAGTGAGGCCTCGACTTACGAGTTTAATCCGTTCCGTGATGTAGCTCTTAACTCAAATAACTCTTATGTCAAAT